>CM060250.1:48589648-49162148 GCA_030684275.1 Acipenser oxyrinchus oxyrinchus
TGGTACAAGTTTATAATAGTCTTTCATTATTAATTACATTTTTGGAAAATGCATTTTTAGAATGTTAGAGATTTCATTAATCTGTAGTTTAAAATCATTATTTTTATTATTTTAGGTTGCAGTAAACAGTACTCTTTCATGTTATTGTTGTGCAGTTCAGGTAAAATAATCTCAGAAACAACGCGTACAACACATAACAACCCCAGCAGCAGGTCTTCTGAGCCCCCAGTTGTCCGGGCGCTACAATAATAATTGTTACAGCTGTGTATAATGGTATTTAAAACAGGATTCATTTATCCTCCTTTTTACATATCCGCCCTTACTCTGGTCCCACCACAGTCGGATATGCGACGGATTACTATATTATATATATATATATATATATATATATATATATATATATATATATATATATATATATATATATATATATACACACACACACACACACACATATACATATACACAGGTAGTGGACAAAAAAATGGAAACACCTGAGTAAATGAGGGACACCAAGTATATTGAAAGCAAGGGCTTCCACACATGGCTCATGCGTTAATTAAGCGAATAACATCCCAGCATGCTTAGGGTCATGTATAAAAATGCTGGACATGCCTGGTTGCCTATAATTATGGCTAGTATGGCTGCAAGTGACTTTGAAAGAGGGGTGATTGTTGGGGCGCATTTGGCAGGAGCGTCAGTGACCAAGACAGCTCAACTTGCTGATGTTTCACAAGCAACGGTGTCTAAGGTGATGTCGGCACATGTAGACTATAGTGATCTATAGTGACTATAGTGTAATCGTGTGGTATAGTTTAAGATGTTTCACGTTGTTTTTTAGTGCCCTGTCCAAGCAGTTTTGTCTTGGTCTGTCTTTCACCTACTCCCCAGATGGACAAATAAACCAGCAGCATGTTAAACCAAGGATTTCAGTTAGATCATACTTGCTTCTTTACTTTTTAGTGAAAAGGATAGTGCAATGTAAAATTGTAAAGACACTGCTTTCATTTTTTTTTTCTTTTTTTTCTGTTACCTTTTTTGTACACAAGGTATGTGGTTGCCCCTAATTTATCATGCATGTAATATTTATCTGGGAAAAGGTATTGGTATTATTAGGTGCTGAAAGTGGGACAGTTAAGCCCCTCTGTTTATTACAGAACATCTGAACACACGTTAAAAGTAGGGTAGGACTCTCCCATGAGTGGTGAAAGAGAGCTCTGTTTAAAGAAAATCTCATTCTAGTTTAAGATATGTTATCTATCGATGTTTGCAAAAAATAAAAGCATCCCTCCTTCTATGATTCTTCCAGCGTAAGATACAGGAGCAGATTACTTCTAAATCTGATTTGCCATAGCAGTAACAGTTAGAACAGGGCATTAACCTACAAAATACCTGGATGTGAACTAAGCAGACGCAGCGTTAACTACCTCAGACTGTAAAATGGCCCCTATTTAATTCTAAAACATGTAATGAACCACTTGCACTTTCCAACTGTTGTAGTCAATGTTTACAAATGAGGCAAACATCTAGCTGAAGCAATTTTTTGGACTGTGAAAAGGTTGCAGTCGGAAATATGAAATAATGTTTTGATGAATCAAAAACAGTTGGAGAACAATCCTTAGTAAATAATTTTAGGACCAGCACTTTGATGAATAAAGGCAGGTGTCTCAGATAATAATTAGACATACTGTGGTTGAAATACAATGTTTCAATTCAAATCAGATGCAACAATTTAAAATGATGATGGCTGGTACAATGTTGCAATACACAAAAGAATAAACTTGTATACACATTTGTATTGTGGAATGACCAATGCAGTACTTTTTAACTTTTTTATACAAGTACCAAACCCATACCCCACCCCCACCACCACCACCACCACCACATATTTCAAAAAAGAAGTTCAGAAAAACAAGAGCATAGTATACATATACTGGATGCATAGTTCTATTGTATTTATTTGGCAGATCATTGTGCACAAATACAAAAGATGGACGAAACCATAGCATGTCAGATACCTGCGAGCCTGTTCATTAAGTTTCCTAGAACTCACACTTTTCACACAACAGGGTGTCTGGTTTTGCCGATATATATAGATGCCTGGGGTACATTAAGTACAAGAAGAAACACAGTACTTTCAAGAAAACATGAAGTCTGTATATCCACAGACCTGGACATATCCACGTGTTGAACATGAAGTCTGTATATCCACAGACCTGGACATATCCACGTGTTGAACATGAAGTCTGTCTATCCACAGACCTGGACATATCCATGTGTTGTTCAACTTATTTAAACATCACAAGGTTCTACATGTATATCAGACTATACAGAAATATGGTAAATTAGCACTGCAAATAAAAGCCTTCTCTCATAAACACCCAAAATGTTGTGAAGAAAGCACTGACAATTAAATGTAATTTACTCCCCAGAAGTAAAGCAATGTGAAAATCCAAACTAATAAAACTGGCATTTCTTTGTTAGGTCTTGGTATTACGCTCCAGTGCCTTTCATATCACCATGGCATCTATCTTTCTATTACCTCAATTCACGTCGCTAACTTTAGTTCAACAATAAATTAGTCTGGAACCGAATCAGCAATTAATTATTTACAAATGCTGAGCGTGAAAGGGGAAACTGAGACTGCTTTTTCCATTACCTGGTTATCAATGTCACTAGCCACTGTAGTAGCTCAAAGAACTTTTATTTCTGTGCCAATATATCAAAAAGTTATAGGGTATCTCATTAGATAAATGTGGGAGTTTTAAAGACCCTGAACAAGAGAACAGCAAGCACCTAATCAACATGTACAGATATGCTCAGAAGTGGCTGTACATGTTGTCATAGGGGACACAATGCTTTTGAATTAAAATCTGTAAACGGATAATTCAAAGCACTTTTTGTCATTGCTCGAAGGGATTTGAGTTACTAGGAACAAACACAAAAGGGTACATTTTTTTGCTTCAGTGAAAACTATATTTAAAAAAAAAAACATAGCATCATCTAAGGGTAATGACGTCCTTGACAGAACTTACCAGGAGAAATTGATTTTTGAAGATCTGAGTTGTGGTTGTAAAGTTGAAGGAGTGTATACCAATAGAAATTCTCCTTCCAAATGCAAATAACCTAATTAATATTAAAATACGGGAATGTGTATTTTTAAATATTTCTGTCTGACTTACAATGTGGCCTTGCACGACGACTGATCGTACAGCTTTCTTATACTGGATTGCCACTAAATTTTTAGGACGTGTTAAAGCACTGCTTTACAGTAGACGCTTGTTTGCAGCAACACCTTGTCCTATAGGAGGCTGTGTGGTCCAGTGGTTAAAGAAAAGGGCTTGGAACCAGGAGGTCCCCGGTTCAAATCCCACCTCAGCCACTGACTCATTGTGTGACCATGAGCAAGTCACTTGACCTCCTTGTGTTCCGTCTTTTGGGTGAGACGTAATTGTAAGTGACTCTGCAGCTGATGCATAGTTCACACACCCTCGTCTCTGTAAGTCGCCTTGGATAAAGGCGTCTGCTAAATAAACAAATAATAATAATAATAATAATAGTAAGAGCAGCCGCCACTGACAAGCAACATTTCCACTGGGAACACTTTCCCTACCGTGAATTATCCACTCGGTAACAGCAACATAGCCGCCGCATAAGAGCAACATTTGTGACATTATGACGTCATATCCTCCACTTACTTACATTGGTTTTTTTGTGACAAAAATTGAAGTCTCTCACTGAAAGAAATGGTACAGATTATCAGAGACTGTCAAACTCCGGGGTCTACTCAAAACCAAGTGTCAACTGGGAGTTGCACAGGTCGGTTGTATGCAGAATTTGGAAGCAGAAGAAAGGATAAGTTTTTGGATGAATACGAAGTTGGACAGTCGAATAGCTGCCGTAAGCACTTAGAAGTTTTTAGGTTAATAATATACAAATGATCCAGTCAAAATGTTTAGTACAGTTTTTAAAATAGTGGTAGTAAATCAAGAAGAAGAAGAAGAAGAAGAAGAAGAAGAAGAAGAAGAAGAAGAAGAATGACAGTACAAGGCTCTCGACAGTAGAATGTGGTTAGAATATTATACAGTATATATTTTGTTCTTGTTAAATCACAGCCAGTAAGTATATCAGTAGCCCATACAAGTTCAACAAATGTATCTGTGCTGCCCACCAAAACTTTCTGGAACTTTGTTATGTAGCAAGCTGATGTTAAAACCAATATTTTTGTTTTTCCTTCATGTCTTTGTACTTTTAAAACAAATCTTACTCAATGAATTTGTTCAAGCCTTGTGTCGGTAGACGGTAGCAATAATACAGCAACGTTAATTTAATACATGTTTTGTTACAAATATTACTCCCCCCTCCCCTCCCCCTCCCCTCCCTCCCTCCCTCCCCCTCCCCCCTCCCCCTCCCCCCCCTCCCTCCTCCCTCCTCCCTCCCTCCCTCCCTCCCCTCCCTCCCCCTCCCCCTCCCCTCCCCCCTCATAGGTACCCATGGTAGATGATACTTAAAAGCTAGTGTACAATAAATTGCATCTTATTGCTAAGGGACAAAACAGTCTAGGCTAAAGCAATCAGCTATCCAATGACCAATCACAAAGACAACAAAAGTAAGTGTAAAGAAGGGCTTCATTATTTATTTGTGTATTTATTGAAAAGGGTATTTTTGTATTTGTAGTTTTAGTATTTTTATAACCTTGCTTATAAAACAACTTAACTATAAAGCAGTTTTTATGAGTCAAATGGCAATAATCTGAAACACTGAATAAATGGTGTCACATAAATAAAGAAAAAATATCACCAAATAAAGAGTTCTCTAAACCCTTCGTACTGTAGTTTTTTTGTTTGTTTGTTTGTTTTTCTTATTTGGTCAAAGAAGCTTGCCGATAAAGCATACGATTGCTTGGCTCAGCCTTCAGTTATAGTTGAAAGTTGCACAAGGTTATGTCACAAACAGGATTTCACTGCTAAAAAAGTCTTGTAAGCATAACGTACGACCAGAATTACTCTGTATTTTATTTCTAGTTCAAATTGCTTCATGACATAAGTCACTTGCATTGCCCCTCTCTGCATATTGTATTAAAATGGATTAGGGCCTAATGCATTAATATTAAATTTTTAAGCTATGTTTACTAAGATCAGTTGTTGATTATTCGCTATCAATATGGTGTTTTTTATTTTATTATTTATGTTTTTTTGTTTAGTTTTTTTTTTTTTTTTAAATCATGGAAATGTTGCAGTTTGGCATAGTGCAATTGTATCACTTTGATTAGTGTCCTTGTTTTCTAGTACTATGTTATCACTATTGTATTTTAGTATTACTGTTTAATCCATAAAAAGACATTTTAATATTAAAAAAGCACTTTCATGAGTAGATATTTTGTGTGTGATCAAAGTTAGGAAATGAAAATGATGTAATATGGAACAGTGCCACACTGGCAGATATTTTTTGATTGAGTGTGCACTAATATTTTAAGCTGTAGTGTCCCATAATTATGTACAATGTTACACTAAAATAGTCTTTCTTGGACTTTTTTGAAGATATTCTTCCATATGTTTAGTCTCTTTTGCTCATAAAACAGACTACGTTGATGATCCAGATTGTTTATACTGAACAAGGTCATTTCAGCTGAGGGGATTTACTATGTTGTTGTGCTGATAAAATTCAAGGTATTAAGATGACTTCATCACTAAATAATGTACAGGATTTTTTAAAAAATGCTATAGGACACAATAAGCAATGCTTTAAAGCAAGTTTGGCTAAAATTGTACCACAAGTCTCCCCAAATTCCCCTTGGTGTGCAATGCAGTGGCCTGAAACCCAGTCTTCTGAAACCAAGTTCCAAGCCACAAAATGGCTGTGTTTCCATGCTTCAGATAATTCAGATATGTTTAACTGAAGAGATGTTGTCTATTGTGTTGCCCAATGTATACATTAAAATGCTAAATAAACTAACTAACTGTCACAAGAGTGTCTGTCTTATTATTTACAATCAATAACATACTATGCTATAAAGTAATGTGATTTTCTTAAATGTAATTATTTTTTAAATATTTTATTTTCAGGAGAGCATTGAACAATAACATGGGGAATCTTACAGCTTTTGTTGTGAAGGCATTACCTATGTAATCATCTTACTTTATTATTAGTCCATGTATTACTTCAATTCCTCTTTGTATCATATGGACTGAAGAACCTACTTTTGAACGATGATCTTACCCAGCATTATTTTGTATTTGTCACCAACAAGCTGATTTTGTACACAATCGGAAAGGAATATTTCATCATAAGTCAATATTGACAGTAAACATTAATTTCCAAGTGGTAGAATAACACCTGTAGTGCCTTTACCATCAACAAGGCAATATTTAGATTCCTATGGATTATTATATTATTATATTATATTGCCATTTGGAAGATTTTTTTTTTTGGGAATAGCCAAGCCCTAAAAAAAAAAAATCTTCAAAATACTCACATAAAGTAAATGTCTTACATTGGTAGTAGGATACCCACCCAACACACAGACCTATCTAAAAACCAATGTTCTGCAACTATGGGGCCATACAAATATAAACATTGTACAAGTAATAACGATAATTATTCATTCTCACACATACACATTTTAAAATAGACTTTTGAATCTTCTAAGTTCTCAGACTACTGAAATTAAATATCTTGATCACTGTACTGTATTCTAAATTATCTTGTCAAGGTAGCCACAAAGTTTGATGAAAACAGAAAACTTCATGCAAACCATTTCCAGGAAATAAAGGCTGTAGTCTATTCAAGGCTGTCACATTTGGCTATACTGAAAAACAGCTAGAAATAGTTGCAGGTTTACATTTATAGTGCATATTAGTGATTGTATCCATCAACATCCAACAGACCTGTCTTAAATAAACATTGATTTACCTGAAATGTAGTCAACCTACCAATATTCAAGAAAGGTCCTGATTCAAATGCAGAATTATAGTTATTGGTGCTCCCAGGCTCTGCCCGCGGTACCTGTATATACCTTCTCATGATGTCCTTAGAGGAAGAGTTGCAGCAGCTTTTCTGTGTAGCTGGCCCAAGAACTCAAACTCGATTTACACTAAGCCAAGTTAACTAAGTTCTTATCTTTCTTGAAAGAAGTAGCTTTTGTTTGATGGTATGTGACAACCGTATATCTAATTAGGAATAGAAACGTACTAGTCAGTTTTTACTGCCAATCACCCGAGACTTTGCTGTTTCATGTTCCCTTATAGAATGTCCATTATAAATGAATCAACATGATTCTGTGCCTTGTTAAATTAACAAGAACAAAGAAACCTGAGAGTTATGTATCAGTGTGGCAACCTAATCACATGTGCAGTATCTGTTGAAAGGAAAGGAGTGTGACCTGTTTGAGGTGAAGCAGCTATAAGGTTCTCTCATCTCTGAACTTCAGTATTTGTTGTGCATTACACAAACCATTGATTAAATCATTCCTCCTTTGGTAACATGTGGCAGGAACAATAAAAAATTGCAGAAATGTTTACCAAAAATTTGCATTTTTCCTACTTCGTTTATACCAAACAAAGAAATAAAACAACACAAATTGCTTGTGGGGAAACACACACACATTTTCAAAAGGTGCAAACGTGCAGCTTAGACAGATCTGAATGCAAAATGTACTTTCAGATGTTGCAGCTAGACGTTTGGTTTGTACGACATACAAAGTGAAACAAACCAGATTAAAACTACACACACGGGCACATTTCCTGAAAATGTAGTTGCGTTTGAAATAATAAAAATGTCAATAATAATTTGAATAGTACAGTACTTGCAGTGAATTTTTGGAGGTGCTCGATGTTGGAAAGCAGTAAATAAGGACTAAGAGTTTGTTGCTATTGCACATGGGGTTACTGTAGTCTTTGACCTCTATTTAAATTACTGCATGACATGGATATGTGGGATAGAAGCAGTAATATGGCTGCACTGTCTTGATCTTCAAATGTGATAAAAAAATTACCTTTCAGATGGGAATTATAAATCCCAAATACAAGATAGGGTTCTGTGATTTAAAGAAAGAAAAAAAACCCTTCTCTGCTGCAGGAGAGCTCACCTCCTCCTTGACACATCTGAGGAAATATGCAATATTTATAATACATTTGGCATGAGAAACTTTTGTGCAATTTACGCTAGTACTGTATGAATAACCTGTGAAGTGTACTGCATTTGGATCTTTGCGGATGCTAAAACAATAGATTAAAGTGGATTATGCTACTACAAAGGGTAAGGAATAATCTCACCTGTGCAGATTAAAACAGACCATTAGGTTGTTTCTTTTTTTTCTTCCATGTACCAGTAAGTGTTTAGCAGAGAGAGTGAGAGGGACTAGAGTTTTTTTGCAATGCAATACAACCTATTTGTCTTATTTTCCTTCCTGGTACAACAAGTCAGTATAACTCTTTATTTTGGTTAGTATTGTATACACAGTAAATACATATTATTTTGAATATACCAAGGTTGCATTTGGGAACATTTTAAATGTGACTTAATTAGAAAATGGCTTCAGGGGCTCTCGCACATATTGTCTCCAGAAATAAAATGTCTGTTTCTGGACGGTGACACATATTTAGAACTTGAAACATGCCAGCCGACACTCAGAATATTTTCATGCAGCCCTTCAGTCTCATTGTCTAGATAATGTTCTCATATTCTTGGCTTTGCTAGAACCGCTTGGAAACCTATGGCTCTTGCAAACAGCTATTCAATTTCAAGCAAGGTGTCAATCAAACTGGGAAACCAATCCACAGCTTAAAGTGAGAACATGTTTCTTCAACTACTGTGTGATGCAGCGCAACAGATTTTCAAATAGGGTTTGAAGGCTATAACAGACTCAGTCTGCAGCTGTACAGTGCAATTCATCCTGAGACTTACCAAGCACAGGGTTCACAACAGCAACGCATCTGCGCAAAACTGGACTACTGTAAATGCCTAGTGACGCTTGAGGATTAGAAGAATGCATTCTATTTAAGAGGATGCACGTTACTTGGGCTAAGGTGTTGATCTGATCAATCTATACCCCCAGGGATACACCACAACTGGATATAAACAGATGGTTGGTGCTATCCAGAGTAATTCACAAATGCTATAAAATGCTCTAAAAAAACCCAGCTCCTTAGGCTGATCCATTCACCCCCTAAGTTGACCATAAATATCTTAAGCGCTTTTACAATGCGGATAAATAAAATCAGAGTCAAAATGTACAGTAATGCAGTCAGAACATTAGTTATGCTATCCAATCTTACTTTAGTTGCATAATAAGAGAGGATGAAAGGTCATTGTAAAGATCTTAGTGATAAATGGTTAACACAGTGTTGTGTGTGTTTTTGATTTATTATTAGCTCTGTGGGCAATTCACTGACACACATGGGAGACAGAAGGTTTTATTTGAAACACCACACAGGTGCCCAGTTTTATTTTGGGAATTTTCTTTTTAATATTTTTATTATTTGTCGCCAGATGGTGCTGGTGCTGCAACTCCCCTTATACCAACAATGGTAAGCAGGGGTTGCACTTGTATCTGACAGCACACACAGGTGCTCTAAAATAATAATGAAAACCAAAGGCAAAATAAAACACAGTAATAAAACTATTTTACTAAAACTATAACTACACACGTCCTTTCGGGTATGTAATTTCCTCTTCCTCAGCCGTGCTTGCCTGTTTTGTTCTCTCTTCAACCCTGGCGTTCCTGCCTGGTCTTTGTTTACACTGGCGTCTTTTGCCAGCGTCACTGGGTATCCTCTCTCCGACCACCTGAATGCATAACCAAGCGCAGTACTTATGGACCGAGCAATGCCCCAAGGCCTGCCTCTCAGCCACTCAGAGAGAGGGAAAGCCCACACACCCTCTTCCCCACCTCTCCGTGTCATTGCCATGACTGACAGGCAGATCTTACGAGGCCGCGAGGAAGATATGTTAGAAATTCTTAATGTGAAGTATTGATGAAAGGTCAGTACAAAATACATGTATAAATGACATTTACTTTCACGTAAATATAAAGATCGTATTTCAAGAACTATTAAGGTCACTCATTAGACCCCGGAGCCGTTGCAAATCCACCACTGCCGTCAGTTATATTTGGTAAAAGCCAAGCTAAGTCATAAATTATTAGAACTGCCGCAAGACTTTAAACTGCGAACAGCCGGCAGATTTTTTTCAACTCCACACACATTGTAACTGTCCCTGACTGAGTGCTGCTACTGGTTGCTAGGGCGACTGCCTCTTGCCAGCTTCTGCTAACATTCTATTTGTTGACCTTTTGTTGTGCCTAACTGTACCTTCACTTTGCACCAAAATAAGATTTATCTGGCAAAAAACAGGGTACTCAACAAAAAAAGAATACATTTACTAACATTTTCACCCTTACCAGGGAAGACTGCAGTCTTGTGCACAAACAGCCTAACCAGCTATAAAAATGGTATAATATGGCACTCTAAAACTAAGGTCAGTGCAATATGCATTTTAGTTAACTTGTCCTGCACCTTCTGCACGCTAGATGCCACCTCACTTTGTTTGTCAAACTGCGTTACTAGCAAATCTTGGCTTTTTATGATCTCATTACCCTATTCCCTACAGGCATGATATTGTGGGGTACTGACATAAAAATCCTTCCTTATGAGAAATTAAATTTTCAGATACAACACTGATAACTTTGTTTTTGAAAGTGGAGGGGACCGTTTTTGTAGCTGGGGCATGTAGTAATAACATTAAAAAAAATAATATTATTCAGATTGGCGCCTTTGTGGTTGTTCGGACAAAAGGAAGGGTATTTCACAGCAAGTCTACTGTAATAAGATCCCAAAACAGAAAATATTATAGTACTGAGACCACAGACACTGGAAATTTCACAATGAAAAAAAACTCGTAGAAACAGTTCTTTACTTCCAGGCTCTGCTTTCTCCTCTCTGCTTGAGATTGCCCTTAAATGCATTGTGTGCCACAGCATTTCTGATTTGTCCTAGTGGAGACTCAATACTGATTATACGAAAGTACTGCTGCAATGTGAGGGGGACATTTCCCCGTCATTGAAAAAGCGAGAGGGTCATGTCCCCCATATAAATTATGCCTCTGAGTTTGCTGAGGACGTTACATTGGCTCGGACGCTCCTGTGGTGGGGGATGGGAAACCGTCGGGGATTGCTTCTCCTCATCGCGCAAACCCTACTGGTCAGACACAGAGCACATTCAGAGTGGATTTAAAAAAAAAAAAAAAAGCATGGCTGATCTCTGTTCTCTAGGATCGGTAGACCGCCCACCTCTGCTCTGGATTGCTTGGCGTAGAAGTGATTCTGGCTTTAGGCTTGTGAGATCGGAGGACATTCACACGCCCTCAGAACATCTGTGCTGGTTGGGGACTCACTGTGGTGAGGAGAAAAAAAATGGACATTCCAAATTGGGGGAAAAATTATAAAAATAATAATTGGACATTTAAAAATAAATAATAAATTATGCCTCTGATTAGGCTACACAGTAGATCCTCGCATATCCAGTCAGATAAGATAAGAGACCCTTTACCGATGGATCTGTGGCACGTTACCAACTGAACAGTACTGATGGAAACTGATCAATACACATTTTATCATGGGTTTAAAACAATAAATTTAGCTCTTAGCAGGACAGAATGGATTCAGTTGCAGATAAAGAAATTTAAATGAAAAAGACGATGCGTTTTGGGAATTAAGTTTCACTTTTTACAAGCTGTCACTTCACGTAACTGCCCAGTTTAAACATGTTAAATAAAACAAAACAAGAAAACAAGGGATTAATATACCATATTCCTTCAAATTTAACACTAGAAGCCCCGTGGCGGTCATTTTGGTGGTTTTTGGTTTTAAAATCTAATTTTCTCCAGTCGTGTAACACATATGGGGCTGTGCGTTCGTGTACCTTTCTGTCCGTATGTATTAAATATTCTCACAAAGCATGAAACACGGGAGTGCAGAAATAAAGGAGATATATTACATTGTACCTAAAAGCCCCAGGAGCAGTTACATTGACAGCCACACATAAAACAATTGTATTTTCATTATACAGAACGGTATTCTTCTTTATTATTTTTATTTACCAGTCCGCAATGTGTTTAGCTGTAATTAGATTAGTCTCTACAATCTGCCTGAGTGAATGACCGACAGTCTATTGTTTTTCAATCAGCCTTTTGAAAGGCTGGCGTCTGCTTGCCAGCTGCGCTGCTTTGGTCAGTCAATTAGCATCAGGACTATTGAAAATAAACACCAGAGGCAGTGGAGTTTTACAACGCAACAAAATATGAAATTGATGCTTGGATCAGATGGCACGGATGTATTCCATGTAAGCTGGCTCCCGACGGTGGCCTGTTCAGGTGTTTTACAATGTGCTGGACCTAGCAGCCATCAACTCCTGGGTACTTTACAAAGAATGCACAGAGAAGAATTACCAAGGAGAGAATATATTTTACAGTTAGCACAGGAACTTCGCAAGAAGCAATTGGAACAGAGAGAAACTGCCAAGCGTGTACCCACAGCTGAAGTTGGCAACCCCGCTGAGCCGCAAGAGACGCCAATGCCAGGTTGGCAAGTGCAATAAAAATAAAACTTCGAATAGCTGTGCCCTGTGCAGAAAGGCTGTGTGGAGAAGCACATTATCTGTATTGATTGTGAACAGCCCTTAGAGCCAAGGTAAAGGAATACCATTTTATCGAAAAAAGAAAAAAAAGAAAAAGAAATTAGACTTTTTTTATTACTTCTTGTGCTGTGCTGTGCGCTTCTGTAAAACGTTTTCTTCTAAGTTTATCAACGTTGTTCAGTTGCTTTTGTGCATCTGATAATATACTATTGTTATACTATTTGCAGTGTTTTGAATACAGCCGTCAGAAAGACTGCTGCGGGGCTTCTAGGTATTAGTATATCTCTGGTCCTTCTGGTGTTAAGAGCATAGTGATGCGTGTAGTAGAAAAAATAAATAAATAAAATAAAAACTGCGTTGTGTTGTCTTGGAAAACTGCATTGCTAGAATGTGCTCGCTGAGTTTGAAAACTATTTGTTTGATGTCTGAGACGGGTTTCTACTGAGTATTGATAATACTGCATTACTGGAGATAAAACGGGACCCGTATTCATGGTATTTATAAATTTACATTGCATTAAGTTTCATATGGAATAGCTAATGTCAGTCATTGTGATTAACAAATAAATAATACTGTAGTTTTTAACAAGCCTTCCCTTTTACTTCTTTTCTTAGGCACTGTAGAAACAGATTTGTAGAAGTGTGCATTCAAAATATGTAATTTGGTCTTGCTGAGCCCCCTGAAATGTATTTGCGTGTACACTTTAGAATAAACATCAAATGGCAAGTTTTGAAAGGGGTGTATGTGTAATTAAGACAAAAACAAACAATTGACAACTCCTAAAGACTAATAAATGACGGCTAATTCACTTCATAATATTTAAAACAATTGTTCATAGAAATAGATTTAGCTTAAAGAGCTGTGGTTTGTCAATTCTTGTGAAAAGCCCCTTGATTGCGTTTAAAGAAAGGCATGGATGGATAATGTTCTACTTCAGACTGCAGTACATTTAGAGAAGTTCTGGTTAAGGTGAAACTATTTTTAAAAGTTTACTTTATTGCAGATATTAGATTTTATTGTACACACTACAGTAAGTAATAGAGCTACGTATCATATATTGTTTGTCACGTAAACATCCAGGCGAGTGTTTTCTTTCCTGAAAAATGTCCACCTGTTTCTTTCATGATACTGTGTGTGTGTGTGTGTGTGTGTGTGTGTGTTGGGTTAGGGTTAAAAAAAAACTCCGCCCCCCAAGCCCATCTGCCTGCCACCCCTTCGCCTCCCCTCTTCCAGAATCCAGTCACAACTGCCGGTATAGCTTAATGCGGAAGTACAACCTATTGTTTGATCTCGACATACAATTATACAAATGCTTTACTTTCCACCAAATCAAGACTTTCATTTGACAACGGTTTTGTTGAGCCTTATTATCACAGCGCATAAACGCCCATTATAATTATACAATTTTAAACCTACCGAACCTCCAAATAAAAAAAAACAAAAAGACAAAAAAAAAGAAAAAACTGCAATAAGTACACTGTTAAATTTTGTAAGTTAATTTAAAAATGATTATTTCTGTAGTGTATGTTCTGTTTTCTTGTAATTGTGTACTAAGTAGGCTACAGTAAAAAAGAAAATGTGCTAAAATCATTTAGTTTAAATTGAAAACAATATTTTACTATTTTCACACTGTACAGTAAATTGTAAAATGCAGCAGCATGATTTATGTTGTGTTACTGGTAGGCTAAAGTAAAAAGTGTGCTACAGGTATTCATTTGATTTTACTACTGTATTACAAAATAATAATAATTATAATTGTTATTATTATTATTTTTTTTTTTATTTTTTTTTTTTAATCAGACAACTCATGTCTCTCTCCAGGACATGTCTGGTTTAGCGAGTACTGATTTTGATTATGACAGGAAAATAGAAAATATTTTTGATTTGGGGCGAAGGTGGGGTGGGGCCCACTGCACGGGGCCCTCAAAAACCTGGCGCTGACTTGTGTAACAGAAAACAAAAAAGGAGTTGTTAATATCTCCGAGTCACGGAGCCCAAATGTTCGAGTCCGAGTCTTTTGCGGCCATGTTTTGTGTTCGAGTCCAAGTCACGAAAAATGTGACTCGAGTCCAATAAGTCTGCCACACATATACACTTCCCCTCATGTTGCCCTGCATGCAGTTCCTCACACCCCACCCAACAAACATCAAAAATGTGGATGCCACACTAGCATTGCTCATGGCAGTGGAATTCATAGCGGTACAGTGTGATGTTGGTGCCACCATTATGCATTTTCCTCCTACTAGACCTGCAAAAGCAGTGCCCAGATATACACGACCCCCCCAACACACTGGTGTGGCAGTAGGCCATGATAATGGATGTCTACTGTGTTATCTGCAGAGAGTTGTATGTTGTTCGTCTTAACTGATGATGGCTGTCTGTGGGTGCTTGTGTTGCCTTGCCCCTTCCACTGCTTGTAAGGGGACGAGAGAGAATGCAGAGTTAGGGTTAAAAACCGCAACATCGCATTTCCCTATCTTTGTCGTTTTAATATCAACCCTAACTGATGCAGTAACAAAGCTTTTTGCAAATTATTTCCTTTCTTTTTGTAAATATATTTATAGCTAGAAAGCCTGTATATTCTATTATAGAGCACAAAAAGTAAAACTGCCTATATTTGTAAACTTGATTAAACATGTCACATGTGTGTATATATGTTAAACACTGACACAGGTTTATATATAATTCACCTGATTAGTTTTCCTTCACCTAATCACACAAAGGGCAGCAGTGTGGAGTAGTGGTTAGGGCTCTGGACTCTTGACCAGAGGGTCGTGGGTTCAGGCCCAGGTGGGGGACACTGCTGCCGTACCCTTGAGCAAGGTACTTTACCTAGATTGCTCCAGTAAAAACCCAACTGTATAAATGGGTAATTGTATGTAAAAGATTTCCATTACACAAGAGTAGATGTTAAAACTTCATGCTGATTTGAACTCAGCTCTCGCCAAGATGAGCACCAACTAAGACATAGCTTTACAGTAAACTAATGTGATCCATCTGTGTCTCCATCCATTTGCGCTTCCTTCCATATGATGATGTAGATATCCTTCTGTCTGGTGTTGATGGCTGAAGTGTAATGCTGGCTCCAGGGATCAGCTTATTGCCTCCCTAGCACATCAGCACACACAATGGCTGCGGTGCTGGCTCCGGGGATCAACCACAGTGCGGTCTCCCCAGCACATCAGCATGACAACCGTCTGGATTGAGCTAAGTAGGGTACATCTCTGGGGTCTTCAAGTGGGCACCTTCCATCCTCGGTGTTTCGTCGACTAGCCCACGACACCTCAAGAGGGCTCGACGGTGATTCTAGCGTCCCAGCATCACCCCCCTCCGTCCCCCACTCAACTCAGCCCAGCTTACTTACCTGTACCCCAGCCAGAATGTTTCCGTCTCAACCACAGCCACTGCTCCTCTCTGCTGCTTCAGATAAGTTCTTCACTGTGCGACGCAACTCTTGGCCACTGAATCCGACGTCTCTGAGAAACCGGGTTGTGGAGTGTGCCACAAATCCTCGACAACCCACCTCCACTGGGTAAACCCGGACTCTCCATCCTCACTGTTCCGCTTCAGTGGCTAGTTGAGCATACCGCAGTTTCTTCCTCTCATACGCCTCATCTACAGCATCCTCCCATGGCACCGTTAACTCTACCAGCTGAACAAGGCATGCTGATCCAGACCACAAGACAATATCTGGTTGAAGGTTAGTGGTGGCAATCTCAGGTGGAAAAATAATAAGTGTAAAAAATAATGCAATTGTATGTAAAAATAATGTGATATTTTGTAACAATTGTAAGTCGCCCTGCATAAGGGCGTCTGCTAAGAAATAAATAATAATAATAATAACAAAGGGCCTCATTCACTAAACAGCGGTAATGTGTAAGTAAGTCCCTTTACTGCGTGCTTTGCACAACTGCTGTATTCACTAACCAGGGGCAGGCAACCTAGCGCATGAAAAAAGCGCATTGAAAAAGTACTGTGTTCGAGTCATTTAAATATAATGAATAATGTTAATGAGGGTAAATGTATGCAAATTACGTTTCTCTCGTGTTTAATACTTTGGGATTAAAGGCAGCAAAATAGTCTATGGGAATTACATGGTAATTTTAATTAATGTGATTAAAGGATTACAAAACTCAAATATGTTGCTGAATATGTCATTCATGGTTGTTTTTAAAAAATCTAATTTTGTCTGCTTGTCACTTTTTTTGTGCATATAATACAGACCATTCTAAACAACTTGTTTCCAGCAAAAGTTTGTTACAGTTTTCTAGTGAGGTGTTTTTTTTTTTTTTTTTTAAATGGCGGTTTTGTGAAATGTGTTGGGTGTTTTTTTTTGTCATTAGTGAATTTCTTTAAAAAAAAAAAAAAAATACAGTGAATTTTCCAAGCCCCTACTTATATGAGGAGGTCAGATCTGATCTAGAGCCACTTACAGATCGGAGTCATGCAGTGCCAGGTCTAACCCACGTTTGCCCTGTTGAAACGCACTGGGAATTATATTGGAGACAGATGCTCTTATATTGGAGACAGATGCTCTCCATGATATCAAAGTGGCCTTTTATGAAGTGTCTGGCTTTCCAAATATATTGGTGGCTATTGATTGCTCCCACGTAGCACTATCACCACCCTAGGATATAGAACATATCTTTTGTAATAGGAAGCATTACCACTCCATTAATGTACAAATGGTGTGTGATGCGAAATTGAGGATTAATGATGTGGTTGCCAGCTACCCTGGTGCAGCACACGACTCGTACATCCTCAGACAGTCCGGCATCTATGAAGATTATGAGGCAGGTGTGTATGGAGCTGGTTGGCTTCTTGTCCTATGCAACAATTTCGGCTGGTCCAATAAATGAATGTACACAGAGTGAGAGTTGAGGGGCAGTCATAACTACAAGCAATCAAAGACATCACTTTAACATAAAGTGAAGTTTCGCCAAACACTTTTTGAAATGTAAACAGTGAACTTTTAATTGACTGAGCGAGTGCTTTGCTGACTTTTGATTAATATTACAAAATAAATCAGAGGGAGATCAAGTTGAACAAACAAATATTTATTTGATTTGCAGAGTTAAACATAAATGTTCCATTAACTACTTTCTCCGCTTTGACTGTCTCGTACAACATGCGAGTCCCCTCCACCTACGCTCACTGTGACAAACTCAAACCATACTTTTTTTCATTCAAGCGCCCTTATATACTGTAATAAAGTGTGTGTAAACTTTGTGCATAATTTCGCGTGATGTAAATGCAAATGAATCATTTAGCTTGCTTTAGTCGTGCATATAAATAGCTTAGTGAATAGAGCGACCACTGCTTCATTTTTGCACGAGGTATGACTTCCCCCTGCCATGTGGTAATTCTGGTCATTTACCATCGCTTAGTGACTGAGACCCAAAGTGTGATGCAAAAGTTGTGGCCAGCTGTACCATCTCTCGCCAAAAAATAAATAAATGTAAAAACATAAAATAGTTGATCGTTTTCAAGCGAGGGCGTTTAAAATTTTACTATAACCATTAAAATATTTAATATATAAAATGTAATACACTGGCAGCATTTTGGATGTTCGCACTCATGAACAAAAACTAATAAATTATGTTAGTATAAAAGTATAATTAATATAAAAAAAAGTTTTCAATCCACTGATCTTTGGCGTGCTAGGCAAATGTGCTAACCTCAAATGTATGGGTGGTACCTCACGCTGCCGCCCCGGGAAGTGCTGTCTGTCTCGGGCAAACCTCTCGAGGAGTCGGCGGTGGCTGTCCACAATCTTTATTTTTTATTTTTACCAGAGTACATCTTTTTTCGCGAGAACCTCATGACACAAGAAATGACATTCTAAATTCCTTTTTTGCCAGAGTACTTCTATTTTCGTCAGAACAGCTGCTTTTTTTATGAGAAGAATTCCTTTTTCTTGAGACATGTGACGAAAAAAGATTTTTAAAAAGATAAAATAAACACATTTCTCACTCACAAAATGAAAAGACAATGCTATAGTCAATCTTACGGAGTCCCACTTATATACAGGCATGTCATGGTTTACTAAAGACATCATTTTCAGGCAGTTTCCGTTTTATTTTTATTTTTATAAACAAAAGTAGATTAGACCTCCCACGAAAAAGGATATTGTGTTGTGATGCCAATTCCTTGTTCGAGATCAAACATCTAACTGCAAGAGCTGTACTGAGCATGCTCAGAACCAAACTTTCAAATCCCTATAACTCAGGAACAGATTCATATTTTTTCACCAAACCAGAAAAAGGGCACTATTCTGGGCCAGTCCCCTTGTACCCTAAAATTATCAAACAAAAATTCCAAACACTGGAAAGGTTACTTATTTAAAATCACACGCTGATCAATGTAATGTAGAGCATCCAGACATGAGACCATAGGCGGCATGTGAGTCTTTCGTTTGGGGAGGCTATTCCACACTTTTCCCCCTGCATTTATTGAACCCAACGATGGGCAGTAGGATACACACACACACACATCATTTTATATATGCTATTCCACACTTTTCCCCCTGCATTTATTGAACCCAACGATGGGCAGTAGGATACACACACACACACATCATTTTATATATATATATATATATATATATATATATATATATATATATATATATATATATATATATATATATATATATATATATATATAAAATTAAGACTTGCATTATTATTATTTTTTTTATTACTCTGTTACAAGTGAGTCTGAATACTAAGTTTCATTCATTGTGTTGAGTTTGAAAAATAGTCGGACTGATGGACACAAATAAAAGCTGTAAACCAGATTCATTCTCCTGCGTCTTTTTGAGTACTGTATAATAATTTATAGCACAAACCAGACCTCGAAACCACTCAGGGATGCTACATATATATTTGACATTGTTGTTTTTTCCCCAAACATTAGGCAGCCAAATAAATGAAGTGTAATTTATCACTAGCTTGTACTTTAAAACATGTTATGTCTATTTAAGCAAATTAGAAAAACAGTCAGGAAAACAAGCTGCACTGTTTTTTGTTTGTTTGTTTGTTTTAAAACCTTTAAATCTGTTATTTTTTAAAAACCTTTAAATCAGTTATTGGACACCAATTTCGAACACCATTTCCATCACTTCACATCAATTTAAATCAATTATGAATACTGTCTACTAAGCTTCTAAACACGCACTTACTATCATACTAATAACCAAAGGGCATTCAATGTATTTCATAAGGTATATTTGCAAAAAAAATAACTGCACTCTTACCGTAAACTTTCGACTATCTATATGGGGCTCAGATCGGCAGGAAGAATGGACGTTAAACCAGCCAAGCATTGTCCCCACGAATGACATTGAAATGCAACTAAATCCTGCATGTTGGACCTCGGTGATACTGCAATCGGACCGCCATAGCCTTGTTTACCTGTGTATCCGAAAACTGTCTTTGGCAAGCCAAACCATTAATTTTCATCAGAATATTAAAATACGTTTTCATATTTAGAGAACAGCAAAGCAGGCAGATGCGGTTTTCTGCTTTCCTTGTAGACACTTTTTCAGAAGTTAAAAAGACCCCGCTTTCACTGAAAATGGAGTGAATGACTGCAAAAATCTAAAAGGAAAAACTTCATACACATTCATAATCTGGCACCACAAACAAAAAGTGTTCTGAAATGTGGCATTTGTTCAAACAGTCGAAGGAAGTATGTTCTGACTGTAGCGTCACAGTCATCAAATTCTCACAAAATGGTGGTGCGTGAAAACAGACAGTATGCTACGAAAATATTTTGCCACAAGTTCTGTAAAATCAGATTCTGATCAAGCTGTTTGTATAAATAACAGCAATTCGAATAAATCTAGAAATTGTGAAGAGGACGTTCCAGGCAAGGGAATGAGCGAAAAGGATTCAGAGTTTTCGTATGCTGCCTCCTGCAGCGGTATGGGGGGCTCAGATCGGCGGGAAGAATTGACGTTAAACCAGCCAAGCATTGTCGCCTCCAATGACATTGAAGTGCAAGTAAATCCTGTATCTCAGTCTACAGTGTTGATTTTGATATCCCAGCTGCCCTAGCAGACTACAGAGAATACAATTTGGAAATACTGTATATAAACAGATTACCAGCGATTGCAATTAATAAATTTCCATCATGCAGCTGTCCCATCTCCTTCTGAAGAGGCGATTAGTAGCATGTTAAAAATAAACAATTAACCTTTTTTTTTTTTTTTTTACTATGTTTTCAGTCTCAACTCATTCTGCCAAATTGCCTCAATTCATCATTAAAAATAACAGTGTATTTATTGGAAAACAAATAAGGTAACCATGCTTCTGTTTCATCGTAGTCTGTCAAATACTGAGCAGTGATCTATGGGGATTGGGTTGGGATTTGACGTCAGTAGCCACAGGCAGCTGGCAGCAGAATTACACACTAGTGACAATAATTAAAGACTTTTCATTTCAGCTTTCCCAGCAAGACATATGGTTCCCTGTCACAGCATTAGGCGTTGATAAATAAATGTTCTATGGTGGAACTCACAGAGGCTAAACAATCACTGCAACTATGCCGAAGGAGATATCATCAAGGTCATACAATGACTGTCTTCAATAATCTGGGATGTTGATATAAACCGGAAGGATCAACTAGTATTAGATAACTGCTTAATTAAGAATTGTGGAGGGAAAGCTTGAGATTTAACTTGAATAGTTGTTTATCATATTTGTCCAATATGATAAACAAAGCCTTATGTTCTTGTGCTGTGCTTCAGCGGTCATCATTTTTATTCATTATAAAACTGACTTGGTATACAACAAGGAGAAGACATTTAATGCAAACGTGAAGCCCTGCTAATAACTTGTATGACCTTTCTGTGTATTTAATGCCCAGAATGACAAGGTCTAATAGATAAAGAAAAAATAAATAAATGGTATGACACTGTACTTTTACTGTCTAGTGCTGTCAGTGTTAAAGGATAACAGCTGACATGGAAACTCACTGGTATGAGTGGCCACAATAACAATTATTTCAGTAACATACTACTCATGTTACAGCTTTAAAATTAACATTCAGTATGGCAAAAACTGTGATGTCCATGACATACATTAACAGTATGTACA
Organism: Acipenser oxyrinchus oxyrinchus; assembly: GCA_030684275.1. Taxonomy (NCBI): domain Eukaryota; kingdom Metazoa; phylum Chordata; class Actinopteri; order Acipenseriformes; family Acipenseridae; genus Acipenser; species Acipenser oxyrinchus. The sequence continues at coordinate 48,611,382 of CM060250.1, forward strand.
GAATACTATGGAATAAGAAATGCCAATGAATAGTTTATGGAAAATTGGATGGTATTAATTTAGAGGTATCAAATATGTCATTCTGTAAGCAAATGAGGTGTTAGCATCATGGTAAAGTATATTAAAATGACTGATTTATAATATGTGGAATAATTGTGTTCAAGATACATGTAAAATGGCAAGTGGAACATACAGATGGATGGATATACAGCAAGAGAACACATCCACACATTCCCATAATCTGATACTCCCAAGAACCTGTTAAATAATGTCAATACCATGTTTCAACACAATTTAATAAGTGGTTTTACAGTATATGCAAAAATGTACATGTGACATACAGATGGATAAATGTATGGACAGAGAGACAATCCCATATATTGCCAGAATGCAACACTCTCAATAATGTATGCTAAATAAACGTTAACACCAAGATTAAATCGCAATCAGATAATCACTTTTTCAAGTGTGGCATACGTATAAAATATACCCCCTTCCCCTAGCAAAAATGCTTATAACAAACCGTGCTTTTGTTTGTTTAGATGTTGCTTTTTTTTACTTCCTAATTTTGTGGCAAGTTATCAGATTTCTGTATCTAGGGACCCAGATGGCTGCCTAGATACTTTTGCTATAATTCAATCCCTGCGTTTGATTCCAAGTTTGTTTATAAAGGGAATGGGAGCATCTACTTTGCTTTTGCTGGAGCGGTTTGGGGCTGAAAAATAATTTTCTATAACACATTATTTAACATTCAATAACATGGCTTTGTACTGATCCCCAATCCAATCTCATTCATCCCAGAAAGAGTTATGGTGGTGCAAATCTATGGACCAGTGTCAATGGGATGAAAAATGCAACCAATAAGTAGATTTTTCTCCCCCAGCTGATGAATTTCCAAAGTTACAAAAAACACATCCATCATATAGAGTACCTTTCTTCCAGTTAAAAGGTTCTGTTATTTACTGCTGTCAGGTCTGAATTATATATAACTCGCCATTCCCACCCCCACACAAGCAGCCAAAAGAACCAGACAACACAAACAACCGCAGACTGCCGTCATCAGGCAGGGCTCTACATTTAGACTTTGTACTACTGGCCCCTTGGGCCACTGAGGTTTTTACGGACCCGGATACAATTTTAACTGGCCCAATAATATAATATAATATAATATATAATATAATATACACACATATACTGCTGTGCAAAAGTGTTAGACAAGTACATAGAAACATCATCTGTAATTGACAAACCTAGGACTGGAAGACCCAAAAAGCTGTCTAAAAAGGATGAGCAATACTTGAAGATAATATCCTTAAGGAATAGAAAGAAGACAAGTGTTGAATTGAAAACAGAACTTGTAGAAGGCACAGGTGTCGTTGTCCATCCATCAACAGTCCAAAGCACCATTGACCATTGTTCCATAGTCTAATTTCTGTGTTCTTGTGCATATTTTATGCTTTAAGTCCTGATTTCAAGAGTGACCTTCGTACTGTTGATTTGATGGAAAATTGAGATTGTCACAGTTTTCAGCTTTACTTTTTTTGTCCCGGTCGGAAACAGTAAAATTGTTAATCATCCGGGTTTTGCTATTGTGAGTTTGTGTATACATACATAATATAATGTTTTAGTACAAAACTTTATCAGCGTGCTCAGCAAGTTAATAGCATAATAATGTATTTGGTTGTGTATTAGCACCATTAAAAAATAAAATAAACAATCTTATGGATTATTTGTTTAGCCATTCTGATTATGTGTATACCATGTTTAAATGACAATAGCTGATCTATTTTTTTAAATCTGGCTTTTTGTACATTTAACATGTTATGACTAGATGACAATATAAAAATAAAATAATGAGTTATCATCTGCAATAAATTCACCCAGTGTTTAATTTTTAAACTATTATTGTGTTATTTTATATACTGTTATTTTTGGCTTCACAGTTGCTAAGGTGTCAGTAAATTAAATAAAAAAATAAAATAAAAAAACTCCCTGTTTTTTCACTGTGGAAATTTGGTAATCCTAAACTACATTGATAATGTGAGAAACTGAAGTTCTGGTAGAAAATTTGGTCAGACACCAAAATCTTGCAGAACTCGACAAAACTCACAAAATAATAAAATACATTCAATCTTCTCAAAATTACTTTGTTTAATGCCGACATTAGGAGAACCGTGCAGTATCGCGTAAACTGCATTCTCCTACTGTAGGCAATCAAGAAATGCATCCATTAAATTATCGAAGTGCTCCCCCAGTGCTTTCGTCCACAGCAATATGTAAGAATCTAAAACATGCTATATTAAAAACCAGAGCAATAATACATCAATTGCTGTCATCTTTCAATATGCCTGCAGGATATTATAAACATCCGGTTCACACACCATATAAACAAGCCGAGTGCACCGGCAAACTGCATTGTGAATACAAACAAACTCAGTCCTGAAAAAAAAACGAAAGGGAAAAAAAAAAAAAACATTTACTTGCAGGCATATTCTTTCACAATATGCCTGCAAAGAGAGCCCACGTCTCAAATGAAAAAAGTGGCTAAGCGAAGCCTTTCAAATCATAGGCGGAATTTACACAGGGAACATGTTCCCCTCACTCATAACAAAAATAATCATTCTCAGATCATTGTCTCTTGGAGCCTCTCCCAAGTCTGCACCAATCTTACTGCTGATATGAACGAGTCGTGTAAAGATTGTGAATGACATTTCTGACCTGAACACACCCCAAATCAAAAGTTTTGACAATTTGATCCCGTTGTCCAGCTTCCATGCAGCGTACCTGGGTATCCATCGGTGCATCTTTTTTCACTGCAGTCAAAGCAGACAAACACCTGCTATCTTGCGAACTGTTACTGTGTGAGACTGGATATGAGGGCAACTAAATGTTGAATTCCTAACAAAGTCTGCAAGTCTGGGAAACTGGAATTTGTTTCACTGCCATCATGAAGCCAGATTAAGTCTTTCTTCCACTCCACTTAATTTTTTTTTCATAATTTCTTTCTTTATCATTATTTATTTAAACACTTTACTTTTGGCTTATTGGTGCAGTTGGTTGCTTAGTTGTAAGAAAACTGAATTGTAAAAAATTGCCATGTCGAGGTAATGAGTATTACCAACAGCACTTCAGAGTACGTAGTCTCAGATTCTGACTGTACAACAAATATAACATGCGGCGGGAAAGTTCAGACTATTTCAATTACACCGTTGGGTGTGGGGTATGACTTTAAAAATGGGTTTGTAAATTCTTTGTCAGCTTTTTGGTCATGTAAGACATAGAAGATGCAACTCTTTCCAGATGACACAAGAGACCAGAGGTAACCCAGGATGCTCGCCACTGGGCAGGACAGGGGGTCTAGCTCCGTGCCCGGACACCAAATGAAAAATCTCTTCAATTTGAAGGCGCAGCACTGGTGGTTTGACTGCTTCAGGAAAGGCCTGAACAACATGCAGATAATATTATTTTTCCCCTTTAATTCTGGCCAGAAGGTCTTTAAGCTTGCTGCTCCTACCCACCCGGGTGGTATCCTCCTCGGCACAGGCCTGTGACATCAGCAAGAAGCAAGAATCGGTGAGCCATATGCCAGGGGAGGTTGGTGGGTTGTTTGGTGTGCATCATATACCACTCCTAGAACTACGGTTATAGGTGGGTAACCCTCTTTTCTAGGGACGTGGATAAGGTACACTATCCACACTTATGGCAGACTCCTAGCAGTTCTGTGGGAGGAGGGGTAAAGGCACACATCCCCTATTTAAGAAAAAGATACTGCGGGACCAAGGCTGCAAGACAAGCATTCCAGCGTAACTCAAGGTCGATATGGGAATGGGAGGCACAGGTGTGTGCTGACTTCCAAGTAACAGCCCTGCAGATTTCTGGATAGGAATGTCCCTGGAAGCAGCCATTGAGGCAACAGTATATCTGGTGTAATGAGCCTTATGGTTATTTGAATGCTCTGAAATGCTAGAAAACGGTAATAGTGCACCGAGACATGTCAAATACTTCCATACCTGCATTGAGATCAAAAGTGCTAACAAATATAGTTCTATTTTTGATACAATTCTGCAGCTTGAAGTAGGTGTGTGTGTATGTGTTGAAGTCTACATGTATATCCATGGCTACAGCACTGGTGGACCATGATGATGGATGTCTCTTGCGTCATCTGGAAAGAGTTGCATGTTCTATGTCTAACCTGATGACGGCAGTCTGTGGTTGCAGTGTTGTCCGGTTCCTTTGGCTGTTTGTGTGGGGGTGGGAATTAACATGTTTATTAAACATGTTAATGCAAAGAGTGCAAACTCAGTTATTCTAGCAAAATAGTAAAACAATGTTGATCATGTGTATCTACATAGTTTTTGAAATATGATGCATAATTGTAAGATAAGAAATGAAGTGTCTCTTAAGGTGGAATCACACTAGACAACATAAATGACTTAACATAATGTAGTAGCCCTTTATGTCAGTTTAAACAGGTTTTAATGGACAAGACATACGCAATCTTCATTAATAGTAAAAAGAAAAAATAAATCATGAACATGAAACAAATGTAAATAATTGTTTTTACAATTGACAGCAATGATTTAACATATTGCTCATTCTTCACTAAAGTTAGAACTTATAAAGTAATTATATTAAATGTAATGTTAAACTGCAGTTAGTGTATTTTTACTGCAGTGGGAGTTAGACTGCAGTTCTAATGGAATTGTACTACATTGTGGTCAAACTGCAGTTCCAATGCTTATTTTGTAAAACGGCAGTTACAATCTGTAGTTACAATGTGATTACATTTCAGGCTACTGTTAAACTGCAGTTTCAATGTGTTTTTTTACTGCTTTTTTGGTATTAAACTGCAGTTACAAAGTGATTTTATTAAATGTAATCTTAAACAGCACTTACAATGAGATTCTGCATTTGCTGAAAATGTCACAAAAATGGTGTCTATTAAGAGACAACCTGCATTTCTTTTTTTGTAATGAAAAAACACAGGCTAACAAGTAAAGGCAGACAATCAGCCATTTTAATCTGGAATTTTAATTCATGAAAACGCAAGACAGTAATAAATCTGCTAATCAAAATAAATTATCAGTAAGAGCTTCTCTGAGAAATCAAAAGCGAAATTACATTAAAATTTATATATATATATATATATATATATATATATATATATATATATATATATATATATATATATACACACTACCGGTCAAAAGTTTTAGAACACCCCATTTTTCCAGTTTTTATTGAAATTTAAGCAGTTCAAGTCCAGTGAATAACCTGAAATGGTACAAAGGTAAGCGTAAACTGCCAGAGGTTAAAAAAAAGTTTAGGTTAACCAAAACTGAAAAATAATGTACATTTCAGAGTTATACAAAAAGGCCTTTTTCAGGGAACAAGTAATGGGTTAACAACTTACAGCTGTTCTGCAGCAATGGAAGTAAATTAAGCCTTGAAAGTTGACTAACAATTCCTACAGGTGTCCCAACTTTTGTTGATTACTTACAAACCCTCTGTCTGTATAAAAGCAGTGTTGGAACAGACTGTGTTACTACACCCTCTTAAGCATTATTTGGACAGTATTGTACTGCAGGAAGTAGTATATTGCTATCATAATGGCGAGAAAAAGGCAATTAACAAAGGAAGACAGACAGACCATTATAACCCTTAAAAGTGTAGGTCTTTCCTTTAGAGAAATTGCAAAGAAAGCCAAGGTGTCAGTGAGTACAGTTTCCTACACCATCAAAGGCACTTGGAAACTGGAGGAAACTCTGGCAGACCCAAAGCCACAACAGAATCAGAAGACAAGTTTCTGAGAGTCAACAGCTTGCGTGATAGGTGGCTCACAGGACAACAGCTTCAAGCACAGCTTAACACTGGTCGAAGTAAGCAAGTCTCAGTTTCAACTGTGAAGAGAAGACTTCGAGCTGCAGGTTTCACAGGTCGAGTGGCAGTAAGAAAGCCATTGCTAAGATGGCAAAATAAGAAAAAGAGGCTTGCCTGGGGCATGAAGCACCACCAGTGGACTACTGAAGACTGGAAGAAGGACTTATGGACCGATGAATCAAAATTTGAAATCTTCGGTTCATCACGCAGGGTTTTATGTACGCCATCGAGTAGGCGAAAGGATGGTTCCTCGGTGTGTGACACCAACTGTCAAACATGGAGGAGGAAGCGTGATGGTCTGGGGCTCTCTTGCTGGATCCAGAGTCGGCGACTTGCACAGAGTGAGTGGCACCCTGAACCAAAACGGCTACCACAGCATTTTGCAGCGCCATGCAATACCCTCTGGTATACGCCTAGTTGGTCAGGGTTCATCCTACAGCAAGATAATGACCCAAAACATACCTCCAGGCTATGTCAGAACTACCTTAGAAGAAAAGAACAAGGCGGTAGGCTTCAAATCATGGAATGGCCAGCACCGTCTCCAGACTTAAACCCCATCGAGCTGGTTTGGGATGAACTGGACAGGCGGGTGAAAGCAAAGCAACCTACAAGTGCAACACATTTGTGGGTACTTCTGCAACAGTGTTGGGAAGAACTTTCGAACAATATTTGATTTCCATTGTAGAAAGAATGCCACGAGTGTGTTCGGCTGTTATATCTGCAAAAGGTGGCTACTTTGATGAGTCAAAAATTTAGATTAAATTTTGTTAAACAAAACGATTCCATGATTTCTTTTTTATCTCCAATTGTTTATTTGTTCTATGCTTTAATTTCAGAGTACATTGAGATATTAAACTGCGTAAATTTCAATAAAAACTGGAAAAATGGAGGTGTTCTAAAACTTTTGACCGGTAGTGTGTATATATATATATATACACACATATATACATATATACAGTGCCTTACAAAAGTATTCAGACCCCTGACCAATTCTCTCATATTACTGAATTACAAATGTTACATTGAAATTTCGTTCTGTTTGATATTCTATTTTAAAACACTGAAACTCAAAATCAATTATTGTAAGGTGACATTGGTTTTATTTTGGGAAATAATGATGAGACGGCTGCACTCCGCAAATGCATGCTTGCAGCCAGAAGAAATTCTCTCGCCGCCATATCTGCAATATTTCTTATTTTAAATTGATGTCTTCATGTCTAAATGACACACCAAAGGTATTGGCTACTGTGCCAATTACATTTTGAATAATAAGCGATTACAAGCGAATACGTAGTCATAACAAGCCACTAATGTAAAATGACTAGACACCAACGTAGGAAATATGTAGCTCGTGTCATTTTTTTAGAACACGTACCAATTAAAATCGATACACGTAGTCATTTTTGTGCTCGGATTGGTCCAAATGAGTACGTGTAGCGAATATTTGAAATGTGTACTGCACAATGCGTTTTTGACCCAGATGGCCTTCCATAGAGCTGAAGTTCAAAACGGGAGCGCATGTCTATGTGATTGCATTGTTTACAGGCTCCCACAGAAGTACAGATCCCAGTGGCCTGACGTCACTTACACAGTTTTGCTGACCCAATCAGCAAAAAGCTTGTGTAACAAAGCACACCCCTTCAAGCAACATTAAAGGTGGGGTGCAATGAGATAAAAAAAGTCATTGCTGAGTGCAGCTACACTTTCTATACATGTCCTGAAAGTTTCATTCACATTTGTTACTTATAAAAGTGGAAAAAAGGCAAGTTTGTGGTTAGACCGTTTTCAAAAACCTTCGAGACCTCTACCCGGAAGAGTGCACGTGCGTGACGTCACATCGGGACATTCAGTATTGTAAACAAATGCAGTAGATGGAGGACAGAAGTGAAAGCGATGTTACTGGTTCGGATGTTTTAGCATTTAAATCAAACAGATCAGAAATGTTGGTCATGTGCTTCATTTATATTGGCTTCACAATGTTAAAAAAAAGGTTGTTTACATTTGTTCTTACTTCTCTCTCTATCGTGGTTTGTTGTAGTCTGTTGATGGTAGAACTTTTTTTTTGTGTCAGTTTCAGATTTTTTAATTTGAATTTGTTTCTTGGCAGTATTTTCACGCCTGCTTTTAGTAAAAAGCTTATGCCAAGCATCCTTATTCAAACAGTGAATTTATTTTGAAGAATATCGCTTGATCGTTGCATCTATGCATCCCTGCTGTAGAGCGTTACTGGAATTTAGTTAATAATCAAACAAGAGGTTAAATTATCAATTGTATGTTTTGACTACGCCACCCTCAATAAAGGTGAGGGACCTCTAATTATCTGCTGCACAGGTATTTAACTGGGCAGAACATCAGTGACTGATAGGAAGTATACAAAACACCAAGGAGGCAGATTGCAAAAAAAATGAGCGTTTATTGTTCAGGTTCACAGTAAAAACAAGACATAGACCCTTAATTATTCTGAAATGGATGGTACTGCATCCTTATTTAATTTAACTTTAACAGCACCTACCTTGAACATTATTAAATTAATAAAGTTGTTTGGTAAAATGGGTGCTGCAGATGCAGCTGCTGTTGTTGGTCTTAGCATACCAATCCCTGGTCTTCCTCACAAACTTCACCCATTGCTGTCATCGTACCGGCTCTTTAGGAAACTTGTGGAGAGATACCAATGGCCCTGCTGTGTTGCAGCAACCATATATTACACACCTATTTACCATGGTACCTCTCCCCTGGGTGGGTTGTGTTTTGGTGAGCGGTAATGCAGGAAAGCAGCGGGCGGGATGGCGAGCTTGTCCTGGTGTGATGTCACACATAAATTAACCGCAGCTTTGAGTGAGATGGACTTTTCATAGGAGGTGTCAACTTCAGAGTTGTTTTTTACACACTTAGCTTTAAAACCTATACATTAAAACTACACAGATACTTTTACTGACCTACCAACAGTACTATACAAGTGAAAAAATGAAAAATCATTGCACCCCACAATTAAATGGGAGGCATAACATGATTACTGTGTATGTTAATAATAAAAATACAAAATAAAATAAGAATCTTTTAGAATAGCATTGGAGTACTAGGCTTGCTATCTCCAACGTTTCTAAAGATTTGAATTACATGTAAGCACATTTAGCCATGGTAAGTGTTTTTAATTTCACAATAAGCCTTTTACAATGTCCGATTTGTAATTTCTGTTGAATACGATTTTTTTCTTCAAACAGTAAAAATGTCAAAAATATTCATTCAGATATTTGCCCCAGCACTAAAATATAATGGCAACAAGTTTAAACAAAAAAAAAGTTGGATATATTTTATGACAATTAGTAAAAGTGAGGCAAAAGAAAGGTTTCAGTTTCCAGGTTTCAAAATTTTCAGGTTTCAAAAGTGACCTTGTTGTCTTCCTCGCTCAACTTGTTCTGCGCAGCAGGCACACAGGTAGGGATGTCCCCAAGACACTCAATTTAAAAAAAAAGAAAGAAAGAAAGAAATCTTTGACCGTGTTCACCCACAGAAATACAAACAGACAGAATTTCTTTGGAAAGTTTGGCATTAACCTGCTATCTGGGTGAGTGTTTTCACTTTCATTCCATTTCAAAATAACCATGTATTGTAAATCTCTCTTTTTTAATTAACTAGTTAACATAATTGTCGTTATTGTAGCGATCCGTACACTGCAGTTCCTGTTGTGTGTGTCTATGGTGGAGTTTCCATGCATGTTTCTTTTTTAGCTCAAGACATCTGCTTGAGAAATGTCTTGTGTAAAATGCTTTTTAGGGTTTCCATTTGCTCAGTTTATTTTACTCAAGTAAACCGGGCTTTTCACCCGAAGCCATGCAAATGAATGTGAAAGGTGGGAGTTGATATATAAATTAGCTATGCGTAAAGTACTTGTGCTGTTTTTGAAGATTACTAGTGAAATTTTGTGAAAATGTGGTTTCCATGCGCAGAGAAATGGTACACAAGTGAATCTAAGCTGCTGTAATAAGCAAAATACCTTGTGCCTGGTTGGTTAATAATGTGTTTTACTGCTCTTGCCCAAATTGTTTTTCAAATGTCATTAGTGGGGTGTCATGTTAGCAGGGCATACTGTTTCAACTAATTTATCTTATGACTCAATTAAAAATGAACTCGGAGGTATAAAATAAAACTGACCAACGGGTATTGCAGATCACCATGGCTGAAAACCGGCAGAGACGTTACATAGATTTCCCTTTCATTCAGGCAATACAGCATATAGGGGATCAGGTAATGCTGCGTATACTACCCTGGCTTAGAAACCCTATTTGTCCAGACGAGGACAGCTGCAGAGGAAGCATTCAACACCACGCTTGGGCAAATACGGGTAGTGGGCACTTGAAAGGGAGGTGGCGGATACTGATGAAACAGACTAAAGTACAGCATTAGTTTGTTCCCAAAATTGCCACTGCCTGCTGTATCCTGCACAAACTCTAGTCAACAACAAAAATTAGGTGTTCAGGAATCAGTGGCTGCCTGTGAGACAGATGGGGAAGGTTACCAGTGTTGCCAAGTCTCATGAGGAAAAAAAGCCCAAAACAAGCACAACCCTCTCAAAAAAACAAGCCCAATCCCACTTGTTATAAGTGGACTTGGCAACTGTTAAGGTTACCTCAGCCGCCTGTTTCAATTGGACAGCAGCAATCTGAGGAGGCTCGTGCTGTCAGAGATTCTCTCCTTTCTTGTAAGTTGTGTTGGATTTACTGTTGTGTTAAATATTAATGATGCAAACAAATAAAACACAATTAATACATTAACCCTTTGCGGTCCATTTTTTCAGCGTGTCTCAGGCGCGTCAGGTCCAATTTATTTTCACACGCGCAGTTTATTTTAGACGCAGCTGTTTAAAAGTATTTTTTTCACAGTAAAACAGGTTTAAAAGGCACTGCATATCAACAGGACACTCAGTACTGCATCTCCAGCCCCGCCCCACCCCTTGTTCACTGTATTTTTCACATAGCTCTTCATAGTCGTGCATACTGATAAATCATCTCCTGATCACTCGTTTTATCACCAACCTCCTCAATAATGTGATCCAAGTCATTATTGTATTACTATAACATCTCAAAAAGCTCTGCAAATGTCCGTGATATTCTTTGAGCTCTGGATGCAGAAGCGGCTATCTTGTTTGTTTATATCCGTGTTATCTTTGTGGTGCTGGGGCTATATGTATTGCTCAGATACGCCCCTTTTTTTTTGGCGTCTCTCAGCTCCTATCTGTCTCACTCGGCCATTGAATGGACCGGAAAGGGAAAATTGCAATGTCGGACCAGGTCAACTTGTTGGTATATATGTTGTTGTGCTGTTTTGGGCAATCGAGCTGGCTCGTGACATCCAGTTCGCCAACTATATTTGTTAACGTGGAGGGCAGACACACATTGTCTTTGGACATAGCTGTGTTCAAAAAGGACAGGAATTAATTCAGTTAGACATTTAAGCAGCTCACTTGCTCTTCGTGTTTAAACTTAGCGTCGTTTTTACAGCAAGGGTATTCTCAAACAGCTGCTTTACTGCTATAACAAGGGCATAACGCAGTTCATGGTAAGTGGTTTTACATAGAACTGTAAACCCATGACAGGCCAGACACAGCAAAAAATAATAATTAAAAAAAAAAAAAAAAAAAAAAGCCGTACACATTATCATTAAGGTGAACTACACCACTGCTAACCATATAACCGCTCATCAGCCACTTACTTTCTGCCGTTTTGGAATCCATAATAACAACTGACCTGCTCCCTTGCAATATTTATAGTGATGTCACTTAAGGATAAACAAGCTCATTCACATTTACACGTGAAATGCGGATTGTTTCGACATTTACACGAATAAATGAGATTTACCCTATCCCTCTCTTTGGCCGTTTTTTTCGGCCACAGACCTGATTTTCACGAGTAATTCTCCCAAACATGCACGTGCATCGCCATTTCACGTGTAAATTGCCCCGCATTGTAGTGATGGCTTTTTGCATGAGGTATTAATTATGTTATTAATTATAAGTTTTGCATTAGGTGTCTGTGTGTCTTTTTTTGCTATGTTGTTTTTAATCATTGTGTTTAAATTGTGTGTGAATGTGTTTTTATAGTCATTTTAATGTGCTTACTAATTCAGTTGCTTTAATATGCTTTTATATTAAGTTTCTATACAGTAACTGTGTAAGTTTCGAGTTCTTTCATTTCCCATCAGCAAAACCAGCTACGTGCAGTTTTGCACAGCCTAACACGACTCAAAGTCACAGATAGTTGTTTGAACTAAACGCCAAAAGGCAGGAGATTAGCAGAGATAGTGTGAGATGGGGGAGGGGAACTGAAAGACAAGATTGGTGCGCCCTGCTTGGTACAACGTGGTATGCAACCCCCCCCCCCCCCTTTTTCCCCAACAGAGGGAATGTGCAATGATAGAGTGGAAACCCCTATCATTCAACAGAAGTAAGACAAATGGGAGTGGAGTCAACAATTGTTTACAAAGGTATAAATATCAAACATTGTTAAGTTTTGTCAGTCTTTTCATCTCTTTCGAATTGACTCCACGGATATCCATGCTTTCTGATACAAACATATGCTCTGAGCTGTACTGATGCCTTGTCCAAAGTCAGTTTAAATCTCGTGCTGATATGATTGTATTGGAGGTATACCTTTCTTGTATATTCAGTGTTTTTGAATCAAAAACCATTTGTCAGCTTAATTTTTTTCACTACAGCATGGAAACCTCATATATGTAATTCCTGCTGTTTGTAATTGTATTCTGCCGCTGGGGTTTTTGCCCGTCTGTGTAGTTCCAGTCTACGTGTGGAGCCTTTTTGTCTTCCCTGTGATTGGTTATTGGTTGTCTGTCTTTATTGGCTGTTGTTGGTCCTAGTGTGCAGCTGAGGACCAATGGTACGTGTGTAAGCTCTGGCACCCTATCTGCATAAGGGGCGGTGCTAAAGGTATGAGAATGGGCTGGACCCGGCAATTGGTGTTTGTGTTACCTGAGTAGCTGACAGAGCTGTGGACTCTGGTGAATAAAAGCATCCTGCAAGAACGCTACATTATATTAAGTTACTTATTGCTGCCCTCACATTAAGTGACTGCCTGTGTGTACAGTATATATTTAAATATTCATTCACCTTACTGACATGTTATTGGTATGCATTCTGGGAGCTGTAGTTCAAACTGGAGAGCGTGTCTACGTGATTGCATTGTTTACAGACACCCCAGAACTATCCCAGTGGCCTGACGTGCCGGGGTGTGATTTTGCTAAGAAGATTTAACAAAGTCACGTATGCTAGGCGGCTTTCTTTGGATTATTAATAACTCAGGAACCGTTTAATATCTTTTACAAAACCTTCAAAAGGCCCTACCTCAGCACAGACCACATGTATCTTACTCGGTTTGGTACAGAAATTCAGTACCGTGTAGCCTGTACATGAGAGCAAAAAACTAAAAAAAAAGAAAAAAAAACATGTGAAGTATAGGGGGAAAAAAGTGAACTTTTACTAAATAACGGGTATCCAGATCTCAGAAACCGCACAAGGTGACGTCATGAAACTCTCCACGCTTTCACAACATTGCAAGTCAATGGAACATGCAAATATGTGGGCAATTCCAACAAACCCCGCCAAAGTTATTAAAGTGCAAAAAGTTAGGAGGTTAACACTGAGCACCCAACTCAACACTAACTACAGTGCCACTATAATATATATATATATATATATATATATATATATATATATATATATATATATATATAATCTCTGGAACCTTTCCTACATCTTCTGGCTACAGAGTCTCTCCAGGTGCTATCTCCCAACAGGGAGGATCCAGCATGAACAGCCAGCAGGCAGCAATGAGAACGAATGTACTCCGAGGCTGAGCATTAGTAGTAAAATTTAACACAACGCAATTTCAAATATACATTTTGATCATTTGAATGAATACTAGTGCTGCCCAGTGCAATACTAGGTTCCAACATATGTGTATATAGAAATGTCGTTTTAGTTTGTTGCAAATGTACATATTCATTTTGTATTTGGTTAACTTATTACTTACCTCTTTCAAGCCAAATCTGCTGACTGAGATTCAGGAGAGCTGCAAGCAGTACAGAAAAGACAAAAACGCAATATTCTGAACAGAATGCAAAAAAAAAAAAAATTGCCCTTTCTTTATTCTGGGTCTTCGTTACAAAAATAACGGTAGCTAAAAAAATGCTGCCCAGGTAGAGAAAACATTGGGTTTAGCAGCTGCATTGCACCAGTCTTTATTTATTTATTGATCTATAAAAGTGTTAAAATCATTTAAATTAGTAAAATAAATCCCTTGCAAAGGGATTACTGCCCACGTTCTGCTGCATACAGAGTGCAAGTTGCATTTATCACATCCACTAGGTGTTGCAGGGGCACAGGATAGCTGTTAAACCTGGGAGTTTAGATATGAGTCTGAGAGCTATCTTTCTGTGATTTGCAAAGGGCATCTTTATTTATTTATTTACTGCATTTTTTTTTTTTTTAATCTGTAGTAGCTTCAGTATTGTTTTTATAACCTTGCTTATAAAACAACAACTATAAAAGCATGATCATTTAATAAGTCAAATGACAATATTTTGAAACGTTGAATAAATGGTGTCACAAAAATAAATACTAAATGAAGAGGTCTCTAAACCCCTCGTACTTTATGATTATTTTTTTCCTATTTGGTCAAAAAAGCTTGCCAGGGCTACTTCTAGCAGATGTTGCGCGAGGTTAAATCACAAACAGGATCTTCTCTGCTGATGTCTCGTGAACATAAGGTACAGCTTTCAGACAGTTTCCATGCAAAAAAAAAATAGTTGTAAAATAAGTATAAGCAATGCACAGCCCAGACTGTTCCTTTAAAAAAAATATCACAAAATATTAATTCTGTCTATCTCAAACGTTTTTAGATCTTTAACCGCATGTTCTGGGGCAAGAGGATAAACTAAAACTAAAGTTTTGCAAGGTCACTGGCTAAGTCTTAATATAAGTGTATTCTTTGTGACATGTAGAGCTTTCACATACCATATTTGTAACTATTCCTGAAGCCTCTCTGACTGGTTGAACCGACATGCTATGTTTTAGTAATCTATAGAGTTCAGAATTTATATTTCTTGCAGTGTTAGTCACGTTGTAATGCAGATATTCAAACACGCCACTCAAACACCAACACTGTACATGTACCTGAAATGGCTGCCTATTTAATCAGCACAATTCAATACCCTTTACACTCACCTTTATTACATAATTTGTTCTGTCTTTCTGTTTCATGTATCAGCACAGTTTTGTGAGTGTTGTGCAATGTAATGCACTGTAAATGAAAATATTTATATACAAAAAGAAATTACAAAAGTCAAAACAAGTCTCACATTAGAACATAATGCAATATATGCCTGCCTTGACCAAGATAAAATTACAAGTCTGGAAATTGGTTAAAAACTGGGATAAATAGCGATGGTTAATGAGAAAAGATTAACATGGCTTCATGTAGGATTAAAATGCAGGAACCAAAAGCGACTCCACTGAGCAGCCTGGGGAGTTAAAATAAAATATGAATAGAAGACTTCATGGAGAATGACAAAAAACCTTCCAGGAAAACAGGGACCACAGACTGTCACCAAAGCTTTGGGTCTAATTAATGTTTCTGGCAGATTATTATGATGTGTCATTTATTAGTGCAGATTACTGTAACTATACTGAAAATAATCTAAATACAGGGCCTGTATTTGTTCTGCATTTACTGTATCTCAGTAAACGTAAAATACGTTACAGATACGTAAAATGTATATTACAGTACATTTTTACAAACAAATCAAATTAGACATGAACATAGTTAAATTGTTTCATATACGATTGTAAAATGTGTTTTTATTCGGTAAAAATTTGTGCTAATAATGAGTTAAAAGCTTTGAGTCCATTAAAAAAATAAGAAAAGAAGATTCACAGTCTGAGAAATACCACCATATCAGAAATCCTTGGAATTAACAAATGCTTTTTCTTGAAGTCCTGTCAGGAAATTCGATAAAAAACTGATGGTTATTCTTTAATTCTTTAGATGTTAATAAACTTTTGTAAAGCTGTCTTATACAAATAATATTCACATAGTTTAATCTGAGAACTTCTGCCTTTTGAATGATGTATTAGATAACCAAACAAAACTAATTTATAACTCTATATGCAGTACACAAAATTATGCATTTATTGATCCCCTGATCTGTCATTGTATGTAATCGGCATTGTATGTAATCCACAGTTGGCATACGGAAGGACCTTGCTTATATCCACATTGCTGAAAGCTAGACTTCAGCCCTTCGAATGACGTATTGGATTTGCATGTAACTGAATTGATAACTCTATGCAGTAAGCAAAGTTACGCAACTTTATTAATTTTTGATCAACTATTGTGTGACCTAACTTACATACAGTACCAGCATGCTATATCAAAACAACTAATTGTTCATTCTACACCTATTAAATACCTTTAAATGTCAGACAGCTCACAGTGCATACGCCTCAGTCACACAGCATAGTCTAGAGGGCAACTCGTTTGTTTATATTTGCATGCATTATTATTAACATATATTCGCCACTCGATAAGAAAGAAAAAACTAAACTAACCAAAATGTTATTTTTTATTACCGTACATTGAAATGCCCAAAGGTTGTGAAAAATTACTTAATTCATCACACCTCCTTTTATTTTATTTTTTAAACCAACATTACAATATGAATAATTGTTTAACCTTTCAATTTTCACCTTCTTATTTATACTATATGCTGATGGGATTGCAACACACAGTTTATTGCATGTACCGTTACCAAAGGCTGTCACAAACATACATTGAAAAAACTCTATTTTCTCATTGAACTTTAATGAGCACATTTGTATTTCACAGAGGGACATATGTATTGACTTTGGTATGCAGACTTTATCTGAGTTACACTTTACAAAATAAATGTTTTATATGATACGATTGTCTAATAAATGCATAAAGAAAAGCTGTATGACAGGGGTGCCCAATCCTGGTCCTGGAGGGCCGGTGTCCCTCCTGGTTTTTGTTCCAACTGTACACTAAATTGCTTAATTGGACCAATTAAGCTTCTAATAAGTGTTTGATTGGTCCAATTAAGTAATTTAGGGGGCAGTTGGAACAAAAGCCAGGAGGACACCGGCCCTCCAGGACCAGGATTGGGCACCCCTGCTGTATGAGATTTGTGGAGCATGAAAACTAAACTAAAAAAAAAACATATGAAAGGCAGCAAAGTCCTCTTGGTGCACGGAAAAGAAAAGTTTTCTGAGGAGGAGATGAGAGTCCTTACAGGTCACTGAGTTATTTGGAAAAGCCTCAGCAATCATCAGTTATGCTACCAAAGAGGCCATACGGTCCTCCGTAGCGCAGAAAGTCAATGCTATCTGTGTTATCAGGAGGACAGTCAACCAGGTTTATCTATCAATTCCAGGCTTCAGAGATCAGAATCAAACACATTTTATTAACATTGGTGTGACAGAGCAAGAGCTCTGCCTGTAAATATTGTGGTGCTTGTGTGTGTTTCGGTGGTGGTTGGCAGGGATGGGGTTAATTCCTGTCCCTGCCAAAAGCATGTGAGAATGTGGCTGCTCCTTAATGGAATAATTAGTGCTAATTGGAAGCAGCCACATTCTATTAAAGGAGAGCCCAGGGTTCCATTAAGAGAGAGGAGAGTTTGGTGAGTTTTTGTTCTGCGTGTTGCTGTTTGTTCAGAAGATCTGTTCAGTGAAGGCGAATGCCCAGCCTGACAGCAGTTTTTGTTGTGTTTATTTGCGTATTTTGTTTAAACCTTTTGTTTTGGCCCTTGTGCTTTTTTCATTTCTGATATTTTTGTTTATTAAAGTGTGCATTTACTGCAGCTTCTCTTCCTCTGAGTTTCTTTCCTGCTGCTATCCTGTCAATTAGTATTTACTGTCAAAATGCAGTACATTTCCATAAGTTCAAATTATTAACCCTTTGCAGTCTATTTATTAAGTGCGCGCGTCAGGTCCAATTTATTTTCACACGCGCAGTTAATTTTAGACGCGCTGTTTAAAAGTATTTTTTTCCACAGTCAAACGGGTTTAAAAGGCCCTGCATATCAACAAAGCACTCACTAGGCATCTCCAGCCCCGCCCCACCCTTTCGTTCGCTATAGCTTTCACATATGCTAAGAAATAAATAATAATAATAGTCGTACATACCTATCAATCATCTCCTGATCACTCGTTTTATCACCAAACTCCTCAATAATGCAATCCAAGTCATTATTTTATTACAATAACATCTCAAAAAAGCTCTGCAAATGTCCAAGATAGTCTCAGTATCAGCCAGCTTGTTTCCTTATGACCGCCCCTATGTGATGCCAGGGGCAAGTATGACTATTCATGAGATACGCCATTTTTTTTTCTTTTTTTTTTCTTTTTTTTTAAATCGGCTTGTCTCGGCTCCTGTCGCTCCCACTTGGCCATTGAATGGTTCTCGGCTTTTTCCGGAGAAAAAACAACTAGAAACCCGTTTTTTGCGTTTTTTTGATGATGTCGGACAGGGTCCTACAATGGACCGGATAGGAATAATTGCAATGTCGGACCAGGTCCGACAATGGACCGCAAAGGGTTAACTTACAAAATTCTTACAAATGTTCTGACATCGAAAATCCATTACAGAAAAATGCAAGTCTGTCATGAAGCAATTCTCTATAGAATGCCACAATAGATGGAGCAAACTCAATGTACTACCAATCACTCGATACCATGTTTGGATTGAATTCTTCAGTGCAATGCCAGTTACTGTGGTGACTCCCCTATTGACTCTATCATCTAATTAGAAAACATTGCATGCTTGGTGATATTTAAACCTCTAAGCAAATGCCTGTAAAAGGCAAACAGAACAGAATAAAGTCTGTGGATCTTAGAGCTCAAAATATATACAGTTTATACTTTAGAAACACTGCCTAGTGTGTGTGTGTGTGTGTATACAGTATATACAGCTTGCCCATCTCTGAACTCTGGTGCTTCACATTTATTTAAAGCATATGCTGCTTTTGCAACATGGTTGTCTTCAAGCAAGTGTTCAGTGGTTTGTGTTCGATAGCCTTTTTATGTCTGGGCAGTAACTGAAGGGAACCCTGACAACATTCCAACACTTCCAGATGAGTACAAACAAAAGAGAGAAACGCTGTGATATAATCCTGAAGGCAGCATCGTCCAGAGAAGCATAATATTTAGACTCTTGTGTGTATGTGCAATTTCATTATCGTAAATATTTGTGTTACTGACTTGAACCATATTACAAAATGTACCTAAAGAAAGATTTAAAAACTTGCCTCAGACTCCTTCAGGCTAAGAGTTTCTCCTTACCTCCAAACTCCAACAATTGCAGTCACATTGTATCCTTCTTAGATAACCTAACCTTTGCAATACTAAATACTTAATTCTTCATTTCTGTGCCTTATAAGGCTACTCCATCATAATGGCTAACCAGTCATAAAATTTCCATTCAATCTGATCTCTCAAGAGACCATTAAACTTGAAATGTCTGCTTTTTGAACAAAAACAAATACCCCCCTGTGTCACAACTAAGTGCATTTGTTAACTGCATGATCTTTTAGGGTACTGAATTTGGCAAATCAAGTCAACGTACAAACAATTCGCGGGGCTGCAGCCAGACTACCTGTAGTGATGTCATCTGACTTCTTGGAGAGCCGCCTACTGTTAGGACCAAGCCCTCGGCAGGACAAGGTCCGCGTCGAGGTCACCGCTGCAGATTATGAGAGGGCTACGTTCATGATGCGGCTAACTCCAAATATATAAAGATTGAAAACATATAAGAGGGCCCCGTCATTTGCGAAGGCCCAACATATAGAAGGGGGTCCCCACCGCATGGGGGATTCGACACACAGGAGAGGTCTCCGCCGTTTGGGAGATCTGACATACGAAAGAGGGGTACCCCTCATTTGGGGGGCCCTGCACATAAATAGAGGCTTGAGAACCTGAAAGGAAGAAAGAAAGTGGATCTCTGGCTCGTTAAGAGCTGCCCTCGATGAGATGAATTAGACTTCCAAAGCTGGGGCGGAGACGCACCCCCAGAGAACCTGAAATGAGAAGAGAGCCTCATGTTACGAAGGAAGAGCTCCTTCTGCGAGGTTAGCTAGAATGAGCTTAGATCCTCGGATTGCGAGGACTGCGATAGCGCATGAGATGACAAAAGGATGGGTTTGGCCGTGGGTCCCCTCGGACTCACGGAGAACCTCCCTTGGTAGGTAAAGGAAGCGTTGCTTGCACAAAGGTCGGGGAAGTGCGACTCCGTAAACCCCCAAAGACAAACAAAAGAAACGCCAATGCATAAAAGAAAGAAAGAAAGAAAGAAAGAAAGAAAGAAAGAAAGAAAGAAAGCATTTAACATAACAAAGAAGGTTAGTAACTAGCTCCCTACTAACTATGTGAAGACCCTCCGCTCAGTGGAAAGGAAAAAAACCCTTTCTTTTTAGGGGGAAACCTTTGGTGGCCCCAGCGAAAGGGTCGTCCCCACTCTGGACATACTAGCAATAGACTGTTGTGCAGAAGATCTCAGATGGGCAAGAATGTACACTACCAGTCAAAAGTTTTAGAACACCCCCATTTTTCCAGTTTTTATTGAAATTTAAGCAGTAAGCAAGTCTCAGTTTCAACTGTGAAGAGAAGACTTCGAGCTGCAGGTTTGACAGGTCGAGTGGCAGTAAGAAAGCCATTGCTAAGATGGCAAAATGAGAAAAAGAGGCTTGCCTGGGCCATGAAGCACCGTCAGTGGACTACTGAAGACTGGAAGAAGGACTTATGGACAGATGAATCAAAATTTGAAATCTTCGGTTCATCACGCAGGGTTTTTGTACGCCGTCGAGTAGGCGAAAGGATGGTTCCTCGGTGTGTGACACCAACTGTCAAACATGGAGGAGGAAGCGTGATGGTCTGGGGCTCTTTTGCTGGATCCAGAGTCGGCGACTTGCACAGAGCGAGTGGCACCCTGAACCAAAACGGCTACCACAGCATTTTGCAGCACCATGCAATACCCTCTGGTATACGCCTAGTTGGTCAGGGGCTCATCCTACAGCAAGATAATGACCCAAAACATACCTCCAGGCTATGTCAGAACTACCTTAGAAGAAAAGAACAAGACGGTAGGCTTCAAATCATGGAATGGCCAGCACAGTCTCCACACTTAAACCCCATCGAGCTGGTTTGGGATGAACTGGACAGACGGGTGAAAGCAAAGCAACCTACAAGTGCAACACATTTGTGGGAACTTCTGCAACAGTGTTGGGAAGAACTTTCCGAACAATATTTGATTTCCATTGTAGAAAGAATGCCACGAGTGTGTTCGGCTGTTATATCTGCAAAAGGTGGCTACTTTGATGAGTCAAAAATTTAGATTAAATTTTGTTAAACAAAATGATTCCATGATTTCTTTTTTTATCTCCAATTGTTTATTTGTTCTATGCTTTAATTTCAGAGTACATTGAGACATGAAACTGCGTAAATTTCAATAAAAACTAGAAAAATGGAGGTGTTCTAAAACTTTTGACCGGTAGTGTATGTATGATTCAACTGCTGCCAAGGTCCAGCACCCCATATTTTTAATTAGATGCTGGTTAATCGTTGCTCTTGCTGCTGATGAGGCTGCCCCGATTCTGAATGAATGAGGAGTATAGAATTGCTCTGGAAACCAACGTGGACAGATGAGATGTGAACCTATGTCTAGATATAACAGTCTGGCTTGAATCAATGAACAGGGGGCCAGAATTTGAAATAGGTTTGCGTTCTGCAATATATTTCTGCATGGAAGCACATGGGCATAGAGGAAAGCCAATTTTTGATAGTTGAATAAATTGACCATGCCAAAGCTGATCCGTTTTGAAAATGAGCAGGAAGAGGATAAAGTGGGAATTAAAGTTGAGCGTGAGATCACTGCAGCGAATACCCAGCATAGCAAAGCTGGCAACAGAAGGAATTGCATATTCTGAGCATTTAAAAAAAAATGCAGTTGGACATATAGTTTCCATTGTTAGGTCATCAAATGTAGAGAAGCAGCCTTGACGGAGGATTGAAATCAAATTGCCTAGAATATCTACAGAGATAGGCAGACGAGGTTGGAGAGCTCTTAGAGATTCCGTGCAGCAGCAGATGGACAGCTGGTATTGATAGGAGAGTTGTTTTTTTCTTCTGAAAGCGGGACATCGACTTCTGAAAATAAACTTTTAAGATTGGTGCTTTTGTTGGCGGATCTGAGTGAGGCAAAATCTAGAGAAAAACATCAAGTAGGTAGAGCAAAAATGGAACATGATATGAATAAGTATGAAGAAGTATCCAGCATAAAGCTTCTGAAAAAGTATCAAATATTTTCGGGCTGCTGCGGCAGCCAAAAGTTAACCTTGTAGAAAAATAAAAATTTTCTTCCGAGCATATCTCGACGAACAGGTGACGAAGAGAAGGATGGATTGGCATTACTTTAAATGCGTCTGATATATCTGCTTTTGCTAACCAGGAACCACAACTTGCTAATTTAATTGAATGAATTGCATCCGAGATGATAATGTATTGTAGAGAAAATTGATCATGAGGAATGATGCTACTGGTGCTTGATCCCTGTGGTGCTGACAAGTCAATGATGAGATGCCTTTTTCCCCCCCGATAGGGTTAATCCTGTAGATTGGAAACGGGGGAGCAGAAAACAGGCTGGCCATAAATCATTTTTTAATCTCTTTTTGGATAAGAGACTGCACTTGGGTTCTTGAATAGCAGAATAAAGGTTTTTCCTTTGGAGGGAGGAAGGATGGATTTGACAGAGTCCGGTTGAAAAACCGTTCCCTAGTCCATCAATTACCGTATTCCTTTGAATTTAAGATGCCCTCAAATTTAAGACGCAGCCCAAATTTACCATCCTCAATTTGAGGAAAAAGTAAAACATCAAATAAATATGCATTTACAAAGATACAACCTCAACTACACTGCTGTACCGTACAAAACTGACACGAAGCAGTGTTGTAGATTAACCATGGAGCTCATTTATTATGCTGCGCACTGTATAATACTTAAGATGGTGTCCCTGTCGTACACATACGACCGCTCACTTACGGCATCACACATCCTGGCAACAACACTCCATGGCATCAGGCAACATGTAACCCAGCAACCTCAACAGCATTGAACACTGCTTGGCATGTCGAAAAATACAGGGTCTGATCACCATTTCCGATCTCTCCAAGCTGGTACGGTTTGTTAGAAATGCTGAAATTGTAAACGTTTCTCTTGGAATTCCTCTGCTGTCTTTTCTCAGCAGTCAGTCACGTTGCTGTTTGTGTACTCGGGTAGTCAAGTCTTTTGTTGCTGATTTTAATATACGCATCACTATACTGTACTCAAATTTAAGCTATTATTGAGAAACAAAAAATTGTTAAAAAGTGTGTCTTAAATGCGAAGGAATAAGGTAGGTAGTTGATGAAAATCTTGTCTGGATGATTCAGAAGCTTTTGTTTTAAAATGGAAATATTTATGGGAGTGGAGACTAGAGCTACGGGGCAGATGGGTTTAGAATAAGCGTCCCTGCAGAAATGTTTTTGCACTGCCTGAATGAGCATATACCGGAGTTGAAATGATTACAGATTTGCCTTCCTCCTGTATATCTGGTTTTTCGCCCAAATTTGTCTTCCCTTGTGGATTGCTCAGGTAGGGCTGAAGAATGAATGGTTATGGATCAAGATTCTGTTTGAAAAGCAGTGAGGAGTGATGCAGACTGCTGATCTGGAGAAGGTTGATGCTATGGCAGCTTTCGGTCAGAGAGAGGTTGAGTGGCTGGTGGAACCGCAGACCCTGTATGCGAAAATACTGTTGAACCAATCAAGAATAAATGAAGAATAAATCAGGTTATCTGATGCCAAAATGACTGCTGCTTTTGTTGAAAAAGGATTTGTGGTAGTCGAAAAACATGGTCCCTCCATACCTGACAGACAGCTCCACGATGTAGAATTCATAAGAATCCAGTTCTTGCCTGCAGTTTGGGGATACAGAACATAGCACATCTCTATATATATATATATATATAGCGAAGGCTAGGACGAATTCCCCCAGGGCAAGATTCCTCAGTAATCTGGGGTCTCTCGATTTCAGCGTAAATGATAGATCTCCGCAATCCACAACTCTATGGTCCAGAAACTCAGATATTGCCATCAACAGTGAAACCAGATTAACGTCCTTAACTTGGACTTTGCTTCACTGAATCTGCAGGGATATTGAGTAATGACGGGCAGTGGTTGAGGTGGCGGAACCATGTGCTGTAGCAGTTGCAAGGTTGTAGATCGGAGGTGAGACTGTAGGGACCGGGGTTGGTATAAAACCACAATTGATGGTAGCTGCTGCAGCAGCTGAGTTTACTGCAGGAATGGAGGAAAATACTGTAATTGCGGAAACTTGTTTCTCTCGCTCAATGTTGGACACCCGTTTATCCAAATTGCTGAGTTTGGTATTGACTGAGGATAAAGTATCTGCGAATGGTTGCATGAATGCTTTTATTTCATTAAAAATCCAAGAATGTTTCTGCTGAGTTTCGCTGACTGGAGCGGCTGCCTGCTGGCCTGATGTGCTGGCTGCGGGAGTAGTTTGCTGTGAGACAGTCTGCCTGCTGTCTGACCTGGGCTGCTGAACAGCCAAGCGCGGCTGGGAAGTTTTCTTGGATGGAAAAATTGGTTCTGTACAGATGGAATTGCAAAACAAAACGAAAAGAGATTCCCCGATTACTCCCTGCTGGTATCTCCTTTAAAAAAGTACAATTGCTCAGGAGGGTATCTTCGGCCCCGAGCCACTTGAAATCGACGGGATTGACTCGGGAGGCACCTGTTCAGATCTTACTGAGACGCCTGATAAAGGGAAGAATGGTGGGCTGACCAGACCCTCTGTTGAAGCTGTCGGAGAATGTTCTGATACAGACAAGAAGTTCCAAAACCTCCAAATCCGAGGAAGAGATGTGCTGTAAGTACTCCATACTAAATTTTAACCCTTTGTGGTCCTATGTCGGACCAGGTCCGACATTACAATTTTCCCTTTCCGGTCCGACATCATCAAAAAGACGTCAAGCACAGGTATCTAATCGTTTTTTCTCCTGAAAAAGCCAAGAAAACCTTTCAATGGCCGAGTGAGACAGATAGCAGCCGAGAGAAGCTAAAAAAAGAAAAAAAGGGGCTGATCTCAGCAATACACATAGCCCCTGCACCACAGAGATCGCTGCTTCCGCATCCAGCTCTCAACGAATATCACAGACATTTGCAGAGCTTTTTGAGATGTTATAGTAATAAAATAATGACTTGGATTGCATTATTGGGGAGTTTTGTGATAAAACGAGTGATCAAGAGATGATTTATCAGTATGCACGATTATGAAGAGGTATATGAAAAATACAGCTAACAAGAGGTTGGGCGGGGCTGGAGATGCAATACTGAGTGCTGTTGATATGCAGTGCCTTTTAAACCTGTTTTACTTTGAATAAAATTACTTTTAAACAGCACGTGTAAAATAAACAGCGGGTGTGAAAATAAATTGGACCAGATGCGCCTGACAGGCACTGAATAAAAATGGACCGCTAAGGGTTATTCTTTACACTGAAAGAAATTTGCTGGGGGTCTTGCAATCATGTTAGGTTCTGAACCAAAACAAAAAAACACAAGACAAAGGTATAGGGTGTGCCCCCCCGAACCACTCACAATGAGTTAACATTAAAACAGAATGTATCGCTGTAGGCATAACTGAGACGATCAGCAAGGTGTGTACAGCAAGGTGTGTAATAGTTTTTATGCAGTGATAGCGTAGTGCAGTCAACTAGCAATCTAAATCGTCCAGCAAAAGAACATCCAAAAAGGTCAAGAAATATGTGTACAATGGAAGCCAAAGTCAGCTATTCACCTGTCATGAGACTGTTGCAGTGTCAACTCTGACTGTAAAAATTATCCTTATTTAGGCTACTCCTGAAACATGTATTGAACCACTTGCAGTTTCTGATGTAAATAGGGCAAAAATTGTGGTAAAAGTAATTTTTCGGGCTGTGAAAAAAAGTCACTTTTACGAATGATGTCACACGGCAGTCGGAAACACAAAAGACTGATGAATCAAAAACAGTCATACAGCTGTCAGAAAACTATCCCTAATAAAGAATTTTGGGGTCAGCACTTAGATGAATGGAGGCCATAATATCCTATCCTTATTTTTAATGTTACCTTAATGTATCGTTACTTTAAAACCAAAGGGATTCGTTGTATATTGTTGGAACTGGGTATTTGATACCTTGATCACACAGCAATTCACACTTTGGGGTGTAATTATCAAACCTAGACACAATTTCCAAACACCTTTATTAATGTATTTGCTTGTTGGTTTGTTTTAAATCCAAATCCGATGTTGAATTTAACAAAAAGAATGTTGCCATTGATCTTTTTTCACAGCTTCTGCAATTTATGTATTTCTTATGAACTCATCACATCAGCTAGGATATATCTCACTTTAATGTATATTTTTAATAAGAGTTTTGAGTCAGTCTCCAATACTTGGTACCAATAGGCACTGTAACATTTGTTCAGGTTTATCTATTATGAAATGTTTTAATTTTATTGAGGTAAATATTTTAAAATATGTGGTATGCTATACACACACAAAAAATATAAGTGCATTATTTTTATTTTAAGTATATTTTAAAATCTTGACAAAAACAGTGCACGTGTCATGAAAAAAACAACTGGTATTTGTGACATGGTAGGTGCAGTCATCATGTACCTTAAATTAAGAAACTCCTTTGTTATATAGGTTTTCAATGTGTTATTTTATTGGAAATGACTACATGCTTTTAAAATATGCTCTTGGTATTGTGTGTATTTTTTTCTTGCATTTGGAGCTACCAATCATCAAAATACAGGTTTCGCACGTTACATGTGTTGTCAATAATTGCACTACAAATAAAATCCTGATTCACTTGCTAAATGTAAATACCTGCACACTCAGAATGCACTGCTTCTTTAAATTATTTTATAAAATGTGTATTATTGAGCTCTCATTAAATAAGTTATTTATATCCAAAATGACACAATTTTAACTAACTACTCCCTGTTCGTGTCACTATAGATGTATTTTGTTCAGAAGCAGCTTCAGCTACTTGCTCTTTCTACAGTATAATTTTTATTTCATTTTTTTTTTCCAGTTCATATTTAAATAGCCTAAACCTTAATTCCCTGTGTGTTGTGTAAATCCATCATTACAAATACAGTGTAATCATCTATGTATTTAAATATCTTGAGTTATTTGTGACTGAAGCAAAATAAATCAATCAATCAATAATTAATAAATAGATGGGTTGCGGGGGTAACCAAGACACAAAAGTGAAGCACCTCTGTTGAGCTGTGACATAAAATTGTATTTTGCTTTTATTTACTATTGAAATGTTGCCTTGGATAAAGGCAGCAGCTAAATAAATAATAATTATAATACCAATAACCCATTATAGTATGCAACTAAACTGAAGAATACTAACTTATTTATGAATAGCTTCAGTCTTAAAATATAATAAATGAAATATAAAAGACGATCTCTGAAAGACAATATTGTATGACAAAATTGCTATATTGTATGAAGTTTGACAGCTGATACAGAACATTGAATTATTGAAAGAATATTTATAGGTCTGAGAGTTTAACAAAAAAAAGTTTCCCATCATTGCGTGCAAGTTTTCCCTTGCTCTGATGCATTATACTGCTTTTTGGATGTAGTTTGAACATTAAAACAATAATACATCACCCTGCTCTTACAAAGTAAACACATTTTCAGCCTCACTTTGAAGGACTTGTGGAGGGTCGCCACGAATTCCCTCTTATGTATTGCCCTCCACCACAGTTAAAAATAATTCAGGTAATTTCAGCGTTACCTCAAGCAATTGTTGCTAAGGGATACAAAACAATCAGAAATCAGCACAGAAAAAAAAGACGCATGGATTTTATTCTCATTAATCCTTTGTTTAAAAAAAAAATGCATGTAGTTTTAATTTAATGTCATGTTGTTTAGAATGAATACCAATCTTTGGAGTTGGAGGACATGGCTTAAATTACTGTACAGAATTACAAAATTGTTCATAAAGCCTTTTAACCCTTTGCGGTCCTATGTTGGACCAGGTATGACATTACAATTTTCCCTTTCCGGTCCAATGACATAATCAAAAAGATGTAAAACACATGTCTCTAGTCGTTTTTTCTCCGGAAAAAGCCGAGAAAACCATTCAATGGCCGAGTGAGACCGATAGGAGCCGAGAGAAGCCGAAAAAAAAGGGGGCGGATCTGAGCAATACACATAGCCCCGGCACCACAGAGATAACACGGATATAAACAAACAAGATAGCTGCTTCTGCACCCAGCGCTCAAAGAATATTTTACTACAGATCTGCAGTCTGGCACATAGGCTCTGATAGAGCTTCTTAATCCTGACATGAAAATCCTGGTACCCTGCGATATCTAAATATTCTGAAAAACTTAACAGAGTGTGCTAAAAAGGCATGGCTGTTTTTTTATGTATTTGACTGAACATTGGTTGGGATAGCATTACATATTTATCTAATTATATTAGTATTATAAATGTTTCCTCAAATCCAATGAACAATATTACTGATCGGTCATTAGAACATAAGAAAGTTTACAAATGAGAGGAGTCCATTCAGCCCATCTTGCTCGTTTGGTTGTTAGTAGCGTATTGATCACAGAATCTCATCAAGCAGCTTCTTGAAGGATCCCAGGGTGTCAGCTTCAACAACATTACTGGGGAGTTGGTTCCAGACCCTCACAATTCTCGGTGTAAAAAGTGCCCGTTTTCTGTTCTGAATGCCCCTTTATCTAATCTCCATTTGTGACCCCTGGTCCTTGTTTCTTTTTTCAGGTCAAAGAAGTCCCCTGGGTCGACATTGTCAATACCTTTTAGGATTTTGAATGTTTTAATCAGATCGCCGCATAGTCTTTGTTAAAGACTGAATAGATTCAATTCTTTTAGCCTGTCTGAATACGACATGCCTTTTAAACCCGGTATAATTCTGGTTGCTCTTCTTTGCACTCTTTCTAGAGCAGCAATATCCTTTTTGTAACAAGGTGACCACAACTGAACACAATATTCTAGGTGAGGACTTACTAATGCATTGTAAAGTTTTAACATTACTTCCCTTGATTTAAATTCAACACTTCTCACAATATATCCGAGCATCTTGTTGGCCTTTTTTATAGCTTCCCCACATTGTCTAGATGAAGACATTTCTGAGTCAACATAAACTCCTAGGTCTTTTTCATACTTCCCTTCTTCAATTTCAGTATCTCCCATATGATATTTATAATGCACATTTTTATTGCCTGCATGCAATACTTTACACTTTTCTCTATTAAATTTCTTTTGCCATGTGTCTGCCCACTTCTGAATGCTGTCTAGATCATTTTGAATGACCTTTGCTGCTGCAACAGTGTTTGTCACTCCTCCTATTTTTGTGTCGTCTGCCAATTTAACGAGTTTGCTTACTATACCAGAATCTAAATCATTAATGTAGATTAGGAATAGCAGAGGACCTAATACTGATCCCTGTGGTACACCACTGGTTACCTCGCTCAATTTTGAGGTTTCTCCTCTAATCAGTACTTTCTGTTAACCACTCCTTAATCCATGTGCATGCATTTCCTTGAATCCCTACTGCGTTCAGTTTGAGAATTAATCTTTTATGCGGGACTTTGTCAAAAGCTTTCTGGAAATCTAAATAAACCATGTTGTATGCTTTGCAATTATCCATTGTTAATGTTGCATCCTCAAAAAAGTCAAGCAGGTTAGTTAGACACGATCTCCCTTTCCTAAAACCATGCCGACTGTCTCCCAGGATATTGTTACCATATAGGTAATTTTCCATTTTAGATCTTATTATAGTTTCCATAAGTTTACATGTAATAGAAGTCAGGCTTATTGGTCCCTGCCTCCAGAGCCTGCTCCTTCTCCACCTTCGCCCCGCGGTGGTGGAACGCCCAGTCCCTGACCACCTTCTGGCGCCTCCTCAAGACACACCTCTTCAGTCAATACCTGTAAAACTCAACTCTTCCCTTCTGGACAATATAGCACTCTGCCTTTAATGCACTTTAACTTGCACTTATCTGCTCCCTAGTTTACTGTATTTAATCCTGCACTTAACCCAATCTGTAGTATTCTGCATTTCACCTGCACTCGTATCTAACCCTGATGTAACTACCAACACTGTTACCTGCTCTTGAGCTGCCCCAATATCAAATAGTACTGTGTTTTGTATTTGCTCTTATTAGGACTAATATACAACTGTAAGTCGCCCTGGGTAAGGGTGTCTGCTAATAAATAAATAATAACAACAAGAACCAACAGTGTGTTGATTCAAGACTTTCAGTTAGATTACTTGTTTGTTTACTTTTATAAAAAAAAGAGAAAAACCAATGAAAAAATGTATCACATGCAATTTTCTCATATCAATTACAACGTGTCATCATTTAGGCTAATAATATTTGACATCCCCTGTCCTTCAGGGGTTAACATTAAATGAGACACCATTCAACTTATTTTGTATTTGGTAGCACTGGAGGGTGTCTGCTGTGTGGTTTTAGCCTTCCTTAGGCTTCCCCCATTCTTTTCTTCTGAGGGGATGTCAGCTATTACAGCAGGCAATAATATTTGGTATCCCTGGTATCTTTTAAGGGTTAGAAATAAATGAGAAAGTAATTCAACTAAAACATCTGCAACAATTACTTTACGTCAAGATAATGCACAAAAGCTATTTTTATTCAAACCACTGTGCTTTGAAACGTTAATAATGATCTGTAATTAGCTGAGGTAAATAAAGGAACATGTTGTGTAAAGTATTTTTTATATTTTACCCTACAAGTATAAGCCTACTCATTTGAAACATTAACAATCTATTTTTTTTTATATTTTACCTGAGAATAAAAAAGCATTACAACGATTACTTGTTTGTAATAAAATCTCACTGCCATTTGTGTCACAGCTGCACGTGCACATGAAGTGAAAGAAAGCAAGGAGGCGTTGCGAAGAGACCCGAAGGGTGGGGGAGGCAAAGATTCCATGGGGTGCGGATATTTCACAACACCGGCACAAATAATGGCAACAAATGATTTACAATAAGACTAGGGGTGGACATTTTTCATCATTCAGACCCATTTCTTACTAAATACCCTGGTACCTCTGAATAGATAATCCTTTAAAAATATGCAAATATTTTAATAAGCAAGACATCTCACAAGTAGAATGGTACCCCGAAATGTTCTCCTTTTTCTTGGAAAGCAGTACACCTGTGGCTGGGGAGTTTGTTGCCAGATAACTTCACTCAGACTACTTTCTCACTAAATATTTTGGTATCACTGAATAGAAAATATGCAGGAGATATGCAGGTGTGATTACTGGTAACAAACATTGCATTTGCTAGGCAACAAATCTTAATGGAGTCTGGATTCTGCATACATTACTATGTGTGACATATCTCCCAACACGGCTACACATACAAAATTAGAGCTACTAGTAAATTAGCATAGCCCACATCCACTGTATGCACACATAAAAATATAAGTTTGACATATAGCAGGGCACCATATTTGGCCAGATTATGATATCTACTATGATATTATGTTAACTACATACAATTCAAGTGCGACATATGACCCAACCGGATAGACAGACAGTCAGGGCACCTTCACATAACCCCAGTTTAATAAACTAACTGTATTCCTGATTTAATTAACAGGTTGTTTACTTTAAAAAACAATCATTAAAATATTTCATAAGGTAGAAAATAATTACCCTTCGACATACTTCTGCAGCCTTCTACTAGAATAATGTATTAACAGAAAGCATCTCTGCAGGCTGCCTCGCAAAGATGTCATATGCAGCAGATTTGTGCATGCAGTCAAAAGTCATCAATACCAGTTGCTGCCTTGAAATGTCAATAGTCACTAATGAAGGGGAAGGGTTAAAACATCTTGCAGACAAAATACTGTCAAATGCTTCGGCATCCTCTCAGTTGTACTTAACTGAAAGCAGATCTCATTGCAGAATCCCTGCATCTGCTATAATGCACAAATTAAACATTTCTTAAAATGGATGATTATTGCCGCTTTTGTCTATTTCTGATTACACTGACTCAAAGATATAAAACTGTTAACAAACACACTTAAATATAGGCCACTAATAATAAAGGCCTCTGCACTGTGTTTCCTTAGCAGCCCATTAATTTACACATACAAGGAAAACTACATCCCAAAGCAAGGCACACATTAATAGGAAGTAGATAAAAGTACAAATAAAGCACCATTTTCATGTTGTATTGTTTGCTCCGCCCACCACCAGCTCGAGAGGATCACTGCCCATATCTCTGGTATGGATACATGAATTAGCAAACCCCATATAAACCACTGTACTTATAGGTATTAAGGAGCAATTCACACATTTTGGGTGAGTTAATTGTGTGGACTGGAGAATATAAAAGTAGTATAGCATCACGGTATGAAATACAATCTATGCACAATCAATGATGTAAGTGGTCTGAAACAGCATTGATTTATCTGTTGTGCTAGAGTGTATGGCAAGCCAAATTATCATTTATAGATATCACAAATTGCATTTTAAGATACCTTGAAATATTTAGAGATGTGTAAATCATTTGAGATATCTTTAAATAATGTTTTGCTAGCATGGTATGCCATACTGTCTTTTAGAGATATCTCAGAAATAACGTCCCGTTCGTTTAGAGATATCTCTAAAATCAGTGGTTCTCAATCTGTGGTACACCGGCTCCCATCAGGTGCTCCGTGTAAAGGTTACATAATTACGGAAAGGAAGTGGCAGCATAGTTTATAGATCCCATTGCAAATACAAAATTTGAGACCTTAAAAACTCAGCTACAGAAGCAGGAAGAAAATGCATACATGGATAATATCTCCAAGTGAAAAAAAAGGTATAAAACTCTGTTTTTTATATATATATATATATATATATATATATATATATATATATATATATATATATATATATATACACACACACAGTACTGTGCAAAAGTTTTAGGCAGGTGTGAAAAAATGCTGTAAAGTAAGAATGCTTTCAAAAATAGACATGTTAATAGTTTACATATATCAATTAACTAAATGCAAAGTGAGTGAACAGAAGAAAAATCTAAATCAAATCCATATTTGGTGTGACAACCCTTTGCCTTCAAAACAGCATCAATTCTTCTAGGTACACTTGCACAAAGTCAGGGATTTTGTAGGCATATAGTCAGGTGTATGATTAAACAATTATACCAAACAAGTGCTAATCATCATTAATTCAATATGTAGGTTGAAACACAATCATTAACTGAAACAGAAACAGCTGTGTAGGAGGAATAAAACTGGGTGAGGAACAGCCAAACTCAGCTAACAAGGTGAGGTTGCTGAAGACAGTTTACTGTCAAAAGTCATACACCATGGCAAGAGCACAGCAACAAGACACAAGGTAGTTATACTGCATCAGCAAGGTCTCTCCCAGGCAGAAATTTCAAGGCAGACAGGGGTTTCCAGATGTGCTGTCCAAGCTCTTTTGAAGAAGCACAAAGAAACGGGCAACGCGTTGAGGACCGTGAGACGCAGTGGTCGGCCAAGGAAACTTACTGCAGCAGATGAAAGACACATCATGCTTACTTCCCTTCGCAATCGGAAGATGTCCAGCAGTGCCATCAGCTCAGAACTGGCAGAAAACAGTGGGACCCTGGTACACCCATCTACTGTCCGGAGAAGTCTGGTCAGAAGTGGCCTTCATGGAAGACTTGCGGCCAAAAAGCCATACCACCGACGTAGAAACAAGGCCAAGCGACTCAACTATGCGCGAAAACACAGGAACTGGGGTGCAGAAAAATGGCAGCAGGTGCTCTGGACTGATGAGTCAAAATTTGAAATATTTGGCTGTAGCAGAAGGCAGTTTGTTCGCCGAAGGGCTGGAGAGCGGTACACGAATGAGTGTCTGCAGGCAACAGTGAAGCATGGTGGAGGTTCCTTGCAAGTTTGGGGCTGCATTTCTGCAAATGGAGTTGGGGATTTGGTCAGAATTAATGGTCTCCTCAATGCTGAGAAGTACAGGCAGATACTTATCCATCATGCAATACCATCAGGGAGGCATCTGATTGGCCCCAAATTTATTCTGCAGCATGACAACGACCCCAAACATACAGCGAAAGTCATTAAGAACTATCTTCAGCATAAAGAAGAACAAGGAGTCCTGGAAGTGATGGTATGGCCCCACAGAGCCTAATCTCAACATCATCGAAGTCTGTCTGGGATTACATGAAGAGAGAGAAGCAATTGAGGCTGCCTAAATCCACAGAAGAACTGTGGTTAGTTCTCCAAGATGTTTGGGCCAACCTACCTGCCGAAGTTCCTTCAAAACTGTGTGCAAGTGTACCTAGAAGAATTGATGCTTGATGCTGTTTTGAAGGCAAAGGGTTGTCACACCAAATATGGATTTGATTTAGATTTTTCTTCTGTTCACTCACTTTGCATTTAGTTAATTGATAAATATAATCTATTAACAGGTCTATTTTTGAAAGCATTCTTACTTTACGGCATTTTTTCACACCTGCCTAAAACTTTTGCACAGTACTGTATATATATATATATATATATGTATATATACAGTATATACACTGAGTGTACAAAACATTAGGAACACCTGCTCTTTCCATGAAATAGACTGACCAGGTGAATCCAGGTGAAAGCTATGATCCCTGTGACAGGGAGCGTGAGGATCTGAGCTGCAAATCTCCCTCCTGACCCAAGAGGGCGCAAAGCAGAGGTACTTGCACACCTGTACAGAGACGGGCCGTCTTGGAGAGAGGGGCGGAAAAGGAAGTCGGCCATCTTGGTGCAGGGCAGAATGACCATATTAGGGGACAAGATTACTGTGATCAGCTGTGCTGCATTAGACAACTGTCAGGTGTGGTGAGTCGCGCTGATCATGGGGTGGAGTCTCCTAGTATATAAGGGCTGTCATTCTGTAAGTGCGGGGCCTTTGAGGTAATTCTAATCCTGGGTTGCTGAGCTGTGTGTGTGTGTGTGTGTGTGTGTGTGCGTGCCAAGGAGCTGCCGCACTACTGCCAGCACTTTTACCTTGTACATCACACGCCCCGCACAACTGAACTGGACACTTCAGCACCTGAGCACCTGCACTTTCACCTTGTACATCACACGCCCCACACAACTGAACTGGACACTTCAGCACCTGAGCACCTGCACTTTCACCTTGTACATCACACGCCCCACACAACTGAACTGGACACTTCAGCACCTGAGCACCTGCACTTTCACCTTGTACATCACACGCCCCGCACAACTGAACTGGACACTTCAGCACCTGAGCACCTGCACTTTTCACCACCCCAAAAGTGCACCAAAGAGCTGAGAGGGACTGGCTCTATTGGGACCTATGATTTATATTTTTGTTGCTTTGGATTGTGTTCCCCTTTAATAAAGTATGCCCTCTACCATTGTTGGTAGAGAATTTGCACCTGTATAAGTGACTCTGTGACGTATGTTCCACCCCCACACCCACCGCACCGCCACATGCCTTATTGATGTAACCTGTTAAATCCACTTCAATCAGTGTTGATGAAGGGGAAACAGGTTAAAGAAGGATTTTAAGCCTTGACACAATTGAGATATGGATTGTGTATGTGTGCCATTCAGAGAGTAAATGGGCAAGACAAAAGATTTAAGTGCCTTTGAGCGGGGTATGGTAGTAGGTGCCAGGCGCCGGGTTTGAGTGTGTCAAGAACTGCAACTCTGCTGGGTTTTCACGCTCAATAGTTTCCGTGTGTATCAAGGATGGTCCACCACCCAAAGGACATCCAGCCAATGGCAGGCCAGTGGTCGAAAACAGCTCATTGATGAAAAAGGCCAAAGGAGGCTGACACAAATTGTGCAGAGCAACAGATGGGCTACATTTAGTCAACTGACAGTCCAGTACAACATTGGTGCCGAAAGACCCATAAAAGAACGCACAACTCGTCGTACCTTGACACGAATGGGGTTTGGCAGCCGACAACCTAACAGCAAAACACAAGAAACTGCGGTTGCAGTTGGCTAAGGAACGAAGACACTGGACACTAGAGGATTGGAAAAACATTGCCTGGTCTGATGAATCCCGGTTCCTGCTGTTTCATGCTGATGGGAGGACTAGGGTATGGAGAAAACCACATGAGTACATGCATCCGCGTGTCAACATTGCAAGCTGGTGGTGGTGGTGTGATGGTGTGGGGTGTGTTTGCATGGCACACATTGGGCCCCTTGATAAAAGTGGAGTGACGTTTGAATGCCACAGGATATCTGAACATCATTGCCAATCAGGTGCATCCCTTCAGGGCAGCAGTGTATCCATCTGCAAATGGAGTTTTCAGCAGGATAATGCCCCATGCCACAAGGCTAGGATTGTCCAGGAATGGTTCCACGAACATGGCAGTGAATTCAGCTTACTGCAGTGGCCTGTCCTGTCACCAGATCTCAATCCAATTGAGCATCTGCGGGATGAGATGGAACGAGCTATTCTGAGTAGAGATCCACTGCCAGCCAACTTGACACAACTGTGGGAAGCATTGGAGTCAACATGGGCCAGCATCCCTGTGGACACGCTTTTCGACACCTTGTAGAGTCCATGCCCCAACGAATTGAGGCTGTTCTGAGGGCAAAAGGGGTGCAACTCAATATTACGAAGGTGTTCCTTATGTTTGTACATCCTGAGTGTGCAACCAAGACATCTCTACAAGGTCTACTATCAAGCTACAAGCCTTTGCAACAGCGATAACATCTTTACTGAGATGTTTTTTTTCAATATATATATATATAGTAATGAACTGTTGTGTTGGAAGTAAAACAAGACGCAGGGAGACCAGATGGGATTCCAAATTTGCTGCTTTTAATTACGGCACTAAATAAAAATAAAATAACAGCGAATCCCTTGCTCTCTGTTCTTCCTTTCCTCTTCTCTTTCTTTCCTCCAACACTGTCACTCGCTCTCGTTCTCTGTTCTTCCTACTCACTTTCACCGCTTCACAGATAAGCACTCTCTTTCAGCCTTTAGCTCTGTCTCTCACAGCCTCACTCCAGTCAAGTCTACACCATGCCATCACAAGGGTCGTTACAATATAGTAACAAGGTCATTACATTGTCACAAAACTATATACAACTATATACATAAGAACATAAGAACATAAGAAAGTTTACAAACGAGAGGAGGCCATTTGGCCCATCTTGCTCGTTTGGTTGTTAGTAGCTTATTGATCCCAGAATCTCATCAAGCAGCTTCTTGAATGGTTCCAGACCCTCACAATTCTCTGTGTAAAAAAGTGCCTCCTATTTTCTGTTCTGAATGCCCCTCCATTTGTGACCCCAATCTCCATTTGTGACCCCTGGTCCTTGTTTCTTTTTCAGGTCGAAAATGTCCTCTGGGTCGACATTGTCAATTCCGTTTAGAATTTTGAATTCTTGAATCAGATCACCGCGTAGTCTTCTTTGTTCAAGACTGAACAGATTCAATTCTTTTAGACTGTCTGCATACAACATGCCTTTTAAACCAGGGTGTGGCAGAGCAGGGCTCTGCCCTTGTAAATATTGGCAGTGATGGGGTTAAATTCTCCTCCCTGCCCAGGTTTATTGTGTCAGGTGGGAATAATTAGCAATCAATTAACACCCAGCCACCTGACATAAAAGGAGGCCTCAGCTCCTCAGTAGAGAGACATAGCTGAGGAAACAAGCAGGTATTTTGTGTTGCTTGCTGGTTTTCTTTGTAATTTTGCAATCCAATGAAGGCAAAGCTCAGCCTGGAAGATTTATTTTCTGTAAGTTTTACTTTGTGTTTAAGAACCTTTTGTTTGGCCCTTGTGCCTGTTTATTTTGTGTTTTTATTTAATAAAAGTCTTTTGTTTGAACTACAGTCTGTCTCTGGGCCTCATCCCTTAGCCATCCTGTCACACCGGGATAATTCTGGTTGCTCTTCTTTGCACTTTTTCTAGAGCAGCAATATCCTTTTTGTAACGAGGTGACCAGAACTGAACACAATATTCTAGGTGAGGTCTTAGTAATGCATTGTGAAGTTTTAATATTTCTTCCCTTGATTTAAATTCAACACTTTTCACAATATATCCAAGCATCTTGTTGGCCTTTTTATAGCTTCCCAATATTGTCTAGATGAAGACATTTCGAGACAACATAAACTCCTAGGTCTTTTTCATCGATGCCTTCTTTAATTTCAGTATCTCCCATATGATATTTATAATGCACATTTTATTACCTGCATGCAGTACCTTACACTTTTCTCTATTAAATGTAATTTGCCATGTGTCTGCCCATTTCTCAATGCTGTCTAGATCATTTTAAATGACCTTTGCTGCTGCAAGTGTGTTTGCCACTGCTCCTATTTTTGTGTCGTCTGCAAATTTAACAAATGTGCTATTAAAATGAAAACCATCAATTTAAACATGCTTGCAGCTGTACCTTTAGTGAAATAAATAATTAACCTTGCAAAATAGCTAAGTTTATTTGTGTAGTCAATTTGTGATCAAAACTAACAGAACTAAAGGCCGCTACACACCAGACGTGATGCGATTGTTCATCAAACGACAAGATACTTTCACAGCAACATGACCAAACACACCTGAAGCCGCTCAGGCACGATGCAACAGGTTTTATAACTGCCAGATCTATAAAACTATTAAAAATTGCTATTGACAAAACTCAGACTGGTACATATTTGACAACATGATGTGGAAATTATGAGGGTCTAAAAAATCCACTGATAACAAGTGTGGATGTTCAGTATAGAGGTTTCTGAGCACTAAAAATATGTATGTGTATGATTTAATTTATTTTAGCCCTGGTGTCAGAATTTTAAGAAAAATATAAAATGCCACTAAAATCACAATATCTGTGACATAGTGCAGCATAGTGGCATGAAAAGGAGTTGCTATCCATAACACTTCACAACATCATTGCTTGGGACAAGAAGAATGTGACAGTAAGCAAAGATGAATAGTTTCTGATATATTGAATATTTCCATCTGACAAAAGACTATCCACTGTTTACTGTAAAAAAATCTCATTAATAAAGATATATTATACACAATTAGCAAATTAGAAGTTTTTAACTTCTGTAAGAAAACAAGGCCTAATATTTTCTTAATATCTATTGAGACATGAGAGTAAACATGACCAGACACAACTAACAATTTCAAACCACAGTAATCAGGTTTTATTATTAACATACAGGTAAAATTATACAGTTTATGAATTAGCCCTGTTACAGAGTAACAGGTAAAGTAAAATACAGTTGGCGCGTGTCAGCCTGTCCAACTGTGAGCGAGTTTTTCCAACTGTGAGCGAGTTTAACATTGTAACAATAGATAAACCCACAAACCCCACCCCAGCCCAGAATAGATACATTCTACAACCCCCAAACTTTGCTGCACATTCCTCGGATGAGCTCATAAGATACGAGAGAGAGAGAGATGGGGAAAGGGAAAGAGAGAGAGAGAGAGGGGGAGGGAAAGATAGAGAGAAAAGGAAGAGCGAGAGACAGAAACCCAGACAGACACACACACAAGGATGGAAATAAGACTCGTATTACATAGCACTTACACCCATTCCTAGCAGACACTACAATTAATGAATTAATTCAGTTATCCGTAAGAAATAGTTAGTTAATTAAATGATTATTAACACTAGAAGCCCCGCGCAGTCATTTTGGCAGTTTTGGTTTTAAAATGTAATTTTCTCCAGTCGTGTAACACATATGGGGCTGTGCGTTCGTGTACC
Organism: Acipenser oxyrinchus oxyrinchus; assembly: GCA_030684275.1. Classification (NCBI taxonomy): domain Eukaryota; kingdom Metazoa; phylum Chordata; class Actinopteri; order Acipenseriformes; family Acipenseridae; genus Acipenser; species Acipenser oxyrinchus. Next base: position 48,651,156 of record CM060250.1, read on the forward strand.
TCTCTGTCCATATGTATTAAATATTCTCACAAAGCATGAAACATAGGAGTGCAGAAATAAAGGAGATTGTGACAGGAAAGCTAAGTGGTGATGTCAGGCCAGCAGCAGGAACTAAAAATCACAGGCAGTAATGCAGTTCCAAAAGAGGCAGCGTACGCTGTTTATTTAAATACAAAATACAATATTTAAACAGAAAAACAGTGCTCACAGAGCAAAATAAAAGATTTAAACAAAACAAATGTCGAACACAAATAATATGATCATCCAGATCAGGCTGGGCACATCGCCTTCACTGTTCCTAGATTACCTTTCAAATAAATTTCTCGCTCTCCTACAAACTCCCCACCCGAGTGCAGAGAGCTGCAGGCTTTTATTTACTGTGGCCAAGGGGTTAATTATCAATTCTCTCATTACCCCTCGGCCACAATCTGCACAAGGTTTTTAATTATTCCTGGCAGAGGACGAGCACTAATCTCGCCTCTGCCAGAACACGTTTTAAATAAAACAATAACAAAACATACAGCGCTAAGCCGTCATAAATATACAATAATAAATCATAAAACACAAATACAAAATAAAACGGGGCAGAGGGGAAACAAAACAAACAAATAAGCGTACAGGGCTCCTCGCCCTGTTACAGAGATATATTACATTATACCTAAAAACCCGGAAATAAAGGAGATATGTTACATTATACCTAAAAGCTCCGGGAGCAGTCACATTGTTGGCCACACAGAAAACAATTGTATTCTGATTATACAGAATGGTATCCTACTTTTTTTATTTTTATTTACCAGTCCGCAATGTGTTTAGCTGTAATTAGATTAGTCTGTACTCTGCATGAGTGAATGACTGACAATCTATTGTTTTTCAATGAGCCTTTTGAAAGGCTGGCGCCTATTTGCCAGCTGCACTGCTTTGGTCAGTCAATTAGCATTGGGACTAGTGAAAATAAATACTACAGACCGTGGAGTTTTACAACGCAACAAAATATGGAGTTGATGTTTTGGATCAGATGGCACGGAAGTATTCCATGAAAGCTGGCTCCCGACGGTGGCCTGTTCAGGTGTTTTACAATGTGCTGGACCTAGCAGCCATGAACTCCTGGGTACTTTACAAAGAATGCACAGAGAAGAATTTACCAAGGAGAGAATATATTTTACAGTTAGCACAGGAACTTCGCAAGAAGCATTTGGAACAGAGAGAAACTGCCAAGCGTGTACCCACAGCTGAAGCTGGCAAACCAGCTGAGAGGCATAAAGAGACGAAATGCCATGTTGGCAAGTGCAATAAAAATAAAACTTTGAACAGCTGTGCCTGTGCAGAAAGGCTGCGTGGAGAAGCGCATTATCTGTGTTGATTGTGAACAGCCTTAGACTCAAGGTAAAGGAACACCATTTTGTCGAAAAAAGAAAAATTAGACTTTTTATAACTTTTTGTGCTGTGCGCTTTCTGTAAAATGTGTTCTTCTAAGTTTATTTATCTACGTTGTTCAGTTGCTTTTGCTCATCTGATAATAAACCGATTGCTGTTGAAAAAGTTGAAAATGTATTGCTATCGTTTCAGTTTTATAAATAGGTATGTTGTAAACTGATGTCTGATTTATTTACATTTTCTTGTTTCGATTTGTAAAATATATACAGTACTGTGCAAAAGTTTTAGGCAGGTGTGAAAAAATGCTGCAAAGTAAGAATGCTTTCAAAAATAGACATGTTAATAGATTATATTTATCAATTAACTAAATGCAAAGTGAGTGAACAGAAGAAAAATCTAAATCAAATCCATATTTGGCGTGACCACCCTTTGCCTTCAAAACAGCATCAAGCATCAATTCTTCTAGGTACACTTGCACACAGTTTTTGAAGGAACTTCGGCAGGTAGGTTGGCCCAAACATCTTGGAGAACTAACCACAGTTCTTCTGTGGATTTAGGCAGCCTCAGTTGCTTCTCTCTGTTCATGTAATCCCAGACAGACTCGATGATGTTGAGATCAGGGCTCTGTGGGGGCCATACCATCACTTCCAGGACTCCTTGTTCTTCTTTATGCTGAAGATAGTTCTTAATGACTTTCGCTGTATGTTTGTGGTCATTGTCATGCTGCAGAATAAATTTGGGGCCAATCAGATGCCTCCCTGATGGTATTGCATGATGGATAAGTATCTGCCTGTACTTATCAGCATTGAGGAGACCATTAATTCTGACCAAATCCCCAACTCCATTTGCAGAAATGCAGCCCCAAACTTGCAAGGAACCTCCACCATGCTTCACTGTTGCCTGCAGACACTCATTCGTGTACGCTCTCCAGCCCTTCGGCGAACAAACTGCCTTCTGCTACAGCCAAATATTTCAAATTTTGACTCATCAGTCCAGAGCACCTGCTGCCATTTTTCTGCACCCCAGTTCCTGTGTTTTTGTGCATAGTTGAGTCACTTGGCCTTGTTTCCACGTCGGAGGTATGGCTTTTTGGCGCAAGTCTTCCATGAAGGCCACTTCTGACCAGACTTCTCCGGACAGTAGATGGGTGTACCAGGGTCCCACTGTTTTCTGCCAGTTCTGAGCTGATGGCACTGCTGGACATCTTCCGATTGCGAAGGGAAGTAAGCATGATGTGTCTTTCATCTGCTGCAGTAAGTTTCCTTGGCCGACCACTGCGTCTATGGTCCTCAACGTTGCCCGTTTCTTTGTGCTTCTTCAAAGAGCTTGGACAGCACATCTGGAAACCCCTGTCTGCCTTGAAATTTCTGCCTGGGAGAGACCTTGCTGATGCAGTATAACTACCTTGTGTCTTGTTGCTGTGCTCAGTCTTGCCATGGTGTATGACTTTTGACAGTAAACTGTCTTCAGCAACCTCACCTTGTTAGCTGAGTTTGGCTGTTCCTCACCCAGTTTTATTCCTCCTACACAGCTGTTTCTGTTTCAGTTAATGATTGCGTTTCAACCTACATATTGAATTGATGATCATTAGCACCTGTTTGGTATAATTGTTTAATCATACACCTGACTATATGCCTACAAAATCCCTGACTTTGTGCAAGTGTACCTAGAAGAATTGATGCTGTTTTGAAGGCAAAGGGTGGTCACACCAAATATGGATTTGATTTAGATTTTTCTTCTGTTCACTCACTTTGCATTTAGTTAATTGATAAATATAATCTATTAACATGTCTATTTTTGAAAGCATTCTTACTTTACAGCATTTTTTCACACCTGCCTAAAACTTTTGCACAGTACTGTATATATATATATATCTGTTCAAATGTTCAATGTAGTACCGACTACGCCAATCCCTGTCTGCGGGAGACCCTCTAACCCCTCAATTAGAAACTATGCACACATGTTCTTTGTGGATGTAGTGAACATGCTTGTCTTTCCCACAATGTACCCAGCATAAATCAAAAAATCAAAATCAAGTCCAGCAATAGCATTCAACAGTTTATTCAATTATACAATTATTGCTAACAGTCTCAAAGTAGCAAGTATCTAATTAAATGGTTTTCAATCAGAACAGCATTTCAACTCAGTAGTAATATGTGCAATACAGGGTATCTAAAAGTAATACAATATAAGAAGTATACAGCAGCGGCCAATCTAACATCTATATTCACCGTTCTCTCACATAGGCACAATTATTGCTATTGTATACCTGTGACGGAAATATAATGAGTTCTGGTTGTAAAACTCCCTCTCGACCTGTGAGGGTACTAAGTAATAGGAGGTAATAGGAGGCTGTGTGGTCCAGTGGTTAAAGAAAAGGGCTGGTAACCCAGAGGTCCCTGGTTGAAATCCCACCTCAGCTACTGACTCATTGCGTGACCCTGAGCAAGTCACTTAACCTCCTTGTGCTCCGTCTTTCGGGTGAGACGTAGTTGTAAGTGACTCTGCTGCTGATGCATAGTTCACACACCCTAGTCTCTGTAAGTCGCTTTGGATAAAGGCGTCTGCTAAATAAACAAATAAAAATAATAATAATAAGTAGCGAAAGGGAAAGGCTTTGGACAGGTTGTCCTGACAGTTCATTCCCTGGGTCGGGAAGTCAGTCAGCCTGGAAAACGCCCAAGGACGTAGTAAGGCACGAGTCCGTAAGCCGAGTGCCTTTAGCCACTGGCAGTGCGGTTATTCCAGCACAACCAACACCCTGGAGTGTCTTATTGTGCTTATAAAATGGGTTACTAGTTTTTAGAAATAAAGATATAGACACATTTTCTATTTAAAAATTAATATAGGTTCATTTTTTCCTAAATATATTACTACGCTAGGAAAAGTAGTTCCAATAATACTAATACTTCCAATTAATTTAATAGATAAACAAATTATTTTTAATAATAAATTAAATTAATTATCGGAATATTTTCAGTATTTGTCTTATGAAGTTGACTATACCAGGGAATGTACAGTTTTCTAAATTAAATGGCTGTTTGGTGAATAGGGGAGTTTGTTTCTGCCTTTTGTTTACGAGTTGACGATGGTACTCCAGAGAGGATGTAACTCCAGGACTTCCTGTCTTTCTCAGCTGGTGCCGAATAGCTTCTTAAATTACCTTATAAAATGGGTTGGGAGATATCTGCGTCCTGAGTACCGATGACTTAAGTTTGTTTAAGTCTGTTTGGGATACAGCAGGGTGATATTGTGACTTGTCTTTTTGTTGTCGCGTGTACTTTTTCAGGAGAAATGAAGATACTGTTTGCTCTTTTAAAGTGGGTATCTGAAATTAGGTTTATAGATCGTCCCAAGCTGCTAACTGAATACTGTGTGCCAGCTGATGTTATCACTTTAGCAAAGAAACTTCTTAAAACTGTGTTTATTTCAGTCTTAGGTGCAGTTTTCCAGTCCATATTATTTTTTGCTTTTGTTGACCAATCATTAAAAAGTGACACTGCCCAAGCGGTTACTTTTTTAGTATTCTGCTCTTCTTTATTGGCTTCAATTGTATTAATTTCAGCAGTACTGAGAGAGAGCTGTCTTGTACTCACGGTTTCATTTATGTCCTGACCTTTTTTTTAAATTATTGCTGTCGGTTCCGTTACCGAACTGTTGCGGTCTAAATCCTCCAGGAATGTGTGGACATTGAAGTCACCAAACAAGTTACAATTTAAATGGAGGACATTGTATTATTATTGTTTTTATTGGGGAAAAAATGGCAGTCAATTCAATTTTTTTTAAACGTTCTTAACTGCTCGGCACAATAATATCTGTTTGTAAAAAGTCTTTAGTTGCTGGGACTTGTTTTTACCCGTTGGTTGTACTGTAATAATTAATTGGCTTGGAATGCCTATCAGCCAATCAGGACGCAGATATCTCCCAACCCATTTTATAAGTAATCAATTAATGCATTCTAATTAGTTCAATACAAGATTTAAGTGTATCTAAAATAAGTTAAAATAAAACCAGGGTATCCTTTAATACTTAAAAACAATACAAGTTTATAACTATTAAAATAAAACTATATCAAACATTCTACCCTTAGCATGCAAACTACAGGCAGAGGATTTACAATTAGCAGACGGCACAAGGAAAACCTCTGCAACAGTAACAGTCAACCATATTGATTCTGCAAGCGTTTAAACTCAATCACAGAATATACTGGCTTTGATTCCCTTGACTCCAATCTAAGGGGAACTATTTCAATAACACATACGCGACCAACACGGCAAATCCATGGGTATGTTCCCAACCGAGTAGAACAAATAGTTGCTTGTGTTTCCTTGTGCCGTGCTGCAAGATCCACACTGCCGTTCTGAGTAGCTGCTGTGCTCACTGTAGCAGCTGTGCTCTCCTCTTCTGCTCCGCCTGTGCGGCTTTTATCCATATGTCAATTGAGCTGTAATCAGGAGGGGAAAAACAATGAGGGACAGTGTGATAGAGAGAGAGAAAGGATCGATGTTGCAATTCTCCCTCCCAACTAAAAAGGGTGCTGTGTAAGGGGGGTGATATGCTGTCTCCTAGATGGACCGCCTTGATGGTAGGTGGAAACCGGAAGGTGACCATATTAGGGGGAGCGCGTAGTTGGAAGTACTCAGGACGACTACATTGCAATCAGCTGCGGGGCAGCCCTCTATTGGAGAAACCATGGAGACGGGTTGATTGCAGGGAGGAGTTCTGTGGGTACAAAGGGGAAGCAGCTACGTCAGTACCTCCCCTTGCGCTGAGAAAATAAGTGACCAGCCGGAGCTGTGTTTTGTCATCTTGTTTGTATTACGTGCTGTTTATAGCCGCGGAGCCAGCACTAACCCCGGAGCACACCCCTCACAGCACAGCACAGCGCAGCACACTCACAACGATCCCTGGAAGAAAGGAGAACAGTTTCGTGCATGGAGGATTGTGGTCAAGGAGTGTTTTCTTTTGTTTATCCAGAGACTGGAAAGCCATTGTTTTACCCCAATACCATAGTTGGTAGAGGGGTGGATTATTATTATTATTATTATTATTATTATTATTATTATTATTATTATTATTTGTTTTCAAAATAAAAGAAGGACTTTTGTTGGGAGAATCCTGTTTGGACATTACACGTCATTTCACTGCACCATTCGCATCCTGTCACAGACAGATGTCTTACAATTAGACATTTTACTGGGGGTGGCAAAAGGTGTAAGTCCGTATTAACTGTGCAGCTAAACAATTAGAAATTAATCTTAGAACTACAAAGAAAATCCAGTAGAAATTAATCTTAGAACTACAAAGAAAATCCACGTACAAAAAGTAAATAAATCAGTGCATCATAACAAAATAACATGTTCCATAAATCGTGAAAGGAAAAATAATCAAAATCAAATCAACAAACGTGTGCTCTCTATACAAATCAAAAGTGTATTCATTATATTGTTACACATGTGCACATACTCAGACATTAAGATTTCGAGGACCATATAGGGGAATGAAAAAACATGTTGTGGCTATACTGTTTGAATATGTCAAACCGTGAGTTCAGTCACCCCATACAGAGCAGGGTTCCAGGGTTGACTCCCAAACTTAGATGAAGATATGGGCCAAATGTGTTTTATCTGGATCCCCAGGAAGAAAGGTCATGTCAGCTGAGCTCTATCATTGGGATTTATCTGAAAGCTGTCAGACGTTTGCTTAAGGGTACTGAAGCAAGAGGAAGACACATCTGTGCTGACTTGTGACAGTGATGCCTCAAGTCTGCTGCAAATGGAAAGTACTCAGCCCCAGGGGCAACACAGCACTGTTTTTTTTTTTTTTTTAGCTGTGCCAGGGCATAAGAGAGAGCCTGTGAGGGAAAGAAGTGTATTCTAAAAGGAATCACCCACTAACCTGGGAAAACAAGCAGAGGGAGGGAATTTCATTCCGGTTTCAAATAAACTGAAAAGGAAATGTGTAGGAATGCTTGTTGTATTTGTTTCGAGGTTCACCTTTTGAAAAATGATACATTTGGGAAGTAAGTGTTTCAATATTTTGACAGAGTGATACCTGTCTGCCATCGTGGCTGATTGACGAGACACATTTTGTTGCACACTGAATGTAACAGAGGGCCAGAGTGACAGTGCAAGACCACTCGTGGCAGAAAGACATATTACTTGTATGTTTTGTGGATTTCAGTAGCTTGGGTTACATAGTTGAGGAAAGCTGTGCATAAATGTTATAGAATAGTAATCTTGAATATTACTTTTGAGGTGTGCATTTTCTGAGGTTTCAGCATTTATGACCCTGACTGACAGTTTTATTGTATGAAGAATTTACTGTGAGAGGACTAATAAAGCTAGAGAAAAGAACACAAAGGTCAAGTTCAGCCAAAAATAAGCATGATTACTTTAAAAAAAAAAAATCTAGAAATATAGCAGAACAATGAATGAGCAATCTGTGCATATTGTTTACATAATAAACATGTATATTCTTCACATAGACATGTTGCACCCATCTGTAGTCAATTAGTGTGATTAAACACTTGCAGATTTATGTCTTTTATATAGTAATTCTGTAACTTCTTAAAACAGAAAATACACTATAAACCAAGATCTTATACCAATAAATTGAAAATACGTATTTCACAATAGCATAATACAGTCCTCCTTTGTTATCCCGTCATGTTCGGGACAGGTCAGGTTCCACCACTGCTTTAGCGAGGTGGAATAAAATTTTCTGCAGAAATAAAACTGATAATATTTTTCACAATACTGCTGAAGGGAGCATGATATGGATACATAGATGGCTCTTGAATGACATTTCTGAAATATTTTCAGTTTTATTCCCCAGATGTAAGAAGAAAAAAAGAGGGTTGTTGAAAAATACATCACTGTTATACTTACAACGTGAGATGCAGAATGAATAATATAGTAATAAAAAAATCTGAATAGTGCAAATGAAAAAAATGGGAAGCAATTCTGTAGCGTGCTGCTGTTACATTTTATTATTATTTATTTCTTAGCAGACGCCCTTATCCCGGGCGACTTACAATTGTTACAAGATATCACATTATTTTTTTCATACAATTACATTATTTTTGTACATACAATTACCCATTTATACAGTTGGGTTTTTACTGGAGCAATCTAGGTAAAGCACCTTGCTCAAGGGTACAACAGCAGTGTCCTCCACCTGGGATTGAACCCACGACCCACCGGTCAAGATTCCAGAGCCCTAACCACTACTCCACACTGGTGCCCCATAAAGTTCTGCCGGCCGGCTGTATGAAATTCCTGGGGAGAACCTTGTTAGTCTACCTAGAGCCCTAACCACTACTCCACACTGCTGCCCTATTTTGGCGTCAAGTGCCGTGTGCTGCTTTTTGTTTAAATCTTTTATTTGTTTCATAAGAACATAAGAACATAAGAAAGTTTACAAATGAGAGGAGGCCATTCAGCCCATCTTGCTCGTTTGGTTGTTAGTAGCTTATTGATCCCAGAATCTCATCAAGCAGCTTCTTGAAGGATCCCAGGGTGTCAGCTTCAACAACATTACTGGGGAGTTGGTTCCATACCCTCACAATTCTCTGTGTAAAAAAGTGTCTAGTATTTTCTGTTCTAAATGCCCCTTTGTCTAATCTCCATTTGTGACCCCTGGTCCTTGTTTCTTTTTTCAGGTCAAAGTAGTCTCCTGGGTCGACATTGTCTATACCTTTTAGGATTTTGAAAGTTTGAATCAGATCGCCGCGTAGTCTTCTTTGTCCAAGACTGAATAGATTGAATTCTTTTAGCCTGTCTGCATACGGCATGCCTTTTAAGCCCGGGATAATTCTGGTTGCTCTTCTTTGCACTCTTTTTAGAGCAGCAACATCCTTTTTGTAACGAGGTGACCAGAACTGAACACAATATTCTAGGTGAGGTCTTACTAATGCATTGTAAAGTTTTAACATTACTTCCCTTGACTTAAATTCAACACTTCTCAAAATATATCCGAGCATCTTGTTGGCCTTTTTTATACCTTCCCCACATTGTCTAGATGAAGACATTTCTGAGTCTTTTTCATAGTCCCCTTCTTCAATTTCAGTATCTCCCATATGATATTTATAATGCACATTTTTATTGCCTGCATGCAATACTTTACACTTTTCTCTATTAAATTTCATTTGCCATGTGTCTGCCCAGTTCTGAATGCTGTCTAGATCATTTTGAATGACCTTTGCTGCTGCAACAGTGTTTGCCACTCCTCCTATTTTTGTGTTGTCTGCAAATTTAACGAGTTTGCTTACTATACCAGAATCTAAATCATTAATGTAGATTAGGAATAGCAGAGGACCTAATACTGATCCCTATGGTACATCACTGGTTACCTCGCTCCATTTTGAGGTTTCTCCTCTAATCATTACTTTCTGTTTTCTACGTGTTAACCACTCCCTAATCCATGTGCATGCATTTCCTTGAATCCCTACTGCGTTCAGTTTGTTAATTAATCTTTTATGCGGGACTTTGTCAAAAGCTTTCTGGAAATCTAAATAAGCCATATCGTATGCTTTTCAATTTTCCATTTTCAATGTTGCAGCCTCAAAAAAATCAAGTAGGTTAGTTAGACACGATCTCCCTTTCCTAAAACCATGCTGACTGTCTCCCAGGATATTGTCAGCATATAGGTAATTTTCCATTTTGGATCTTATTATAGTTTCCATAAGTTTACATATAGTAGAAGTCAGGCTTATTGGTCTGTAGTTACCTGATTCGGTTTTGTCTCCCTTTTTGTGGATCGGTATTACGTTTGCTATTTTCCAGTCTGTCGGTACAACCCCTGTGTCAAGAGACTGTTGCATGATCTTGGTTAGCAGTTCTTTCATTTCTTTGAGTACTATTGGGAGGATCTCATCCGGCCCAAGGGATTTGTTTATTTTAAGAGCTCCTAGTCCCTTTAACACTTCTGCCTCTGTTATGCTAAAGTTATTTAAAATTGGATAGGAACAGTTTGACATGTGGGGCATGTTGTCCGTGTCCTCCTTTGTAAAAACCTGTGAAAAGTAATCATTTAATATATTTGCTATTTTTTTTCTTCATCTATGATTTTGCCATTTGTATCTCTTTGGAACCTCCTCTTTGGAAGTTCTCTTGCTGTTATAATATTGGAAAAACATTTTGGAATTAGTTTTAGCCCCCTTAGCAATATTGATTTCTATCTCTCTCTTGGCCTTTCTAACTTACTTTTTGACTTGTGTTTGCAGTTCCAAGTACTCTTTCTGTGTACTTTGTTTTTGGTCCCTTATAAACGCTCTGTAAAGTGTCTTTTTTCGCTGAATATTTTTTTTAATTGATCTATTAAACCATTTTGTTATATATTTAGATTTGTCTACTTTTGGTATGTAATTGTTTTGCTCCTCTAGTACTACATTTTTAAAAAACAGCCTGTGATAGAGAGAGAAAGGATCGATGCTGTAAATCTCCCTCCCGATTAGAAGGGCTGTGTAAGGGGGAAGGTATGCTGCCTCCTAGATCTGCCACCTCGGTGGTAGGTGGAAACCGGAAGGTAACCATATTAGGAGGGGCGCGTAGCTGCAAGTACTGAGGATGTTTCCATTGCGGTCAGCTGCTCCGCAGCAATAGCCCTCTATTGGAGAAACCATGGCGACGCGTTCACTGCAGCGAGGAGTTTATGTCAAAACTTCCTCTTGCGCTGAGTTAAACAAAGCGACCGGCCGGAGCCGATGTTTGTGTTTTTGTGATTACCTGTTTTGTTTTGTGTGTTAACAGAGGAGCGGGAGGCTGTAGCCAGCGAGCCAGCACATACCCCAGAGCACGCCCCTCATCGCACAGCACAGCGCACGCACCACAAACCCTGGAAGAGAAGAGCACATTTTCGTGCACGGAGGACTGTGGTTATTGGAGTGTGTTTTGTTTTGGCGTGTACGCTATTGAGTTTTGCACCATTACCATCGCTGGTACTGGGGCTTATTATTTTTCCAAGTGGATTTATTTTATGATCTTTTTGTTTGTTAATTATTAAAACCTTTTTGTTATTGTGAGAATTCAGTCTGGACATTCACTTTCTACTGCACCACACCACTCAGTGTGTCACACAGCCATCCTTTTTCTGTGGATGTTTTCTGGATTTTGCTCCAATCTACTTCTGTTAGTCTCTGTTTCATACCTTCATAGTTTGCTTTTCTAAAATTGTAAACCTTAGCTTTAGTCATTACTTTTGGGGTTTTAAAAGATACTTCAAATGAGACCATGTTGTGGTCTGAGTTTGTCAATGGCTCTCTGACCTCTGTTTTAGTTATTCTGTCTTCATTATTTGAAAAGACTAAATCAAGGCATGCCTCCCCTCTAGTTGGTGCGTTGACAAATTGCGTTAGGAAGCAGTCATTTGTCATTTCCGCCATTTCAGTTTCATCCGTCGTGCTCCCCACCGGGTTCTCCCATTTTATACGGGGGAAGTTGAAATCCCCCATTAGTATGGCTTTTCCTTTTCTACACGCATTTCGAATGTCATTGTATAACAGATTATTTTGCTCGGCGTCTGAATTTGGCGGTCTGTAGCATGCTCCTATTATTATGCCCTTTGAATTTGTGTCCATTATTCTGACCCATATTGATTCTGCATTGTTTTCTTTGTCCTGATTTAACACCTGGGCTTCAAGACTATTTCTTATGTATAGCGTTACCCCTCCGCCTCTTCTGTCCTGCCTGTCTTTCCTATACAGTGTGTACCCACTAATATTATATTCGTCTCCATCACTCTCAGACAACCAAATTTCTGTAACACCTATCACATCGTAGTTACTTGTTAGTGCAGTAGCTTCAAGTTCTAACAAGTAACTACTATTCCTACCTCAAGGGCAGGAATATCCCATACATAATGTTGGTGGTCATCTTCAAATTGAAAGGGAAATGCATTTAGCAGTCTCTTAGGAAACAAATCTCTGCTAATCGAAAACAAACAACTCTGCAACACGTCGAAATCAGTCATTATAAAAAATATCAACAAAAAACAAACGTCCAAAGTAGAATGTCCCATTCAAAACTAGCATGTATAAACAGCAAAAATAAATTGGATCTCACCCAGTCATGGATTAGCCGCTGTTTAAATTGCCACAGCTAGCAATCATTGATATTATAAATCCACACTAGAAAGCAGGCGAGTCAAAATAGCAAATGAAAACAGAGCTCTGAAAAAAAATAGAAAGATAGCAAAGTAACAAAATAAATAAATAAATAAATAAAACAACTGCAAGTAGCGAGTATAATGTTATCTCAGCTGTTTAAACTGTGCCGGTGGCTAAAGCCAGTCCTGTACTTACTTTCATAAACAGCGCGACCATGAACACAACTACAGAAAACTAACAAAGGCAAAAATCAAGCACTGGACACCTTCTACAGCCTAACGAAACTCTAAATTAAGCCATACGTTTGTTTTCTAACAGCACAAATAAGACAGACAGCCACTTATCCTTTCCCTCTTCTTTTTAAAAGTACAGAGGAAACTGAATGTACGCTAGTACAAATTCCGCCCTCGATTAGAACTCAAGTATCCTAGAGCAGGGGTTCCCAAACTTTTTTACCTGAGGCCCACCTGTTCAACTGCATTAGGCACTGCGGCCCACTAAGACATCCAGCCGTTAACTCATACGATAACTGCCATGCACACGATACGGAAGGAAACGAGAGCCTTGCATAAGTTCCTTTTTTCACAACTACTCTGTACAACCAAAATAAACTTGCAAAATTACATTCAGTTGGCTTGCAACATCCCCCCCTCCCCAAAAAATCTAAATCGGTGCACAGCTGCGCTACTTAACCAAAAGAAAACTTCCAAAAATAAATCCATCTGCAGCGAAATTTGAATCCGTCAAAAAAAGTTTTTTTAAAATTATTATTTTACAACAAAACATATTCTAGCGTTATTTTAAGACGACTGTGAACGAGCCAGCAATCAATAAAATAGCAGTATATCCAAACATTTTAATAAATCAATTACCAGTATGTAACAAGATTTATTATTATTATTATTATTATTATTATTATTATTATTATTATTATTATTATTATTATTTATATTATATATAATATTTATATTATTTATCCTTTCCCAGGGCGACTTACAATCGTAAGCAAAAAATACATTTAAAGAATCACAGTACAAGTATTAATACAATTAAGAACAAAATAAAATACAATGACTTAAGTTTGTGCCAGAGTGGAGATGTGCTGGGAATAAGAGAGGCAGGGGTCCAGGGTGACTCTGAGGTTCTTAGCTGAGGAGGAGGGAGAGAGTGTGGTAGATTCCAGAGGAACGGAGATAGAGAGATCAGAGGAGGGGGAGGAGGAGGAGGGAAAGAAAAGGAGGTCAGATTTAGAGAGGTTGAGTTTGAGGTGATGCGAATGCATCCAAGAGGAGATAGCAGACAGACAGGTAGAGATATGGGAGGGGATGGTGGAGTCAGAGGTGGGGAGGGAAAGGAAAATCTGAGCATCATCAGCATAGAAATGGTATGAGAAACCATAGGATGCGATGAGGGGGCCCAGGGAGCGGGTGTAGAGAGAGGACAGGAGAGGACCCAAGACTGACCCTTGGGGGACTCCTGTTGAGAGAGGGCGAGGTGTGGAGGTTGCTCCACGCCAGGTTACCTGGTAAGTGCGGTTGGAGAGGTAGGAGGAGAACCAGGCCAGAGCAGTGCCAGAGATTCCCAGGTCAGTGAGAGAGGATAGTAGAATAGAGTGATCGACAGTGTCAAAGGCAGCAGAGAGGTCGAGGAGAATTAGGACAGAGGAGAGAGAGGCAGCTCGGGCAGAGTTTAGTGAGTTAGTGACAGACAGGAGGGCGGTTTCAGTGGAGTGAGCAGAGCGGAAGCCAGATTGGAGAGGGTCGAGCAGAGAGTGGTTGGACAGGAAAGCAGAGAGCTGGCAGTGTACAGCCCGCTCATGGGTTTTGGAGAGGAAGGGTAGGAGGGAGATAGGACGGTAGCTCTGGAGGGAGGACTGGTTGAGGGTAGGTTTTTTGAGGAGGGGAGTGATACATGCTTGTTTGAAGACAGAGGGAAAGAGACCAGAAAGGAGGGAGGTGTTGAGAAAGGAGGAGATGAAGGGAAGTAGAGCAGGAGCAGCAGTTTGAAAGAGGTGAGTGGGGAGGGGGTCCAGGGCACACGTGGTGGGTGCGTTAGTAGGGGATGCAGTGGGTGTAGGGGTTGGAGCGGGAGGGGGTTGGGGGAAGGGAGAGGTGTTAAAGAGTTTGCGGATATCTGAGATTTTAGAAGAGAAGAAAGAGGCAAAGTCATCAGAGGAGATAGAGGTGGGGGAGGGTTTAGGAGGGAGGAGAAGGTAGAGAATAGTTTACGTGGGTTGTTTGTGGAGACTTGGATTATAGATTGGAAATAAGAACATTTAGCAGAGGAGAGAGTAGAGGAGAAGGAGGAGAGGATGGAGCAGTAGAGGTCTAGGGCAGCAGGGAGTTTGGTTCTCTTACATTTCTTTTCAGCAGATCGCAGTGTGGTTCTTGCTGAGCGGAGCACAGAGGAGAGCCAGGGTTGGGGAGGGGAGGGGCGAGCAGGTGAGGGGACAGAGGGAGTCGAGGGAGGAGGTGAGGGAGGAGAAGATGGTGGAGGTAGCAGAGTTTACAGAGAGTTGGGAGAAGGAGTCGATAGGAGGGAGGTGACAGAGAGCGGTGGAGGCAAGGACAGAGGGGGAGAGAGAGTGGAGGTTACGGCGAGAGGTGACAGTGAGGGTAGGAGGAGCAGGGAGAGATGGGAGAGACAGAGAAAAAGAGATGAAATAGTGATCAGAGAGGTCCAGGGGGGTGACAGAGAGGGTGGAGGGACGGCAGGCTCTGGAGAAGGTGAGGTCCAGTTGACGGCCAGCTTTGTGGGTAGGAGGGGATGGAGAGAGACAGAAGTTGAAGGAGTGAAGGAGAGGGAGGAATCTGGCAGAATGGCTGAGGTTGGAGAGATGGATATTGAAATCACCTGAGTCGAGGGAGGAGAGTAGATAGTCGAGTTCATCGAGAAAGTGAGCGAGAGGTCCAGGGGGACGGTACAGTACAATTAGCAGGAGTTGACAGGGAGAGGTTAGTTGGACAGCATTAAATTCAAAGGTGTTAACAGAGAGTGAGGAGAGGTCGGAGGGGACAGAAAAGAATAAGGAGGGAGAGAGGAAAAGACCAGTCCTACCTCCCCGTCCCATGAGCCGTGGAGTATGGAACAGGACGTAGAGAGAGGACAGGGTGGCAGCAGTTAAAGTGTTATCAGGGGACAGCCAGGTTTCAGTGAGAGCAAGGAAATCGAGAGAGAGGTGGGAGGCAAAGGCAGAGATGAAATTAGCTTTGTTAGCAGAAGAGTGACAGTTCCAGAGTGCACCACAGAGAGTGCGAGGGGGGAGAGGGTGAGGGGGGGAGAGGCAGAGCGATGAGGTTAGAGGGGTTGGAGGAGCAGCGGCGGAGAGAGGGCAGAGGACGAGAGTGAGAGGACAGAATAACAGGGATGTGAGAGCCAGTCATAGCAAGACAGGCGAGACAAATAGGCACAGTGGGAGCAGGAGCGGTGGGGGAGGGTACAGACCTGACTAGTAGATGGTGTCTTCCAGAGCGCTGTTAGGTTTGGATCTTTTCCAACAGCCTCCCCTCGCTGGACTCCCCTCGCTGGACTCCCACAGCTAGACTCCCACAGCTAGACTCCCGGCTCTTCTGTTGTGAGGCTCTTCGGTTGGCTGCCGCGTCGTTGTGGCGCACAAATAGCCTAACTAACTAATATAGCAACTTGGTGGATAAAAGCTGTGTGTAAACCAATCAAATTGAAAATCAACCTCTATTCTATTTAACCACACTCACCTGGTAGTAATCAAACACTAGATCACCTAATTGAAACACCACCTTTATAATGTTACTTAAATATAGCACCTTTATCAGTTTGATTCATAACTTGATTTAGTTAATATTGAAACATACATCAAAGTACTCAATATTTTAAATATAAATAACTACTTAGTGACAAAAATGTATTCATCATAGGCATCAATTGAATTTTTAAATGAATGTTATTACAAAAGTTAGTATGAAAATATTTCTACAAAAGAAAAAAATCCTATTCCAGCACCTCAAAACCGAGCTCATGGTACAAATGCATTCAAACTCCTGTAGCTGCCTTTTTTGTTCTTTGTACTTTCCAAAACATGTTCTTTGGTAGCGGATTCAACATATTGTAATTTTATTAATATTGAACACACTTTTTACATCTGCCAGCAGAGCGATCACATGACCTTAACACCGCCCTATTGTCAGAGCTCTCGCTTTACATCCCGCCTACAGGTAGGCAATCTGTTAGCTCTGATTTGTGAATTTCTGCTTTGATTGACAGTCCGCCAGTACTCCCTTGCTACACTTTATTTTTCTGTAATTACAGCTGCTGCCAACGCCTGCTTCTCGCTATTAATAGAAAAAAATACATAGAATGTGACCACAGTTTGGGAACTTACCACAGTAAGTGCACTAAGGAAAATATAACTCTCTTAATAAACTAACAGGAGAGAGTTAAAAAAAAATGTATGTGAACCTAACAGCTAAAATTAGACCAACAGACATAACATATCTCACACAAGATACTATATTTAAACAGGTTTGAAAAATGGAGCTGCAATACACTGAATAAGAAAAATGTTTGCCTGGCCAGGCTATTTGTCCTTCAATGAAGAAGAGACAAGGGATACACAAAGTGCACCATTTATGGGGCTGTTGCCACAATGCTATGTTTGCTATTAAGAAACCAGAACTGTATGATCTCACAAGCTTAACCACTTAACTCATGGAACCTATTAAGACCATGGTAACAGCTAACATTTCCACTTTTGTGAGACACAAAAGAAGCATTGGTGTATGTTTGTTTGTGTAAACATGCAGGTCACAGCACCTCCAGCACAGAAGCAATATCGCCACAGTTGTTGAATCATTGTTACAGCAAGGTGTTTTATGAAAATGTGCATCAACAAACAACTCCTCAATTTGGCCCGTTTAAATACCAGACAGCGCCTGGCGATTAACTATTGATTACGGGAAGCTAAATGATGCAACACCAGCCTGTGGCATCTGCACCAGGCTCACTAGCAAAACTAAACCCAACTGTTAAAGGGTTTACAGTGCTTGATAGTTATTTTTTTTATTTAACACAAGGTGTTGAGAAGAACAGTAGTTCCTTGTACAAGTTAGAAAAACTTGTCGGAAACTGCCAAGACTCTATACAGCTCCAAGAGTTTTGCTGTTTTCACCATGTTGGGTCGACAAAACTAAATCACTTAGAATTACCATCTGTACTAGTACCAACAGTCCGAAACTTTCTTAAAAAAAATGTGAAAAAAACCAGAAATACCTAATGTGTTAATTTTTTTAAGCTTACATCCATTCCTGACCAGGTTTTGCTGAAAACCTGCACTGTGTGAAGCTAGCAACAGTTGCTGGCAACATTATGCAACCGGTAAGTCAGTCGGAGAGGGTCGAAAGCGTATTTCAAAATAAAAGTCTCAAAATCTGCTAAAAAATGCCTTATTGTATTTATCTTTATATTTGTTTATATTGCTTATTGTATTTATATTTGTTTATATTTCTATTCTATTATATATTTTGTATGTAAAAATCTATGATGTGTATATTACAGCCATTCCTCAAAAAATTAAGGATTGTAACTCAGTAAAAGGGGGTTAAATGTAATGAACAGACTCATAGTGAATAGAAAATGGGGTTGGTTGTGCCAGATTTAAGTCCCTGCTATTTTACCAGCATATGACACGTTAAAATCAATGCTATCGTGCTTCTCTAAAGTAATTTCAAATGTGAGTGCAAAAGTTTCATGAGCACAATATCCATTTATTTTAAAAAATGTTTTTTTTTAAATGTTTTTTTTTTTTACAGATAAACAATGTTTTTTTAAATGCTATGACACAGTAAGGATTGGAATCTTTCATGTTATTTGAAAATGTGCTTTCCCATGAATATTTCTGGAAAGATCTCCCACATTTTAACTCAAGGAGCCGAGACCAATCTGCCATTGATAAATGGAATGTAGCTGATGGCAGAACTGAACATGTAAAATCACCAAATGTTGCCTTTTGTGATAAATTACAATGTAAAGTATCTTGACTAAAAACATTTTCTTCAATTGAAGAATCCTCCACAGATTCCACAGTATATTGCTCACATGTTGGTGTCATGTGTTGTGTATCCACATTTAAATTTGTTTCACTTAATTTTTTAAAGAAATCAAGTGGAATACACAGATCATCTGTTTGTGTTCCTTTGTTACAAGAACATATATTAACAGGTATATTTAGTAGTGTTACAGGATAGTCTGTTTTTTTTACCTGTAAATGTAAAACGTTTTTGTACTGGTAGTACCTTTAGCTGGCATGTGTCTGAGTTACAGACAAAGCCCATGGTGTCAATATCTGCATCACTATGATTGGGAATGCCAACACATTCAAAATGGTACCATTCATGGCAGATATTGCAGGCTAGCATAGGCCTTTTCCTTTTATTTGGGGATTTACAAATACAGAACGTTTTTGTTTTCTTAGAATAATGTTCTGTGACCCACTGTTGTTTATCATATTTAACAATTTCTATTAGTTTCCTTTTTATTCCCCCAAATGACTTACCTTGTTCTTCACTATATTCTGTTGTACAATGTACTAGTGTCTCTGTGTTTGAATTTGTTAATCCAGTTTTTGAATAATTAATTTGTTCTACCAGTTGGTGTATGTTGTTCCTGTTTTGTTTCCAAATATTATGAAGAAGTAAATTACTTCTTTTGGCTGCATTGGGGCGTGTGTGAGGCCAATTAAGTAACTCAGTAACCTCCCCCCAAAATTGAAATGTGTTTCTTTTTGTATTGCTTTGTTTAACATCATGAATGGCATTTGCAATTACTGTATAATCTAATGTATTTGCTTTTTTTCCTTTATATTTTTTATGTTTGGTTGGGGTTGGACTTCCTCCCTTAAGTTTAGTAATATTCAGTGTAATATTTAGTGTATTCATCACACCTGCAGTCCTGCCTCTCCTTCACCGCACCTGTAGTCCTACCTCCTTCCTTCACCACACCTGTAGTCTTACTTCCGTGCTTCATACCTGTAGTCTTACCTCCGTCTTTCACCTGAGCTGTAGTCCTACCTACCTCCTTTTCCATCATCTCACCTGTAATCATCCCTGCTTCCTTATTAGACACCTCTTCTTTTCTAAGACCTTTCACCCTTACCTCACCTTGCTGTCTCACTGACATCTCTACTGTTTTAGGACCTTTCCTCACCCTCACCTCACTTGCACTCTAGTCTGGCCTAGCTGTTACTGCCTCACTGATACGTGACCTACTTAGCTTTAATGTTTCCCCCTTTAGCTTCCCTGCTTTCTCAGTAACAGCTCCTGACCCTAGCCTCTCACTCCAAACCACTCCAAACGCCTTCAGTCTTCAGTGCTGTGGGTAGCACAGCACTGAAGACTCATGGACGTGGTACACACTACCACCACTCAAGCCCTAAAATTAAATGACAGATTTTTTTAATATTATACAATCCACATTAATGTAATGTAATGCAGCTACACATTGAGGAAATGTAATTCAGATAATAGCACCGAACTGATGATCACTCAGATTGTTTTGCGTTTTTTATTGTCTAATGCCAAAGAACATCAAATTAAAACAACACAAATTAAGTTTTAATACTTACAGACATCATCTGCAAGAATAGCTCCTCCGCTGCCTTCTTGGTAGTACCGTGCTTCACCTCTGCCCACTCGAAAGGATCAGCGCTGCTGATTTTTGGTGCTGACCCTCTCACAACCGGACATGGAGTGAGGCCTGGTTTCTTGCTCTGTTGATACTGGTTCGGTGTCTTGTGCAGCAAACAGTTGCTGGTAAGCTGCACACCACATGAGTTGTGCAAGGAGAGGCATGCCACAGTAATCAATGAGATGTACACCATCAGTACACCACAGATCTGAGCATGTGACGGGGAAGTGTTTGGATATTGAGAGGTATCGGACCTTCAGCCATGGTATTCCTGACACAACAGATCTTGAAGGCCAAGGTCAACGGTAAGCCGGGTCGGAAAATCTAACACTACCACATACCAACAACCCCCTTTTATTGAGTTACAATCCTTAATTTTTTCAAGAATGGCTGAAATAGACAACCTACCAGCCAAAATTTCATGTTTTCAGCTCCCGGGCACTACTAAAACCCCAGCAACAATAGCAGTGACGTAAATCTGGCACAACCAACCCCATTTTCTATTCACTATGAGTCTGTTCATTACATTTAACCCCACTTTTACTGAGTTACAATCCTTAATTTTTTCAGAAATGGCTGTAATACACAAACTACCATTTGCGAAATACCATCACAAACTAAAAAGAGATACATACACATAGATAATACATTGTTAGCAATGCATTTCTGAAGGTATGTAAGTCACATAGATTATTTTCATGTTTTCATTTGAATAGCTATACTGTATGTTTGTACTCATTCACAACATATCTTAGTATGTGTTAACAGAATCCACCCTGCTACAGGTCAGTTTAAGCAAGGCCAGCTGGACCCCACCCCTGTGTCCCCCAACCGGAAGAAGAGGAAACCCCACTGGACGGGCTGGACGGGCCCAAGATGGGCCTGCCACCCCACTTGGAGCAGCGGAGCTACTTGTCCCCCCTTCCCGGCCCGCCACCATCACCGCACCATCAGGGTCGCTGGGACAGCAGCTGATGGTTATTCCTCAGACACAAAGCATGGAGGATAAGGCTATCGAGGCAGCAACCACAGTCTGGTGACGGAATTACGAGGGGCTTTGCCCGGAGCAACAGAGCCAACTGCAGGACCTGTTGCTGAGCTACCACCACAGTTTCGCCACGAAGGCTGAGGAGGCCGGCTGAACCCACCTTGTCCAGGCGGACACAGTGCCGATAAAAATGCGACCCTGCCGGGTGCTGCTGGCTCACCAGCCTGAGGCAGATAAAATCTTGCGGGGAATGCTGGAGGCTGGACTAGTGGAGCCTTCCGAGAGCCTCTGGAAGGCCCCAGTAGTCATGGTGCCTAAAAAGAATGGAGATTGGAGGTTCTGTGTTGACTACCGGCGGTTAACGGGGTGACTTGGAAGGATTTCTACCCTCTTCCCTGCATAGACGAATGTCTGTACTTGGTGGCCAGGTCATCATGGTTCTCTGGACTTAAGAAGTGGCTATTGGCAGGTAGCTCTCGCCACTGAAGCCCAGCCCAAGACAGCCTTTTCGACTGGGCAGGGCCTGTGGCAGTTCCGGGTGATGCCGCTTGGGCTCTGCAATGCTCCGGCCACGTTTGAACGGTTGATGGAGCAAGCCCTATCTAGTATCCCCCGATGGCGCTGTCTGGTCTACCTGGACAACCTGCTGGTGCATGGCCCCAGCTTCAAAGAAGCCCTCGCATCCCTCCAACAGGTGCTGCAACGCCTGGAGGCAGCGGGACTGAAGCTCAACCTGGAT
The DNA here is from genome assembly GCA_030684275.1 of Acipenser oxyrinchus oxyrinchus. NCBI lineage: Eukaryota > Metazoa > Chordata > Actinopteri > Acipenseriformes > Acipenseridae > Acipenser > Acipenser oxyrinchus. The sequence goes on from CM060250.1 coordinate 48,673,020, forward strand.
AAGTGTCGCTTCATGAGGAAGGAGGTCACCTTCCTCGGACACCGGGTTGGGGATCAAGGCATCCGCACGGGGCCAACAAGATCAGCGCCATGCGGGACTGGCCCACTCCCGCCAACCAATGACAGGTGAGGGCGTTTCTGGGGTTGGCCTCGTATTACCGTTGATTCGTGGCCAATGTTGCAGACAAGGCAGCCCCCCTGAACCATCTCCTGAAAAAGAGGTGTTTCTGTGGGGCCCCGAGTTAAAGGAGGCCTTGACTTGCACCCCGGTACTCTCCCCACCCGATCCCGGGTTGCCATTCTTGCTGGACACTGACACAAGCAACCTGGCGATCGGGGCGGTCCTCTCCCAACAGGGACCGGAGGGGGAGTGGGTGCTTGCCTATTACAGTCGGGGCCTAACTAAACCAGAGACACGGTACTGCGTCACTCGTTGAGAGCTGTTGACCATGGTTGGCTGTGTGGTCCAGTGGTTAAAGAAAAGGGCTTGTAACCAGGAGGTCCCCGGTTCAAATCCCACCTCAGCCACTGACTCATTGTGTGACCCTGAGCAAGTCACTTAATCTCCTTGTGCTCCGTCTTTCGGGTGAGACGTAAGTGACTCTGCAGCTGATGCATAGTTCACACACCCTAGTCTCTGTAACTCTTATGTTGCAGAACAAGGATATCCAAATAAAACATGTGCCACGACAACCCATGTTGGCTGAAAGTCTGCTGTATCAAGGTACCTCACATGAGTGTGCTCCCAATACACAGTCACACACATTAAGCTATTTTCTAACAGCCTTACAGGAAAATCCTACAGACATTTATGTGGACAGTCCAAGTTACTGCATAGAGGGAAAACAACACAAAGGGTTCAGTATATTTTCACCCAAACTGCCCACCGCAGTTTTCAGTTTAATGCCCATCGGCACACGGAGCTTAATTGGCTGCCCCCAATTCTATTTCTTCCTTACCACAGGCACACCCTGATAGGCACGCAATGTGAAAGACCAGTGACTAAATGATTTAACCAAATGTAAGAAGATTCTTTTGAACACAACGTGGTTAGCTAACCTACTGGCAATTCCAAAGTGATTTGAGAATCATCCATATTATCAGATCCCTCATTTTCAATATCAAAATGCTTGTACCTTTGGCCAGACAAATAAGACAAATGCATAATTTCCAACATATAGGGGTATCTGGTATGCATCAGCTAACTGGCTAATACAAAGTTGTATTTGCTTAGATAATACAGAAGGGGGACCCTACCCTATAGGGCAGGGGTACTCAATAATTTTTAGGTCCAAAATTCTTGGTTACAGCAAGGCCAAGTCTGGAGAACATTTTCACTCCCATTCCCATACTGACAAACAAACATATAGCTACACAAATATAGTTTTTACACATGTTTGAGAGTTCTTCACTAGGTTTAAAGGAGTTTTTGGTGGAATCAAATTTAGTAAAAAAAACAGAATTGAAAATTCACTGTGCTTTCTTTTTCAAGTGAATTAAAAATAAAAACACCTTACAAATAATAAAAAATACAGTAATTTTACATTAAGTACATTTATAATCGGCTAATACTCACAGTGGCAGGTCCTCAAGGGTCTTGAGTTACAGGTGAGCTCAGCAAGAACAATACAGAGATGCAAAAATTTGCATCAGTCAGAACAGAACGCTGATATTATTACGAATATCCACACACACAATGTGATCTGCAGATACATTTTAACTGCATGTGTTGTAAGCCTGACTTGGATTGCAGAATTTGACCATTTTAATCGCCAATACAATCAGCATACAGCGATATCTGTCGTGGCCAGGGTTCTGTCTGTTGCGCTTATCATTGCTTGCAAAGTGAAGTTTCGTACACACGAGTAATACAGTACGGTACTATATTGTGTGATTTCCCTGAGTCAGGAGTACCAGCAGTAACAGAAATACGCGTTGACTCACATGTGTTTTTAAAAAGCATTATAGTGTGTAGTTATAATATTTTTTAATTGGCTTGGAAAAGCTACTCAACAAAAATGGGCTTTGTAGCACCGGTACTTGTCATTGTTTTCTTGAACTAGTGTCATAAGGTATGAAAATTGTATCTTAATTGTGTATTTTCCAAAAAATTACAAATGACAGTTGTTTTATTAACCGTAGAGAAGGGATATGTTGATGCCACAGCAGCCAACGCACTTCATTTCATTTCATTTGAGCTGCTAATACTGTTGACTAGGTGTATCACAGCGATACACCTACTGTACCCTCGCGCACCACACTCTCATGAGAACCATGTTGTCTGAAAAATTAACAGCATTTCCAATGTGAATGCAAGTAAAAACATAGATTGGCATATGACTTGGCGGTCCGGTCAAAATGTACTTGCGGTCCGGATTCGTACCGGAGTCTGCCTATTGAGTACCCCTGCTATAGGGGATTACCTATGTTATATGCATCCATGACACTGCTAACCAGTGTCATCCTTATGGAAATTTATAGTAAACCTCTAAAACGTAGTCATGGCATCCCTGTGGATCAAGTAATATAATTTATGCTGGCCATACCAATATACATTCAATCGATGTGTTCCAACAAATAAGTACATTTCAAAATATAGGGAAATTAGAGGAAGGAGTGTTACTATCATATGGGGGGTTGTACCTGAGCTGATAATGAGGAAAGGTACTAAGGATAAATGGCACATAGCCACGAATTTAGCTTGCTGTGAGCGATCTCCATTCCAGTGGATGTGTACATACGATATGGTAAGTGATATGGTAAGTTTTCGTTTAACTTTAACAAACTAAGCTGTACAAACCAATAATCCCACAATATGTCCAGAAGCCCTGCTGGAGGGGTTTGCTTATCTTCCTCCATCCTCTTACACTTGACAACAATTTTCCCTCAGTTGTAAACATAACCAACTATGGAGAATTATCAAATTAAAGAGTTTATTAGGACTGTGTTTTTTTAGACAATTACCAGCACACAGATGGGTTTCTTGTCCTTGAAGAAAATATGTCAGTATGATAACACTATGTCATACAAATATGAAGGGAAAGCAAGAAGGCCAAATAAGGGAAGCTGACATGAAAACTGTAGGGAACTTAGTGAATCCAGATGCTTGTAACTTTGTTTGCTCATCAATTAATGATAAAGATTAGGGGTATAAGAAAGAAAGCCTCTGAGAAATGTCCCCCATGGTTACATTGTAGCCTCACAGAGCTTTTTCTTCTGCCATGCTCTTGGCATAGCAACCAAACAATATACAGCACCTCTTTCAAAGACCTATTTTACAGCCGTCCAATGATAACATTTTAACAAGATCCTTTAGTCAGGCATTATGTAACCGTAGTAATCAATGACACTTAAGTAAAAAAGGTAATAAACAGCATTTGGCATTGTAAAAGACATCAATTTTATGACTTTAAAGAGAGTCACTACATTTTTATCACAGTAAGTTTGCTTTGAATTGTAGAGCACTTGTCAAATCACAGATACACATTGTAGACAAAAATGTGTTCAAGATAATCAAGGTATTGTAAAATACCTGATGCAGAATCCTGACCTTTAATGTTAAGTCAACAAGTGGTCCCCAAAAGATTTACAGAAACCACGTCACAAAATGTTTTGCTACTCCAAAAAATGAAAGGAGCAATGTTTCAAATAGTTTTTTCTCCTAAACATAATGACAAGAAGGATCAAATTTGAGAATTTCAACAGACCTCTTTTTACACACCGAAATGAAGTAATACATTATTTTTTATTATGTGTATAATATCAGTGACTGCGTTTCCATGGACAAGTCATAACAGTTTTCCTCACAATGTTTTTGCTGTAATTTTCAGGAAATGCGTGGCTATGCTGTTCTGATTTAGGAAAATAAGTCAGCTGTACCAATGCAGATTACTCAATTCATAGTAATTTAGGGGAGGGGATATCCGTGTCTGCCTAATAATTAGGAAAAGAATGACTCTGAATATCGTGAGGAGAGCTCCATGCGTTGCCATGTAGATTTAAAAAAATTAAGAAGAGAAAAGAATTAACTTGTTATTGTGCACATTTTGAATTATCACACATTACTTGTTTGTGTCTCGTTACCTTTCCAACACACACACACACACACACACACATAAAAGTATATCAAATATAACTTCTACTAAGTACAAGTTTTACTACTTAAAAACAGATATGCATAACATCTAAAAGTTTTATTTGATAAAAGTAATCTATAAATATCCTGCCCTCCTTATACGTGTCTGTGTACAATTTGACAGGCAGCTAAACGCCTTCCCACATCAACGCGCTGGAGACTGATGCCAGTTTTGACTCCGATTTATTGACAGAGAAAGGGTGAAACTGAGAAATAAAAGACAATAATCACTAAGATTGTCTTAATATAACATAAGCTTGCTTATATTAATTACACAAAGAAATATAGCCTTGATATAACTACAGCACATTGTAACTAGAATGTAAATAGTATTGCATAGTAACAGCAATATGCATAAAGGAAAACTGCATGTAGTAATATCAATGTAAATCACAAAGTTAATTGCTCTATAATGCAGCCATGAGCAACTATATGTTCACCAAAACAAGCACTGACTTAATTAGAAATATAGCAAAGTAAGCATACTAGCATATTGTTTAACTGTATCTACAGCAATGCTAACATATTAACACTGTAATACTTTTCAATCTAAGTCATACTTTTAGAAAATAATCATTGATACTGCAAGTTAAATACTTAAGGAATACATACTGATGATGCTACCAAAGGCATAAATGTTTAAAGAATTGAGAAGGTAGAAGTACCGAACTGTCCAGACAATGAAAAACGTGTGTAACCTTCAATGAACTTCCAGATTTGTCACATGACAACTAAGATCACATGATATGACTAGATAGCATATTTAAAATGGTCAACAGGGGGGAGACAAAAACAACAGAAAGGTAAGTATAATAACATGTATAACACAACAATGAATGTCTGTGAAAATGTGGGAACACGGGGTTGCACTATAAAACAATAAAAAACGGTATGATCCTCAGGCCTATATGAATATAAGATTGAGAACAGGGGGATATGTAAAAATACATACAAGGTTCCTGAGCAGCTTCATGCACTGGCAGTTCTATAGGCGGAGTGCCAGGCTGAGCATCCTAATGTTCCTGTACACATCTGCCGGTCCCTATACCCTGCCTCTGCTCTGAGAAGCCAGTGACTGCTGGTCTGCAGCTGTGGTAGAAGTGCCAGGCACAGAATCCGCTTAACACACACACATTATAATGAAACATGGATGTCTTGTAATATTATAAACATTCAAACAAAAGTCTTTATTTAAAGCGATATGGTGCCAGTTGATGCTAACAATTCATTCCAGTTCTGTGCAGTTGAAGAAGAGGTGGAGCTCTGTTGTTCCTGTGACATCTTAAAAGAATTATAAAAAGAAACTATGACTACTACGACTACGACTACTAATCTGCTCCTGGCTCTTGCTAGACTCGCCATCTACAAGACCAGGAGGCGTAAGATGATCGGGTGGGTCTCTTTGACTGTGGGGCCATGTTCAGGGCCTTTGCCCGATCCAGGGTTAATTTAGAGCACGCCCACGCGGAGTCCGCTGGCGACATGCCATCGTTTGTCGACCAGTGGGCTCTAGGGGGCGTGCTCTGTACCACCTCCCCTTTTGTATTAAACATTTAATTTACAGTCCTTTTACCGGTTTTTTCTGTTAATTTAGTTATCGCCCAGTCTTGTTAGCACCCCTTTATAGGGGTGCTAAACTGAATTTTTTCTCCGGCCGCCTTTTGGCGGCCGGTGCACTGGCTGCCACTGGGCAGTCGGTGTAGTCCGCCCTCTGGGCAATAAATAGGACGACTACGACTACTGAGAGGCCACACTTTTCAGAGCTCCTCAGTTTCCCCATTAAAAACACTTAAAACAGTTATTTCCACTTTTTATTTTCTACATCTTTATATATTTTCTGTTTTCTAAAGTAGTAGTGCACCTTTTGGTTTAAAAACATTTTGATTTAATGGTTTTATTTTTTATTAAAAAACACTTTTTGAGTTTTTCCCTTTCTCTCGCTGCACTTGCCTCCATAAGCAAGTGCAGGAGAGATTCTTCTTTCTTTATTTTTTCCTTCTTTTTAAACACACTCTTTTATTTAACTTTTAATTTTACCTTAAAGGTTTGATTTTTCTCTTTTTATTGATCTTATTTTCATTTATAAAACTGTTTTAGTTTTTAATTTAAAAATCGTTTTGTTTTAAAAATCCCCCATCTCTGATGTGTGCAGAGTGGGGGAAAGGCAGACAGGAAGCACAGGCCGTGTGCTCCTTTGTTTGTTTGCCCTTTGTTTGATTTTTTAGTTTTAAACTTTGAATTATTTTTGAATTTTTCTTTTACCCCTGCACTATTGGAGTGCAGGGGTGTCTCAATTTGTATTTGTTTATTTTTAAAATAAATAAATAAATACGTTTTGTTTGGGGGAAAAAAAAAAAAAACCTTTTTATTTTTGGTTGTTCTATTTTTATTTTTGTGCGAGTGTGCCCCTGCACTGTTGGAGTGCAGGGGTGTGTGTGTGAATTTTTAATTATTTGTTTTAAAAATAAATTAATAATTTTGTTGGGGATAAACAACCCCTTTTTCTGTTAGTTTGGTTTTTGTTTTTATTTTTGCCCCTGTGCTGTTGGAGTGCAGGGGTGTGTGTGTGTGTTTATTTTTATTTTCTTTATTTAAAAATAAATAAATAAATAAATAAATACTTTTGTTTGTTCTTTTGTGTACCCCTGCACTGGTAACTGTTTGCAGGGCAGGGGTGTGTCTGTCATTCTGTGTGTGTGGGGGGGGGTTTGTCTATTAATTTAAAAAGACAAAACAAAAACTAAATAAAATAAAACAAAAACAAATAAAATGAGCAGGCAGACACCACAGCCCCCCAAGCAATGGGCAAAGGCCGCGAGCAACGCGGCCCCCATTCAAGAACATCACCAGGAGGCACGGGTCAGGTGCCTCCTGCGAGACTCCTCTCGATCGAGGGCTTCGTCAAGGCCATGGCGGGCGGTGGGACCATCCGCAATCGTGGCGGCCTCCAAAATGTACGGGAAAGCAGTGTTTTTCCTGAAATCGGAGGCAGCCGCGAACACCGCAATCGAGAGGGGTCTCAGCGTGGGGGGGATGTTCGTCCCCATTGAGCCACTCGAGGGGCTGGGCAGCAGGGTCATCCTGTCTAATGTTCCACCTTTTATACAGGATGCCCTGCTAATGCCCCACCTGCAAGCCCTGGGGGAGATCAAAACGGCCATCCACCCGATCCCCCTGGGCTGCAAAGACCAGGCCCTCCGCCACATCCTGTCCTTCCGCCGCCAGGTGACCATCCACCTGGCGGGTCGGGAGACGGTGGAGGGCAGCTTCATGGTCCCCTTCGAGGGGACCAACTACGTAATTTTTTTCTCCTCGGAGGAGGTGCGGTGCTTTCACTGCAAGGAGCTGGGGCACCAGAAGAGAAGGTGCCCCAAGCTCCAGCAGGGCGCAAAGCCACCCGCGCCCGCACCGCGCCCCTCCGAGTCCACCTCGCCCCCCGGGGCCCTCCAAGAGGCACGCAGAGGGGGCAAAGCACCCCCCTCCCAGTAACATCCGGGGAAAGGGAGAGAAGGCCCCGAGGCGGCCGGACCCTCCGCGCCTCCCAAAGCGCCGGGGAGAAGGCCGCCGAGTGGACCGTGGTCGCCCGCCGGAAGAAAAGGCGGCGGCCAGGTCCACCGGGCGGCCGAGCAGGGGCGACGAAGCCCGCCGCCGCACCATCTGGCGGCGGGTCAGGGGAGGCCCTGAAAAGGGACTCCTCGACGGCACCCTCGCGAGGCAGGGCGGCAAAGCCACCAGAACAAAGCACCTCATCCCCATAGAGGGTGAGGCGAGAAGCGCTGTCGAGGCGAGCTCCCGCCGCTGTGACGGGCAGGGGACCTCTTCCGGCAGCATCAGGGGAAGAGGAAGGCGCAAGCGCGCCTTCCCACGTGTGCACGCAAGTACTGGCCGTACTGGCCTATTGGTGTGTGTCCCCGGGGCGAAAGAGGCCCCCAAAACGAAAGCGACCGCCTCGGCGTCCCCCTCTATCGGCAACGAGGGCTCCGGTCCTCGTAATGCCACAGAGGGGTGAAGGATCCATCCCCGAGGCGGTCCGGGGCTCCAGAAGAAGCGGAGCCAATGGAAGAGGCCCCACCGAGGGGCAGAAGGGGAGGAAGGAACCCGAGAGGGCAGAGGGAGGAGCCCTTCGGGTAGATCCCTCCCGTCAATAAAGAGACCTCGGAAGCCGCCCCGACTCTACCATCGAGGGGCGGCAGCAGAGGAGGTCGCCGAGGGGCAGGAGGGCCCTGAAAGAGCAGCTGCCTCGGGCACCGCCTTCCTCCGACAGCGACACGGGTCCTGAAACCTGTGTTGCCGAGGAGGGGCGAGAACAGCTCCCGAGGCAGGCATGGGCTCCGCAGGCCGGAGCCCATGCAGGCGACCTCTGGTGAAGGGCCGGAGGGGGGAAGAACAGCCCTCCCAGAAAAAGAGCTGCCTCTGGCTCCCGCCTCCGGGAGGAGGCGGACTCGGCCCCGAGGCTGGCGTGGGCTCCGCAGACAACGCGGAGCCCATGCAGGCGACCCCGCCGAGGGGCCGGAGGGGGAGAAGAGCCCCCACCCAGAACAAGAACTGCCTCAGGCTTCCCTCTCTTGCGGCGACGGGGTTCCGCCCTCGTGCTGCCGCGAGAGGGGATGAGATAACACCCCTGAGGCAGACGCTGGCTCTGTGGAGCCCGCGCCAGAATGGCCTCCGGAGCGCAGAGGGGAGGGAAGGACCAGAGAGGGCAGAAGGTGGTGCCTCGAGGTGGATCCCTCCCCAAAGTGCAACGGGCCAAGAGACCGATCCCCACCCAGTGTCGAGGGGCCGGTTCCAGTCACCGAGGGGCGCGGAGGAGCCCCCGAAAGAACAACCGCCGTGACTGATGCGGAGGGAGGGGAAGGACCCGAAGGGTGTATCCCCTTTCTAGGGGAGGGAGGGGAAGGACCCGAGAGGGTGGATCCCCTTCCTTCGAGGAAAGAGGACGGGCCTGAGACCGTGCCTCGACCTCAAAAGAGGGACCCAGAGCGGGACCAGACCATCTGGCTCGGCGGTGTACGCCGAGCGTCCGCCTGCACCCCCAAAGTCCAGGGTGCAGACGGTCCCCGCCAGGGTCCTCCGCCGATCTCTCCCGCCGCCCCTGGGGGCGCTGGGAGAGTCGGTGAAAATAAAGATAAGACGCAACGCGCCACCCACCAACGTGAGTGCAGCAGCTTCTCCACCGCGAGGGGGCGGTGGAGAACCGGAGGAGAGGGAGGAGGACTCAGAGTCTGCTTGCAGCGTGGGCTCGGAGAGTCTGTCCGCCTCTTCTCCGACATCCCTGCGGCGGAGCTCCTGGAGTTCTTGGAGGCCACCATCCACCGCAGGGACAAGGTCCAGCTGGCCCTGGACAAATGGAGGGATTTCCAGAGGATCTTAAACTCTGTGAGATCCTTCCTCAGGGCCAGCCACGCCAGCAAGACTTGGCACGAAGGCACATTCGCGTCTCGAAAGCTTCACGACCAGTTGAGGAACTTCGAGATCTCAGGATCTCCCGTGAGTGTCGCCAACTACACCTGACAGAGGATCATGTATCGCATCGGGACCGTGAACGCCAACGGGTGTAAGGACCATTTCCGCAGGGCCCAGGTAATCTCCTTCCTGAAAAGGGAGGTTACTCTGTGTGCTTCCTGCAGGAAACCCACTCCACTCCGCAGGCCGAGGCCAACTGGCTGCTGGAGTGGGGGAAGAGTGTCGCTCAGCCACCTCACCGAGTCATCTTGTGGGGTGGCGACGCCTTCTCCGGTCCTTCGCTCCCACGGTACTCGATGTGGTCAGACGCCGTGCCGGGCCGTCTGTTACACCACCGATCCGGGACGGGACGCTACCGCTCACCTGGTGAACGCGTACGCCCGCCCTCGGGTCCGGGCGAGGGTCCAGTTTTTCCGCCGGATGTCGGCCCACCTGAACACCGCCGGCGCCGACGAGCTCGTGGTCCTCGGGGATTTCAACTGCACCTCGAGGCCGCTGACCGGTGGGGCGCGAGCCCTACCCGCCTCGCCGGCCGCCTCTGAGAGAGCTGATCGCCGCTCTCTGGTCGACATCTGGCGGTGGCAACACCCGGACGCCGGCCTTCACCTTCACCAGGGTGAGGGAGGGGCGGGTGTCTCAGTCCCGGATCGACAGGTTCTACGTGTCGCGAACCACGCCACTGCGCTCGCGCCCCGACATCAGGCCGGGCGCCGCTCACGGACCACAACCTGGTGGCCGTGGACGGTGGCCGTGGTGCCAGCTAGGCACGCCGCTGCCTACTGGCACTTCAACAACAGCCTGTTGGAGGACGAGCGCTTTGAGCGGTCTTTCCGGGACTTCTGGACGGTCTGGCACGGCCGGGCGATCTCGCTTCCCCACCTGGCGCCAGTGGTGGGACGGGGAAAGCGCAGATCAAGATCCTCTGTCAGGAGTACACGAGGGCGCGAGCAGGCGGAGGGACTCGCGGATCGAGCGGCTGGAAAGGGAGCTGCTCGATCTGGAGAGCCGCCTGGCTCAAGGGGACCAACTCGAGCAGAGCGCTGCACGAGGAGAAGAAGTGCACCCTGCGGGACCTGCAGCTCCAGCGGTCCCGGGGCCTACGGCGCCGCGGGTCCAGTTCCTTCGGGAGATGGACCGCGGCACACACTTCTTCTACGCGCTGGAGAAAAAGAAGGGGACCGTAAAACATCACCTGCCTCCTGGCGGACGACGGCTCCTTCTGACGGATCCGAGAGCGTGAACGAGAGGGCCAGGGCCTTCTACTCTGCCCTCTTCTCCGGATCCCGCCGACTCCGACGCTGCAGGGTTCTGTGGGATGGGCTTCCCACGGTCGGCGAGGGCGTCCGGGACGAGTTCGAGGGCCAGCTGACCCTGGCCGAAGCTCTCCGACGCCTCAGTCAGATGCCTTATAACAAATCGCCGGGCATCGACGGGCTGACCGTGGAGTTCTTCAAAAGTTTTGGGACTTGCTGGGGCCCGCTTTGCGCTGGTCCTGGCGGAAGCCTACGAGACCGGGAGATGCCCTTTCGATGAGGCGGGCGATTATCACGCCCTGCCCAAGAAAGGGGATCTCCGCTGCCTAAAGAACTGGCGCCCGGTCTCGCTGCTGTGCACGGACTATAAAATCGTGGCCAAGGCCGCCTCCCTGAGGCTCAAGTCCGTGCTGGCAGACGTGATCCACCCCGACCAGTTCTACACGGTCCCGAACCGACGATTTTTGACAACATCGCCTCTGAGTTCGGGACCTCCTGCACTACTGCAGGAGGATCGGTCGGTCGGTCGCCTTCCTCTCCCTGGATCAGGAGAAGGCGCTCGACCGGGTGGATCACGAGTATCTCTTCGAACCCCGCGAGCGCTCGATTCGGGCCGCTTCGCCGGCCTGTTCCGACGCTGTACGCTCTGCCGAGTGCCTTGTGAAGGTTAATTGGTCCCTGACCGCGCCTCGCTCAGGAGAGGAGTACGCCAGGGCTGCCCTCTGTCCGACAACTGTACGCGCTGTGCATCGAGCCCTTCCTCTGCCTCCTTCGCGGGAGGCTCACGGGTTGGCGCCGGCGCCGGACACGAGGGTGGTCCTGTCGGCCCACGCCGACGACGCGCTCCTGGTGGCCTCCGACCCGCTGACCTGGAGAGGATGCGGAGCTGCCAGAGCGCCTACTCTGCCGCTTCCTCTGCCAGGATCAACTGGGACAAATGCTCCGGTTACTGGTGGGTCCCTGGCGGGTGGATTCCTCCCGTCGCGCTCCAGCAGTTCCAGTGGAGCGGACAGTTTTAAATATCTGGGAGTCCACCTGAGCCCCGCTGGAGACCTCGGTCGCAGCCAACTGGGTGGAGTTGGAGGACAAAGTGGCTGCTAGGCTGAGGTCGTGGTCGGGTCTGCTGAAACTGCTTTCCTTCAGGGGACGGGCTTTAGTGATTAACCACTGGTGGCGCCGATGCTTTGGCATCGACTCACCGCCCTGAGCCCGCCCCTGAGTTTGTGGCCAGGGTCCAGAGGAAGCTGACGGACTTCTTCTGGGCCGGAAAGCACTGGGTCTCTGCGGCGGTTCTGAGCCTCCCTCTGGCCGAGGGAGGGCAAGGGTTGGTGTGCATCAGGAGCCAGGTGCACACCTTCCGCCTCCAGACCCTGCAGAGATTCCTGCACGCAGACCCGCCCCGCAGTGGTGCACGCTGGCGCCCCTCCTTTGGCGCCAGCTGCACGACCTGGGCTACGACCGCAGCTCTTCTGGATCGACCTCCGGGAATCCGCCTCCCCGAGCTGCCGGTCTTCTACCAGGACCTGCTCAGGACCCGAGCATGTTTTCTGTCGGCCGAGACGCCGCTCCGACCGAGGGCTTAAGGACTCCTGCTGGAGCCCCTGCTGCACAACCCCCACCTGGGTGCGCAGGCGCTGGAGTCCCCTCGGTGCGGGCGCGCTGATCTCGCCAAGGTGACCAGAGTCTGGGATCTCCTGGATCGCGAAGCGGTCGGAGTGGCTGACGCCCGAAGTCGCCGTCGCCAGGGCGGCTCGGGGACCGCCAGGACGGCCGGCCGAGTGATCCGGGAGTGCAAAGCAGCGTTGCACCCAGACTCTGTCAGGTATCTCGAGGGAGTTCTCAGGACCGGGAGCCATCTACCCCCTACCCCCAGCTCTCCGGTCCTGCTGATAGAACCCAAGGCCCGAGCCCCCTCGGCCTCCCTCGAGAACAACCTGAGCAGGATCTCGCAGTTCTCCTCGACCCTCCGATCCGCTGCCGAGGAGGACCCTGTACGCGATGACGCCCACACCTCCACTTCCTCGCCTCGCCTCCCGCCGAGACACCGCTATGGGAGACCCTCCGACCACCGGAGGGCGAGAGTCCCCAGTGGGAGGCCCTGTACTCCCCGCTGGTCTCCAGGGGAGCCGGGACTTGGGGTGGAGGGTCCTGCACGGAGCGCCAAGGCCAGGAGAGATCCTGCGTCACTTTACCGACTCGACGCCGCATGCCCTTTCTGCGGTCAGTCCGAGTCGGTAAGTCACATTTATTTTCTTTGCGCCAGGCTGCAGCCGTTCTTTCTTTTATTGAAGAACCTCCTGCTGCAGTTCTGGCTGCATTTTTCACCCACCCTCCTCATTTTCGGGCACCCTGTTCGTGGCTCCACCAGGAAGAGGGACCTCCTCAGAATCTGCTCCTGGCTCTTGCTAGACTCGCCATCTACAAGACCAGGAAGCGTAAGATGATCGGGAGGGTCTCTTTGACTGTGGGGCCATGTTCAGGGCCCTTGTCCGATCAAGGGTTCAGTTAGAGCACGCCCACGCTGAGTCCGCTGGCGACATGGCCATCTTTTGTCGACCAGTGGGCTCTGGGGGCGTGCTCTGTACCACCTCCCTTTGGTTTTACTGATTTAATTTACAGTCCTTTTTGAACCGGTTTTTTGTTTAATTTAATTAAGGCCTAGTTCTTGTTGGCACCCCTATTTTAGGGGTGCTAAATTGAATTTTTTCTCCGCCGCCTTTGGCGACGGTGCACCGCTGCCACTGGGCAGTCGGTGTAGTCCAGCCACTAGGCTTTTAAATAGGACTACACTACTTGAGAGGCCACATGTTTTCCTGAGCTCCTCAGTTCCCCTTGAAAACATTAAAAACAGTTATTTAAACTTTTTATTTTCTAAATCTTTTATATTTTCATTTTTCTAAAGTAGTCAGTGCACCTTTTTGTTGAAAAACATTTTGGTTTAGTGTTTTATTTTTATTAAAAACACTTTTGAGTTTTTCCTTTTTCTCCCTGCACTTGCCTCCATAAGCAAGTGCAGGAGAGATTCTTATTTTTCATTTAATTTTTCCTTCTTTTAAAAACACTTTTTATTTAACTTTTAATTTTACCTTAAAGGTTTTATTTTTGTCCTTTTATTCATCATTATTTTCATTTATAAAACTGTTTTAGTTTTTAATTTAAAAATCGTTTTGTTTTAAAATCCCCATCTCTGCCTGTGTGCAGAGTGGGGAAGGGCAGGCAGGAGCACAGGCCGTGTGCTCCTTTGTTTGTTTGCCCTTTGTTTGATTTTTGATTTTTCTTTTAAGTTTAAAACTATTTTTAGTTTTAAACTTTGAATTATTTTTGAATTTTTCTTTTACCCCGGCACTATTGGAGTGCAGGGGTGTCTCAATTTGTATTTGTTTGTTTATTTAAAAAATAAATAAAAATAAATACGTTTGTTTGTATAAAAAAAAAAAAAACCTTTTCTTTTGTTTGGTTTTTATTTTGTGCCCCTGTTCTATTGGAGTGCAGGGGTGCGTGTGTGTGTGTTTATTTTGTTTTATTTTCTTAATTTACAAATAAATAAATAATTTTTGTTTGGGAAAACAAACCCTTTTTCTGTTAGTTTGGTTTTTGTTTTTATTTTTGCCCCTGTGCTGTTGGAGTGCAGGGGTGTGTGTGTGTGTGTGTGTGTTTAATTTTATTTTCTTTATTAAAAAAATAAATAAATAAATAAATAAATAAATAATTTTGTTTGTTCTTTGTGTACCCCTGCACTGGTAACTGTTTGCAGTGCAGGGGTGTGTCTGTCATTGTGTGTGTGTGTTTTGTTGTCTATTAATTAAAAAGAATTAAAATAGACAAAACAAAAACTAAATAAAAATAAATAAAATAAATAAAATGAGCGGGCAGACACCACAGCCCCCAAGCAATGGGCAAAGGCGGCCGCGAGCAAAGCAGCCCCCATTCAAAAACATCACCAGGAGGCACGGGTCAGGTGCCTCCTGCGAGACTCCTCTCGATCGAGGGCTTCGCCAAGGCCATGGCGAAGGCGGTGGGACCATCTACAATCGTGGCGGCCTCCAAAATGTACGGGAAAGCAGTGTTTTTCCTGAAATCGGAGGCCGCCCAACACCGCGATCGAGAGGGGTCTCAGCGTGGGGGCATGTTCGTCCCCATTGAGCCACTCTGGGCTGGGCAGCAGGGTCATCCTGTCTAACGTGCCACCTTTCATACAGGATGCCCTGCTAATGCCCCATCTGCAAGCCCTGGGGAGATCAAAACGGCCATCCACCCGATCCCCTGGGCTGCAAAGACCAGGCCCTCCGCCACATCCTGTCCTTCCGCCGCCAGGTGACCATCCACCTGGCGGGTCGGGAGACGGTGGAGGGCAGCTTTGTGGTCCCCTTCGAGGGGACCAATTACGTCGTCTTTTTCTCCTCGGAGGAGGTGCGGTGCTTTCACTGCAAGGAGCTGGGGCACCAGAAGAGGAGGTGCCCCAAGCTCCAGCAGGGCGCAAAGCCACCCGCGCCCGCACCGCGCCCCTCCGAGTCCACCTCGCCCCGGGCCTCCAAGAGGCCCGCAGAGGGGGCAAAAGCACCCGCCTCCCAGTAACATCCGGGGAAAGGGAGAGAAGGCCCCCGAGGCGGCCGGACCCTCCGCGCTCCCAAAGCGCCGGGGAGAAGGCCGCCGAGTGGACCGTGGTCGCCCGCCGAAGAAAAAGGCGGCGGCCAGGTCCACCGGGCAGCCGAGCAGGGGCGACGAAGCCCACCGCCGCACCATCTGGCGGCGGGTCAGGGGAGGCCCTGAGAAAGGGACTCCTCGACGGCACCCCCGCGAGGCAGGGCGGCAAGGCCGCCCAGAAACAAAGCACCTCATCCCCACAGAGGGTGAGGCGAGAGGCGCTGTCGGAGGCGAGCTCCCGCCGCCGCGACGGGCAGGGGACCGCCTCCGGCAGCATCAGGGGAAGAGGAAGGCGCAAGCGCTTCCCACGCAGTGCACGCAAGTGCACACGCCCCGCCTCTTGGTGAGGGTCCCCGGGGCGAAAGAAGGCCCCCAAAACCAAAGCGACCGCCGGCGCCCCTCTACCGGCAACGAGGGCTCCGGCCCTCGTAATGCCACAGAGGGGTGAAGGATCCATCCCCGAGGCGGTCCGGGCTCCGCAGAAGCAGCGGAGCCCATGGAAGAGGCCCCCACCGAGGGGCAGAAGGGGAGGAAGGAACCCGAGAGGGCAGAGGGAGGAGCCCTTCGGGTAGATCCCTCCCCATCAATAAAGAGACCTCGAAACCGCCCCGACTCTACCATCGATGGGCCGGCAGCAGAGGAGGTCGCCGAGGGGCGCAGGAGGGGCCCCTGAAAGAGCAGCTGCCTCGGCACCGCCTTCCTCCGACAGCGACACGGGTCCTGAAACCTGTGTTGCCGAGGAGGGGCGGCGGAACCAGCTCCCGAGGCAGGCATGGGCTCCGCAGATAACGCGGAGCCCATGCAGGCGACCCCGCCGAGGGGCCGGAGGGGAGGAAGAACCACCCTCCCAGAAAAAGAGCTGCCTCTGGCTCCCGTCTCGGGAGGAGGCGGACTCGGCCCAGAGGCTGGCGTGGCTCCGCTGACAACGCGGTGCCCATGCAGGCGACCCCGCCGAGGGGCCGGAAGGGGGAGAAGAGCCCCCACCCAGAACAAGAACTGCCTCAGGCTTCCTCTCTTGTGGCGACGGGGTTCCGCCCTCGTGCTGCCGCGGAGGGGATGAGATAACACCCCTGAGGCAGACGCTGGCTCTTGGAGCCCGCGCTATAATGGTCTCCGAGCGCAGAGGGGAGGGAAGGACCAGAGAGGGCAGAAGGTGGTGCCTCGAGGTGGATCCCCTCTCCGAAGTGCAACGGGGCCAAGAGACCGATCCCCGACCCAGCGTCGAGGGGCCGGTTCCAGTCACCGAGGGGGCGCGAGAGGAGCCCCCGAAAGAACAACCGCCGGTGACTGATGCGGAGGGAGGGGAAGGACCCGAAAGGGTGTATCCCCTTTCTCTAGGGGAGGGAGGGGAAGGACCCGAGAGGGTGGATCCCCTTCCTTCGAGGAAAGAGGACGGGCCTGAGACCGTGCCTCGGACCTCAAAAGAGGGACCCAGAGCGGGGACGAAACTATCTGGCTCGGCGGTGTATCGCCGAGGCCCGTCTGCGCCCCCAAAGTCCAGGGTGCAGACGGTCCCCGCCAGGGTCCTCCGCCGATCTTCTCCCGCCGCCCCCTGGGGGCGCTGGGAGAGTCGGTGAAAATAAAGATAAGACGCAACGCGCCACCCACCAACGTGAGTGCAGCAGCTTCTCCACCGCGAGGGGGCGGTGGAGAACCGGAGGAGAGGGAGGAGGACTCAGAGTCCGCTTGCAGCGTGGGCTCGGAGAGTCTGTCCGCCCTTCTCCGACATCCCTGCGGCGGAGCTCCTGGAGTTCTTGGAGGCCACCATCCACCGCAGGGACAAGGTCCAGCTGGCCCTGGACAAATGGAGGGATTTCCAGAGGATCTTAAACTCTGTGAGATCCTTCCTCAGGGCCAGCCACGCCAGCAAGACTTGGCACGAAGGCACATTCGCGTCTCGAAAGCTTCACGACCAGTTGAGGAACTTCGGAGATCTCAGGATCTCCCGTGAGTGTCGCCAACTACACCTGACAGAGGATCATGTATCGCATCGGGACCGTGAACGCCAACGGGTGTAAGGACCATTTCCGCAGGGCCCAGGTAATCTCCTTCCTGAAAAGGGGGTTACTCTGTGTGCTTCCTGCAGGAAACCCACTCCACTCCGCAGGCCGAGGCCAACTGGCTGCTGGAGTGGGGGAGAGTGTCGCTCAGCCACCTCACCGAGTCATCTTGTGGGTGGCGACGCCTTCTCCGGTCCTTCGCTCCCACGGTACTCGATGTGGTAGACGCCGTGCCGGGCCGCCTGTTACACCACCGATCCGGACGGCGACAGTATCGCTCACCTGGTGAACGTGTACGCCCGCCCACGGGTCCGGGCGAGGGTCCAGTTTTTCCGCCGGATGTCGGCCCACCTGAACACCGCCGGCGCCGACGAGCTCGTGGTCCTCGGGGATTTCAACTGCACCTCGAGGCCGCTGACCGGTGGGGCGCGAGCCCTACCCGCCTCGCCGGCCGCCTCTGAGAGAGCTGATCGCCGCTCTCTGGTCGACATCTGGCGGTGGCAACACCCGACGCCCGCCTTCACCTTCACCAGGGTGAGGGAGGGGCGGGTGTCTCAGTCCCGGATCGACAGGTTCTACGTGTCGCGGAACCACGCCACTGCGCTCGCGCCCGACATCAGGCCGGGCGCCGCTCACGGACCACAACCTGGTGGCCGTGACGGTGACCGTGGTGCCAGCTAGGCACACCGCTGCCTACTGGCACTTCAACAACAGCCTGTTGGAGGACGAGCGCTTTGAGCGGTCTTTCCGGGACTTCTGGACGGTCTGGCACGGCCGGGCGATCTCGCTTCCCCACCTGGCGCCAGTGGTGGGACGGGGAAAGCGCAGATCAAGATCCTCTGTCAGGAGTACACGAGGGCGCGAGCAGGCGGAGGGACTCGCGGATCGAGCGGCTGGAAAGGGAGCTGCTCGATCTGGAGAGCCGCCTGGCTCAAGGGGACCAACTCGAGCAGAGCGTGCACGAGGAGAAGAAGTGCACCCTGCGGGACCTGCAGCTCCAGCGTCCCGGGGCTTACGGCGCCAAGGGTCCAGTTCCTTCGGGAGATGGACCGCGCACACACTTCTTCTACGCTGCTGGAGAAAAAGAAGGGGACCGTAAAACATCACCTGCCTCCTGGCGGACGACGGCTCCCTTCTGACGGATCCGAGAGCGTGAACGAGAGGGCCAGGGCCTTCTACTCTGCCCTCTTCTCCGGATCCCGCCGACCCGACGCTGCAGGGTTCTGTGGGACGGGCTTCCCACGGTCGGCGAGGGCGCCGGGACGAGTTCGAGGGCCAGCTGACCCTGGCCGAAGCTCTCCGACGCCTCAGTCAGATGCCTTATAACAAATCGCCGGGCATCGACGGGCTGACCGTGGAGTTCTTCAAAAGTTTTGGGACTTGCTGGGGCCCGCTTTGCGCTGGTCCTGGCGGAAGCCTACGAGACCGGGAGATGCCCTTTCGATGAGGCGGGCGATTATCACGCCCTGCCCAAGAAAGGGGATCTCCGCTGCCTAAAGAACTGGCGCCCGGTCTCGCTGCTGTGCACGGACTATAAAATCGTGGCCAAGGCCGCCTCCCTGAGGCTCAAGTCCGTGCTGGCAGACGTGATCCACCCCGACCAGTTCTACACGGTCCCAACCGACGATTTTTGACAACATCGCCTCTGAGTTCGGGACCTCCTGCACTACTGCAGGAGGATCGGTCGGTCGGTCGCCTTCCTCTCCCTGGATCAGGAGAAGGCGCTCGACCGGGTGGATCACGAGTATCTCTTCGAACCCCGCGAAGCGCTCGATTCGGGCCGCGCCGCCGGCCTGTTCCGACGCTGTACGCTCTGCCGAGTGCCTTGTGAAGGTTAATTGGTCCCTGACCGCGCCTCGCTCAGGAGAGGAGTACGCCAGGGCTGCCCTCTGTCCGACAACTGTACGCGCTGTGCATCGAGCCCTTCCTCTGCCTCCTTCGCGGGAGGCTCACGGGTTGGCGCCGGCGCCGGACACGAGGGTGGTCCTGTCGGCCTACGCCGACGACGCGCTCCTGGTGGCCTCCGACCCGCTGACCTGGAGAGGATGCGGAGCTGCCAGAGCCGCCTACTCTGCCGCTTCCTCTGCCAGGATCAACTGGGACAAATGCTCCGGTTACTGGTGGGTCCCTGGCGGGTGGATTCCTTCCCGTCGCGCTCCAGCAGTTCCAGTGGAGCGGACAGTTTTAAATATCTGGGAGTCCACCTGAGCCCCGCTGGAGACCTCGGTCGCAGCCAACTGGGTGGAGTTGGAGGACAAAGTGGCTGCTAGGCTGAGGTCGTGGTCGGGTCTGCTGAAACTGCTTTCCTTCAGGGGACGGGCTTTAGTGATTAACCACTGGTGGCGCCGATGCTTTGGCATCGACTCACCGCCCTGAGCCCGCCCCTGAGTTTGTGGCCAGGGTCCAGAGGAAGCTGACGGACTTCTTCTGGGCCGGAAAGCACTGGGTCTCTGCGGCGGTTCTGAGCCTCCCTCTGGCCGAGGGAGGGCAAGGGTTGGTGTGCATCAGGAGCCAGGTGCACACCTTCCGCCTCCAGACCCTGCAGAGATTCCTGCACGCAGACCCGCCCCGCAGTGGTGCACGCTGGCGCCCCTCCTTTGGCGCCAGCTGCACGACCTGGGCTACGACCGCAGCTCTTCTGGATCGACCTCCGGGAATCCGCCTCCCCGAGCTGCCGGTCTTCTACCAGGACCTGCTCAGGACCCGAGCATGTTTTCTGTCGGCCGAGACGCCGCTCCGACCGAGGGCTTAAGGACTCCTGCTGGAGCCCCTGCTGCACAACCCCCACCTGGGTGCGCAGGCGCTGGAGTCCCTCGGTGCGGCGCGCTGATCTCGCCAAGGTGACCAGAGTCTGGGATCTCCTGGATCGCGAAGCGGTCGGAGTGGCTGACGCCTCGAAGTCGCCGTCGCCAGGGCGGCTCGGGGACCGCCAGGACGGCCGGCCGAGTGATCCGGGAGTGCAAAGCAGCGTTGCACCCAGACTCTGTCAGGTATCTCGAGGGAGTTCTCAGGACCGGGAGCCATCTACCCCCTACCCCCAGCTCTCCGGTCCTGCTGATAGAACCCAAGGCCCGAGCCCCCTCGCCTCCCTCGAGAACAACCTGAGCAGGATCTCGCAGTTCTCCTCGACCCTCCGATCCGCGCCGAGGAGGACCCTGTACGCGATGACGCCCACACCTCCACTTCTCGCCTCGCCTCCCGCCGAGACACCGCTATGGGAGACCCTCCGACCACCGGAGGGCGAGAGTCCCCAGTGGGAGGCCCTGTACTCCCCGCTGGTCTCCAGGGGAGCCGGGACTTGGGGTGGAGGGTCCTGCACGGAGCGCCAAGGCCAGGAGAGATCCTGCGCCACTTTACCGACTCGACGCCGCATGCCCTTTCTGCGGTCAGTCCGAGTCGGTAAGTCACATTTATTTTCTTTGCGCCAGGCTGCAGCCGTTCTTCTTTTATTGAAGAACCTCCTGCTGCAGTTCTGGCTGCATTTTTCACCCACCCTCCTCATTTTCGGGCACCCTGTTCGTGGCTCCACCAGGAAGAGGGACCTCCTCAGAATCTGCTCCTGGCTCTTGCTAAACTCGCCATCTACAAGACCAGGAAGCGTAAGATGATCGGGAGGGTCTCTTTGACTGTGGGGCCATGTTCAGGGCCCTTGTCCGATCAAGGGTTCAGTTAGAGCACGCCCACGCTGAGTCCGCTGGCGACATGGCCATCTTTTGTCGACCAGTGGGCTCTGGGGGCGTGCTCTGTACCACCTCCCTTTGGTTTTGTTATATTTAATTTACAGTCCTTTTTGAACCGGTTTTTGTTTAATTAATTAAGGCCTAGTTCTTGTTGGCACCCCTATTTTAGGGGTGCTAAATTGAATTTTTTCTCCGCCGCCTTTGGCGACGGTGCACCGGCTGCCACTGGGCAGTCGGTGTAGTCCAGCCACTAGGCTTTTAAATAGGCTGCAGTTCTGGCCACTTGAGCACTCTCCTCATTTTCGAGCAGTCCGTGTCCACCAGGAAGAGGGATCGTGGATCTGCTCCTGGCTGCTAGAGCCATCTACAAGACCAGGAGTGTAAGTGACTCGGGAGTTTTACTTTTCAGGGCCCTTGCGATCTTAATTTACTTTATTCGCTTTCTAAGTGGGCAGCAGGGCACCTTTTGTATTAATTATTTAAACCTTTTATTTTGTGTATTTTAGTTAACACAGTTTTGTTGGCCCTTTTTCTTTGAATTTTTCTCCTTTTGCACTTGCATTAGTTTGCAATAAGTGTAGAGTAGAGGCACACGTTTTCGAGCTTGTTTTGCTTTGTTTTCTTTATTTTCTAAATCTTTTATATTTTCAGTTATCTAAAGTAGTAGCGACTTTAGTCGATTTTGGCTTAGTGTTTTTATTTTTTATTCAACTTTTGAGTTTTTCTGCTCTTTTAGTGCAGAGATGCACTTATTTTTCATTTAATTTTTCCTTCTTTAAAAACACTTTTTTATTTAAGTTTAATTTTACCTTAAAGGTTTTATTTCTGTCATTTTATTCATCTTATTTTCATTTATAAAACTGTTTTAGTTTTTAATTTAAAAATCATTTTGTTTTAAAAATCTCCCCCATCTCTGCTGTGTGCAGAGTGGGGGAAGGGCAGGCAGGGAGCACAGGCCGTGTGCTCCTTTGTTTGTTTGCCCTTTGTTTGATTTTTTGATTTTCTTTTAAGTTTAAAACTATTTTTTAGTTTTAAACTTTGAATTATTTTTGAATTTTTCTTTTACCCCTGCACTATTGGAGTGCAGGGGTGTCTCAATTTGTATTTGTTTGTTTATTTAAAAAATAAATAAAAATAAATACGTTTGTTTGTATCAAAAAAAAAAAAAAACCTTTTCTTTTGGTTTGTTTTTATTTTGTGCCCCTGTTCTATTGGAGTGCAGGGGTGCGTGTGTGTGTGTTTATTTTGTTTTATTTTCTTAATTTACAAATAAATAAATAATTTTTGTTTGGGAAAATAAACCCTTTTTCTGTTAGTTTGGTTTTTGTTTTTATTTTGCCCCTGTGCTATTGGAGTGCAGGGGTGTGTGTGTGTGTGTTTAATTTTATTTCTTTATTAAAAACAAATAAATAAATAAATAAATAAATAAATAAATAATTTTGTTTGTTCTTTTGTGTACCCCTGCACTGGTAATTGTTTGCAGTGCAGGGGTGTGTCTGTCATTGTGTGTGTGTGTTTTGTCTGTCTATTAATTAAAAAGAATTAAAATAGACAAAACAAAAACTCAATAAAAATCAATAAAATAAATAAAATGAGCGGGCAGACACCACAGCCCCCCAAACAATGGGCAAAGGCGGCGCCCCCATTCAAAAACATCACCAGGAGGCACGGGGTCAGGTGCCTCCTGCGAGACTCCCTCTCGATCGAGGGCTTCGTCAAGGCCATGGCGAAGGCGGTGGGACCATCTACAATCGTGGCGGCCTCCAAAATGTACGGGAAAGCAGTGTTTTTCCTGAAATCGGAGGCCGCCCAACACCGCGATCGAGAGGGGTCTCAGCGTGGGGGATGTTCGTCCCCATTGAGCCACTGCTGGGCTGGGCAGCAGGGTCATCCTGTCTAACGTGCCACCTTTCATACAGGATGCCCTGCTAATGCCCCATCTGCAAGCCCTGGGGAGATCAAAACGGCCATCCACCCGATCCCCTGGGCTGCAAAGACCAGGCCCTCCGCCACATCCTGTCCTTCCGCCGCCAGGTGACCATCCACCTGGCGGGCGGGAGACGGTGGAGGGTAGCTTCGTGGTCCCCTTCGAGGGGACCAACTACGCCATTTTTTCTCCTCGGAGGAGGTGCGGTGCTTTCACTGCAAGGAGCTGGGGCACCAGAAAAGAGGTGCCCCAAGCTCCAGCAGGGCGCAGCCACCCGCGCCAGCACCGCGCCTCCGAAGTCCACTCGCCCCGGGCCCTCCAAGAGGCCCGCAGAGGGGGCAAGAGCACCCGCCTCCCAGTAACATCCGGGGAAAGGGAGAGAAGGCCCCCGAGGCGGCCGGACCCTCCGCGCCCCAAAAGCGCCGGGGAGAAGGCCGCCGAGTGGACCGTGGTCGCCCGCCGAAGAAGAAGGCGGCGGCCAGGTCCACCGGGCGGCCGAGCAGGGGCGACGAAGCCCACCGCCCCACCATCTGGCGGCGGGTCAGGGGAGGCCCTGAGAAAGGGACTCCTCGACGGCACCCCCGCGAGGCAGGGCGGCAAGGCCGCCCAGAAACAAAGCACCTCATCCCCACAGAGGGTGAGGCGAGAGCGCTGTCGGAGGCGAGCTCCCGCCGCCGTGACGGGCAGGGGACCTCCTCCGCAGCATCAGGGGAAGAGGAAGGCGCAAGCGCCTTCCCACGCGTGCACGCAAGTGCACACGCCCCGCCTCATGGTGAGGGTCCCCGGGGCGAAAGAAGGCCCCCAAAACCAAAGCGACCGCCGGCGCCCCTCTACCGGGCAACGAGGGCTCCGCCCTCGTAATGCCACAGAGGGGTGAAGGATCCATCCCCGAGGCGGTCCGGGCTCCGCAGAAGCAGCGGAGCCCATGGAAGAGGCCCCCACCGAGGGGCAGAAGGGGAGGAAGGAACCCGAGAGGGCAGAGGGAGGAGCCCTTCGGGTAGATCCCTCCCCGTCACTAAAGAGACCTCGAAACCGCCCCGACTCTACCACCGAGGGGCCGGCAGCAGAGGAGGTCGCCGAGGGGCGCAGGAGGGGCCCCTGAAAGAACACCTGCCTCGGCACCGCCTTCCTCCGACAGCGACACGGGTCCTGAAACCTGTGTTGCCGAGGAGGGGCGGCGGAACCAGCTCCCGAGGCAGGCGGGCTCCGCGACGGAGCCATGCAGGCGACCCGCCGAGGGGCCGGAGGGGAGGAAGAACAGCCCCTGCCAGAAAAGAGCTGCCTCAGGCTTCCGAGGCAGGCGCAGGCTCCGCAGACAACGCGGAGCCCATGCAGGCGACCTCCGTGAAGGGCCGGAGGGGGGAAGAACTCCCTCCCAGAAAAAGAGCTGCCTCTGGCTCCCGCCTCCGGGAGGAGGCGGACTCGCCCTCGAGGCTGGCATGGGCTCCGCAGACAACGCTGAGCCCATGCAGGCGACCCCGCCGAGGGGCCGGAGGGGGAGAAGAGCCCCCACCCAGAACAAGAACTGCCTCAGGCTTCCTCTCTTGCGGCGACGGGGTTCCGCCCTCGTGCTGCCGCTGAGGGGATGACATAACACCCCTGAGGCAGACGCTGGCTCTGCGGAGCCCGCGCCAGATTGGCCTCCGGAGCGCAGAGGGAGGGGAAGGACCAGAGAGGGCAGAAGGTGGTGCCTCGAGGTGGATCCCTCCCCAAAGTGCAACGGGCCAAGAAACCGTCCCCACCCAGTGCCGAGGGCCGGTTCCAGTCACCGAGGGCGCGGGAGGAGCCCCCGAAGAACAACCGTGACTGATGCGGAGGGAGGGGAAGGACCCGAAAGGGTGTATCCCCTTTCTAGGGGAGGGAGGGAAGGACCCGAGAGGGTGGATCCCCTTCCTTCGAGGAAAGAGGACGGGCCTGAGACCGTGCCTCGACCTCAAAAGAGGGACCCAGAGCGGGACCAGACCATCTGGCTCGACGGTGTATCGCCGAGCGTCCGCCTGCACCCCCAAAGTCCAGGGTGCAGACGGTCCCCGCCAGGGTCCTCCGCCGATCTTCTCCCGCCGCCCCTGGGGCGCTGGGAGAGTCGGTGAAAATAAAGATAAGACGCAACGCGCCACCCACCAACGTGAGTGCAGCAGCTTCTCCACCGCGAGGGGGCGGTGGAGAACCGGAGGAGAGGGAGGAGGACTCAGAGTCCGCTTGCAGCGTGGGCTCGAGAGTCTGTCCGCCTCTTCTCCGGACATCCCTGCGGCGGAGCTCCTGGATTTCTTGGAGGCCACCATCCACCGCAGGGACAAGGTCCAGCTGGCCCTGGACAAATGGAGGGATTTCCAGAGGATCTTAAACTCGGTGAGATCCTTCCTCAGGGCCAGCCACGCCAGCAAGACTTGGCACGAGCAGGCACATTCGCGTCTCGAAAGCTTCACGACCAGTTGAGTGAACTTCGGAGATCTCAGGATCTCCCGTGAGTGTCGCCAACTACACCTGACAGAGGATCATGTATCGCATCGGGACCGTGAACGCCAACGGGTGTAAGGACCATTTCCGCAGGGCCCAGGTAATCTCCTTCCTGAAAAGGGGGTTACTCTGTGTGCTTCCTGCAGGAAACCCACTCCACTCCGCAGGCCGAGGCCAACTGGCTGCTGGAGTGGGGGAGAGTGTCGCTCAGCCACCTCACCGAGTCATCTTGTGGGGTGGCGACGCCTTCTCCGGTCCTTCGCTCCCACGGTACTCGATGTGGTAGACGCCGTGCCGGGCCGCCTGTTACACCACCGATCCGGACGGCGACAGTATCGCTCACCTGGTGAACGTGTACGCGCCGCCCACGGGTCCGGGCGAGGGTCCAGTTTTTCCGCCGGATGTCGGCCCACCTGAACACCGCCGGCGCCGACGAGCTCGTGGTCCTCGGGGATTTCAACTGCACCTCGAGGCCGCGGACCGGTGGGGCGCGAGCCCTACCCGCTCGCCGGCCGCCTCTGAGAGAGCTGATCGCCGCTCTCTCTGGTCGACATCTGGCGGTGGCAACACCCGGACGCCGGCCTTCACCTTCACCAGGGTGAGGGAGGGGCGGGTGTCTCAGTCCCGGATCGACAGGTTCTACGTGTCGCGGAACCACGCCACTGCGCTCGCGCCCCGACATCAGGCCGGGCGCCGCTCACGGACCACAACCTGGTGGCCGTGACGGTGACCGTGGTGCCAGCTAGGCACGCCGCTGCCTACTGGCACTTCAACAACAGCCTGTTGGAGGACGAGCGCTTTGAGCGGTCTTTCCGGGACTTCTGGACGGTCTGGCACGGCCGGGCGATCTCGCTTCCCCACCTGGCGCCAGTGGTGGGACGGGGAAAGCGCAGATCAAGATCCTCTGTCAGGAGTACACGAGGGCGCGAGCAGGCGGAGGGACTCGCGGATCGAGCGGCTGGAAAGGGAGCTGCTCGATCTGGAGAGCCGCCTGGCTCACGGGGACCAACTCGAGCAGAGCGTGCACGAGGAGAAGAAGTGCACCCTGCGGGACCTGCAGCTCCAGCGTCCCGGGGCCTACGGCGCCAAGGGTCCAGTTCCTTCGGGAGATGGACCGCGCACACACTTCTTCTACGCGCTGGAGAAAAAGAAGGGGACCGTAAAACATCACCTGCCTCCTGGCGGACGACGGCTCCTTCTGACGGATCCGAGAGCGTGAACGAGAGGGCCAGGGCCTTCTACTCTGCCCTCTTCTCTCGGATCCCGCCGACTCCGACGCTGCAGGGTTCTGTGGGACGGGCTTCCCACGGTCGGCGAGGGCGTCCGGGACGAGTTCGAGGGCCAGCTGACCCTGGCCGAAGCTCTCCGACGCCTCAGTCAGATGCCTTATAACAAATCGCCGGGCATCGACGGGCTGACCGTGGAGTTCTTCAAAAGTTTTGGGACTTGCTGGGGCCCGCTTTGCGCTGGTCCTGGCGGAAGCCTACGAGACCGGGAGATGCCCTTTCGATGAGGCGGGCGATTATCACGCCCTGCCCAAGAAAGGGGATCTCCGCTGCCTAAAGAACTGGCGCCCGGTCTCGCTGCTGTGCACGGACTATAAAATCGTGGCCAAGGCCGCCTCCCTGAGGCTCAAGTCCGTGCTGGCAGACGTGATCCACCCCGACCAGTTCTACACGGTCCCGAACCGACGATTTTTGACAACATCGCCCTGAGTTCGGGACCTCCTGCACTACTGCAGGAGGATCGGTCGGTCGGTCGCCTTCCTCTCCCTGGATCAGGAGAAGGCGCTCGACCGGGTGGATCACGAGTATCTCTTCGAACCCCGCGAGCGCTCGGATTCGGGCCGCGCCGCCGGCCTGTTCCGACGCTGTACGCCTCTGCCGAGTGCCTCGTGAAGGTTAATTGGTCCCTGACCGCGCCTCGCGTTCAGGAGAGGAGTACGCCAGGGCTGCCCTCTGTCCGACAACTGTACGCGCTGTGCATCGAGCCCTTCCTCTGCCTCCTTCGCGGGAGGCTCACGGGTTGGCGCCGGCGCCGGACACGAGGGTGGTCCTGTCGGCCTACGCCGACGACGTGCTCCTGGTGGCCTCCGACCCGCTGACCTGGAGAGGATGCGGAGCTGCCAGAGCGCCTACTCTGCCGCTTCCTCTGCCAGGATCAACTGGGACAAATGCTCCGGGTTACTGGTGGGTCCCTGGCGGGTGGACTCCCTCCCGTCGCGCTCCAGCAGTTCCAGTGGAGCGGACAGTTTTAAATATCTGGGAGTCCACCTGAGCCCCGCTGGAGACCTCGGTCGCAGCCAACTGGGTGGAGTTGGAGGACAAAGTGGCTGCTAGGCTGAGGTCGTGGTCGGGTCTGCTGAAACTGCTTTCCTTCAGGGGACGGGCTTTAGTGATTAACCAACTGGTGGCGTCGATGCTTTGGCATCGACTCACCGCCCTGAGCCCGCCCCTGAGTTTGTGGCCAGGGTCCAGAGGAAGCTGACGGACTTCTTCTGGGCCGGAAAGCACTGGGTCTCTGCGGCGGTTCTGAGCCTCCCTCTGGCCGAGGGAGGGCAAGGGTTGGTGTGCATCAGGAGCCAGGTGCACACCTTCCGCCTCCAGACCCTGCAGAGATTCCTGCACGCAGACCCGCCCCGCAGTGGTGCACGCTGGCGTCCCTCCTTTGGCGCCAGCTGCACGACCTGGGCTACGACCGCAGCTCTTCTGGATCGACCTCCGGGAATCCGCCTCCCGAGCTGCCGGTCTTCTACCAGGACCTGCTCAGGACCCGGAGCATGTTTTCTGTCGGCCGAGACGCCGCTCCGACCGAGGGCGAAGGACTCCTGCTGGAGCCCCTGCTGCACAACCCCCACCTGGGTGCGCAGGCGTTGGAGTCCCCTCGGTGCGGCGCGCTGATCTCGGCCAAGGTGACCAGAGTCTGGGATCTCCTGGATCGCGAAGCGGTCGGAGTGGCTGACGCCCGAGTCGCTCGTCGCCAGGGCGGCTCGGGGACCGCCAGGACGGCCGGCCGAGTGATCCGGGAGTGCAAAGCAGCGTTGCACCCAGACTCTGTCAGGTATCTCGAGGGAGTTCTCAGGACCGGGAGCCATCTACCCCCTACCCCCAGCTCTCCGGTCCTGCTGATAGAACCCAAGGCCCGAGCCCCCTCGGCCTCCCTCGAGAACAACCTGAGCAGGATCTCGCAGTTCTCCTCGAC
Source organism: Acipenser oxyrinchus oxyrinchus (assembly GCA_030684275.1). Classification (NCBI taxonomy): domain Eukaryota; kingdom Metazoa; phylum Chordata; class Actinopteri; order Acipenseriformes; family Acipenseridae; genus Acipenser; species Acipenser oxyrinchus. Next base: position 48,701,779 of record CM060250.1, read on the forward strand.
CCCCTCCGATCCGCGTCGAGGAGGACCCTGTACGCGATGACGCTCCACACCTCCACTTCCCGCCCTCGCCTCCCGCCGAGACACCGCTTGGCGGGAGACCCTCCGACCACCGGAGGGCGAGAGTCCCCAGTGGGAGGCCCTGTACTCCCCGCTGGTCTCCAGGGGAGCCGGGACTTGGGGTGGAGGGTCCTGCACGGAGCGCCGCGCCAGGAGAGATCCTGCGTCACTTTACCGACTCGGACGCCGCATGCCCTTTCTGCGGTCAGTCCGAGTCGGTAAGTCACATTTATTTTCTTTGCGCCAGGCTGCAGCCGTTTCTTCATCTTATTGAAGAACCTTCTGCTGCAGTTCTGGCTGCATTTTTCACCCACCCTCCTCATTTTCGGGCACCCTGTTCGTGGCTCCAGCAGGAAGAGGGACCTCCTCAGAAATCTGCTCCTGGCTCTTGGTAAACTGGCAATTTACAAGACCAGGAAGCGTAAGATGAGCGGGGAGGGTCTCTTTGACTGCGGGGCCATGTTCAGGGCCCTTGTCCGATCAAGGATTAATTTAGAGCACGCCCACGCGGAGTCCGCTGGTGACATGTCATCGTTTGACGACCAGTGGGCTCTAGGGGCGTGCTCTGTACCACCTCCCCTTTCATTTTGAATATTTAATTTACAGTCCTTTTTTTCTGTTTTTTTCTTTAATTAGTTAAAGCCTAGTTTTTGTTGGCACCCCTATTTTAGGGGTGCTAAATTGAATTTTTTCTCCGGCCGCCTTTGGGCGACCGGTGCACCAGCTGCCACTGGGCAGTCGGTGTAGTCCGGCCACTAGGCTTTTAAATAGGCTGAGACTGCTTTCCTTCAGGGGACGGGCTTTAGTGATTAACCAACTGGTGGCGTCGATGCTTTGGCATCGACTCACCGTCCTGAGCCCGCCCCGAGTTTGTGGCCAGGGTCCAGAGGAAGCTGACGGACTTCTTCTGGGCCGGAAAGCACTGGGTCTCTGCGGCGGTTCTGAGCCTCCCTCTGGCCGAGGGAGGGCAGGGGTTGGTGTGCATCAGGAGCCAGGTGCACACCTTCCGCCTCCAGACCCTGCAGAGATTCCTGTACGCAGACCCGGCCCCGCAGTAGTGCACGCTGGCGTCCCTCCTTTTGCGCCAGCTGCACGACCTGGGCTACGACCGGCAGCTCTTTTGGATCGACCTCCGGGGAATCCGTCTCCCCGAGCTGCCGGTCTTCTACCAGGACCTGCTCAGGACCAGGAGCATGTTTTCTGTCGGCCAAGACGCCGTTCCGACCGGGGGCGAAGGACTCCTGCTGGAGCCCCAGCTGCACAACCCCCACCTGGGTGCGCAGGCGTTGGAGTCCCCCTCGGTGCGGCGCGCGCTGATCTCGGCCAAGGTGACCAGAGTCTGGGATCTCCTGGATCGCGAGCGGTCAGAGTGGCTGACCCCCGAGTCGCTCGTCGCCAGGGCGGCTCGGGGGACCGTCAGGACGGCCGGCCGAGCGATCCGGGAGTGCAAAGCAGCGTTGCACCCAGACTCTGTCAGGTATCTCGAGGGAGTTCTCAGGACCGGGGAGCCGCCTTCCCCCCCTACCCCCAGCTCTCCGGTCCTGCTGATAGAACCAAAGGCCCGAGCCCCCTCGGCCTCCCTCGAGAACAACCTGAGCAGGATCTCGCAGTTCTCCTCGACCCCCTCCGATCCGCGTCGAGGAGGACCCTGTCTGCGATGACGCTCCACACCTCCACTTCCCGCCCTCGTCTCCCGCCGAGACACTGCTTGGCGGGCTACCCTCCGACCACCGGAGGCGAGAGTCCCCAGTGGGAGGCCCTGTACTCCCCGCTGGTCTCCAGGGAGCTGGGGACTTGGGGTGGAGGGTCCTGCACGGAGCTTCAGCGTCAGGAGAGATCCTGCGTCACTTTACCGACTCGGACGCCACATGCCCTTTCTGCGGTCAGTCCGAGTCGGTAAGTCACATTTATTTTCTTTGCGCCAGGCTGCAGCTGTTCTACCTGCTGCTTAAGAACCTCCTGCTGCAGTTCTGGCTGCACTTTTCACCTACCCTCCTCATTTTCAGGCACCGTGTTCGTGGCTCCACCAGGAAGAGGGACCTCCTCGTGAATCTGCTCCTGGCTCTTGAGAAACTCGCAATTTACAAGACCAGGAAGCGTAAGATGATCGGGGAGGGTCTCTTTGACTGTGGGGCCATGTTCAGGGCCCTGGTCCGTTCCCAGGTTCAGTTGGAGCACGCCCACGCGGAGTCCGCTGGCGACATGGCCACTTTTGTCGACCAGTGGGCTCTGGGGGGCGTGCTCTGTACCACCTCCCTTTGGTTTTGTTAATTTAATTTACAGTCTTTTTTGAACCGGGTTTTTTGTTTAATTAATTAAGGCCTAGTCCTTGTTGGCACCCCTATTTTAGGGGTGCGAAATGGAATTTTTTCTGGGCAGTCGGTGTAGTCCGGCCTACTATGGCCTTAAATAGGACTACTACTACTAATAATAATAATAATAATAATAATAATAATAATAATAATAATATGAGGCTAAATGTTCAGTTAGTTGTGCTTAACAACATGCATTTTTACAAACATTAATAATAGGCTATACGAGAGGTTTACAATTGCAGCGTCTTTTGCGTTCTTTCTTGTGTGTGTGTGGTTTGGTACGGCTTTGCTGAGGAAAAACGTGAGATTCCGCTAGTTAAACAGGATCTTGACTGCTGAAATCTCGTGAGCCACAAGCACGATTCCTGCTCTGGTTTACATAGGTTTTTACAGCTATTTTTATCATGAGAAAGCGATTGACCCTTCCCTTAAAGTTGACCAAAGAACGTTCTTTTGCTGTTTTACGATGTATTCACATGATAATGTCACACAGTCATGACTGTAGAGTCGATTTTCAAGGGCATGTAAACCCAGCCAGTGACACGCATCTGAACACGACACCCATGGAAATCAAATGCCAATAGCCTTGGTTTCTGGAGACCATTTTTTCAGACAGTTTAAAAATGGTCCATATGAATGTCTCAATATCGAGTACGGGTGCCGCTGGCATTGATGCAATCTCTACATGGACGGGGCTTGCTTCTAATCAGGCGGTGGATGATGTCTTGGGGGATCTTGTTCCATTCTTCAATCACTGAAATCCCAAGCTCTCTGATGTCACGTTGAGGGTTACAATGCTGAAGACTACAAAGTCCCAATGGTGTTCTTTAGGATAAGGTCCAGACTTCTTGCTTTTGCCAGTTCATAACCTCTGTAGTACCTGCACACCATAAGTGAGTCCTTTCTAAAACAATCATATTCAAAGATGTTGCATTGACCATATGATTTTCCTGGGCATTCCATACTCGAACACATTGATCATTAGTGGACAGATGGAATCTTGATTCATCAGTGAGCAAACAGGTGCTGAATGACAGATCAGTGTCGCAGTGAGGTGGGGTAAATTATTGAGATGTAGCTGATCTTTTTGCCCTCAAACCAGGACTCATGCAATCTGTTTCTTACAGCTTGGTTGCTTATGATGACTCCACTTGTCTTGAAGTCTTTAGATCAAGACATTGAAAAAGACTTCCAGTTTAAATGTTTGTCGTTGAATTTTAGTTTCTTTTAGTATTTCTTAATCCCCACATTCCAGCATTTTAACGATTCTGGCAGTCAGAACCAGTCAAAAATCTTATTCAGCCATCATTAAAGCCATGAGTCCCAAACCAACTACATTAACACAGTGTTATCAGCACAGCAGCCTTTGGACTAATGATAACATTTAAAGTCTAAATAAGTGTACCTGCTTTAAAAGGGGCCAGTCGGTCCACAATTCATTGAAGAACATGTAAAAGGGCTACCTGGTAAATGCCTTAACAATTTTTTTTACTATAAGTTTATTGTGTTATTTTTGACATATTTAATGTTTGCTCTTTCATTTGTTTCAGTAGTTATATGTCCTTGGCTGGAAAATACAGCTGAACAATAACTTCTGATCTTCAAGTTTCCTTTTTTCACTTTTGAAAAAAAAACTGCTTTAGGATTTACTAGAGTAGTGGCTGCTACATTCAGGTGACAAGTAATACAGGTTTTACTGAATTTGACAATTCTGTAGAAATGCAGTAGTCTGTTTAATTGACTTTATAGTAAAAGCATTGCATTGCTTTTTGGCTGTAGTTTGAACATTAAAGAAATAATGTATCAACCTGCTCTTGTAAAGTTTCTCAGTCTCAGCACATTGGAAGCCAACACAAGTTACCTCTGGCATATTACACCCACAAGAGAATAAAAAAATTAAAAAAATGAACTTACCTCTAGCAATTGTTGCTATAAAGCTTTTTCAGATGCATGGCACGGGGGGGAATGTATATTTTCCCTACCGAACATACATGCACACCCCATTCACACAGACACAGTACAGTTATAAAATGTTAATGTAAAAGTTTTTATCCTTCAAGATAATCAATACTTTTATCGTCAATGTAGAAACTGGCAATGTTACATCAGCCATTCTCTTTTACAATTTTGGCTAATCTTGTTCGTCTGTCAATCCGTCTCAGGCTGTCTGTCACACTTTATGGTGAACACTGTGGCTTGAATTTGCACCTTCAACAAACTATAGGTATGTCACTACATTGTAACCTTAAGCACAATAAATCAACAATAATATATTGTTTAAAATAACTAACATATCAATAGCCTACTGCATGTAGTTAATAAATAAATGAAAAAGGTATAACATTATTTTTTATATTATAGACAAGTGTGCATATGGTTTTGTTAGCTGCAAATAGTAATTTATTTGACAAGAAAACATTCACACAAAACAATAAACCATTTGCGTCGGCTAAATAAAATCATAGAGTGCAATATATGATAAGTTTATAAATAAATCGCACCGCTTTTTTTTAGCTGGCATGCAAGGAATCTACAAATAAAACCTACTTTCATGTCTAGCTAATAATCACCATATTAATTACCTTAAAATTACACACACATATACATGAAAAAATTACTATATCAACAAAAAATATGAAATGCCATTTAAAATAAAACTTGCAACAAAGTATTCTACATTGTGATTTATAAGTGCTTGTATTTCTTGTCAGACTAGATGTAGTCTTGCAGAGCTCCGTACAGAACATACAGAAAATATAGTTTCTTTAGGTCAGAGGTAAACTGTTTTTAAAACATGAAGTTGCAGTAAGAAAACTGGGGTGGTTGGATGCTAGGGAGTTATATAATTATTTTAATGGTCAATCGTACAAAAAGAGAAAAAAATCCAATGTTGGCATATTTTTGGGTGATATACTGTATAGATCATGCAATATTTGATCATGTGTCAAATATTGTATCCTTTACCATTGTCTGTTGTTGCTCCCTATCACATTTAATTTGTTCCTGTCCAGTGAACTGGTAAAGCATTTGTAGAAACAGTTTTAATTGGCATGACTTGTCATATATAGTTACGTATATGATACTTTTCAGATACTTTTTATAATAGTCTTAAATTGTCTGAGCACCATCAAATGTGTTACAGTCTAATAGTCAAAAAACTGTTTATTGCTATGTCTGGTAATTTATGAGAGTTAACAAATACTCACTTTTTGGGGTTCACCTCAAAACTGTAAATATAAAGCAAATAGCCTGGCTGTAAACACACCAATGGAACCTTTATCATTTCAAGTACAGTTGCCATGTGCAATAATTTACATCTGATTTGTATGTTATTAATGGCAAGGGACTGTGGGAAAGCTATGAAGTAGTAATTGAACACACTTTTACAACATTCCCCAAATGTGCTTATCTTTTCATTTACATAACATTAAACAATTGTAATACTGATAGGAATACAGAGATAATGGAGGTATGACACACATTAACAAGGATGGTGTGACTTTACCACAAAATTTCCTGGAAAGCTTTCAAGCTAAAAATGATTATAATTATAATTAGTGTTTAATTTGAACATACAGAAGAAGACATGATGGTTGTGTAACGAGCACTGTTGTGGGATGCACAACTGTTACAGATTCTGATGCCTGCAGGTGAGACCATGTTTAGAACAATCACTGCTCATGCAAACAAGCATGCTGTTTCGTAGTGTTTTGTAGTGTCTTGCAGAGTTCTGTTTCTGCCCTGTTACCTTGGTGCCGTGACAAAAATTCTCACAGATTGGCATGCTGACTGCCGAGTTAAGTGGAAAATAATGGATCGGACAGTGTTGTGTGGATTCTGACCCCTCCTGGTGAGATTGACGTTAAAAGCTCTATAATTGGACATGCAAAACTCCTTAGCCTCTTCTGTACAGTGGTTAAGATGCTTACTTGCAATGTACATGGTAGCCAGTTTGCACACATCCTCTGCCCTGTTGCACATGATGCTGACAATTCAACATGTTATTGTGAAATCCTCAAACAAATCCTCAAACAAGTTTTGGGAAATACATGCGTCATTCTGTCCAGGACTCCACTACTTTAGGTCACATCTACCTCAATGTCACTCTATCAACTCAGTTTGCACACAAAAGATTAACTTAATTCATAAATAAAAGGGGCTGCTCACAGGCAATATGATTGTAATTAGAATTCGCAAGAAACCAATTTAATGTTTTGTACATTCTTTCAGTGGAATACACAAATAGAATCTTCTGGAATGGTAAAATAAATCCACAAAAGAATCAGAAATAATGTTTGCCATCTGGTTTGAATCAAATTCTGTGATATTTTAAGTGAATTTAAAAGCATTGTGCAGTTAAATTAATCCTGTTAAGACTTTCTTTTTAATAAAAATGAATGCATATTTGTATTGAAATAAAATTGTGAGGTATATTTTAAGATTTAACTTTAAATGTGCAGAGTTAAATCAGATTCTAACACATTTATAAGTATTTTAATTAATTATCGTATCTTAATAAAAGCGGAATAGTTTTAGCTTCCATCCACTTCCATCAACTTGGTGATGTAAAAGATGCACATGTAGCTTGAACCTCAAACCTCACAACAGTGAGTTCCATGCTTCCTGTTGTTTATAGGTAACAACTAAACTTTACTATGAACATATTGTGTTATTATGTTTTAGGCAACATATTACAATAGTGTTCATTATGGTAATTCTTTATTTATTAGTTAACAAATGTTTAGTGCAACATGGCCAAGAGTTTGAGCTATGAATTTAAATCCTTTGAAATCAAAAATAGAAATAGGAACTTTGCTTAGTTGGACCTAAAGAATTGTACTCCTCAAAAGCCTTGGTTGTCTCTATGCAATGTTTGGTGTTGTTTGATGACAGATTGCTATAGTTACACAGCTAAGAAGGTGCGTATAATGTGGAAATCAACATAGCTGATGGTGGCTACCCAAAGACCACAAGGGTAATTGAATATAGTCAATAGGGGCTACAAAGGGGCAAAGTTAAAACATATTTTAGTAAGCGGTTATCGTAAAAAGTGGTTAGATTCTTAAAATAAGTTTTATTAAGATTGGAATTTAACTTTTTTATATATATTTCATTGATCTAGGGTTGATATATCTTTTTTATTATTTGAGATTGCACAGTTGTGGAGGTTAGAAATCTTAATTTTATTTTTATGCTTTTTTGAAACCTGATCACTGATCAGCCACTGGAGGAAAAATCACTCCGGACCCAATGTATAGGTAATGGCAAAAAAGCATGCATCTGTGAAAAGGGACAAATTGTGGGGGGCTGAGATGCAGTCTTCGTAAAATAGTGAAAGCCTGTTCCAGTTTTGAATTAATAATCCCCACATTTTGATGTCCTTCCTGGATTCAGCGGATATGTTTATCTGAGCCTCCAGGTTTGATGCTATAGAAGAGAGAGCGAGGAGACGTGAAATGAAGGTTCTACCCTGGGAGATAATGCGAATTGCGTAATTGAAGTGGCCCAGCAAGGATTGCAGGGTGTGTTTTCTGATAGAGGTTGTGATTTGAAATTGATTGATGAGGTATTGAATACTGTCCAGTTTAACGGGAGGGAAGCAGGCTTTGAAGTTAATTGTGTCCAGGGTGATGTCTAAGAACTCCACAGCTTGTACGACCAATGGTTTTCTCCTCCGAGAAGGGGACACAGAGTGCACAGAATAGTGTTCTGAGCTTTGTGATTGCTTCTGCTGGGGGGGGTCCGAGGAAGGGGAAATCAGGAGAAAGTTATTGAGCAGGTGAAGCAAAAATGGAATGCGGCAGGAGTTGAGAAGTAACCAGCAGAGGGCTTCGGAAAGCGAGTTGAATATCTTAGGGCTGCTGCGGCAGCTGAAAGTGAGTTGAGTGGAGAAATAGAAGTTTCCATTCCAGCACATTCCAAATAGGTGGCGGAGGGAGGGATGGATAGGCATGAATTTGAATGTGCAGATATATCAGCTTTGGCCAACCAGGATCTATGACCTACTGCTTTGATTGATCTGATGGCATCTGCAATCTTTATCAGAGAGATCAATAATAAGGCGACTCTTCCTTGACATTTTCTGGGTGGCAGTGTCGATGGGGTTAATCCTCAAAGCAGGGAAGGGGAGGCTATGAAAGGTCCTGCCATGAACCCTTTATGTGTCTCAGATTGAAAGACAGTGCTGACTGATTGAGGGTCCGAGGTTGCTGAGTGCAAGTTATTGCAAATATGGGATGATACTGGGATTCTTGACAAGCCGATAGAAAATCTGTGCTGCAGACCGTTGATGAGGTCGGTTGTGAAAAGCTGGTCTGGGTGATGTTCGAGGGCTTCAATCAGAGCTGGGATGATTATTGGGGTGGAAACTGTGAGCAATTTTGAACACATTTCTTGGGGGCGGCTGGGCAAACTGATTGACAGTGGGCGTCGCCACAGTATTTGCATATATGGAGATTCCTGAAAAACTTGGATGAGCAGACAGAGGAGTTGAAATTGTTACAGATTTGCTTGGAGCCGGCAAATCTGATATTATGACCGGATTTATCTGTGGGGGGCTGTGGCAAAGTGCCCCCCCCGTGTATGTTATATGTTACGTGTTGTGTGTGTTGGTGTATAGGCATTGGTACACGGGATATAAGCGGGTCTGTGTTTCACGTGTGTTTAAATTGTATATTTGTATTTAGGCACGAGGATGGCACATCACATCACGTGCAAGTAAAAAGTAATAATATGTGAGCACGGGGAATTGCACTTTAATTAATTCACGTGCAGTTGTACCGAGATTCCAACTGAATGATTGACTAGCAATCGAGTCTCGGTACAACTGCATAAAAGCTGCATGTTTTCACTCACTCGGGGTTGGGTGTTCGGTGAGTGGAGAACGGGTGTGGAGAAGGAGAAACTAAAAAAAGTAAAACTAGTATATGTTTTCACTCACCGTGTTTGTTCGTTTGTCTGTATAGTCCGTTTTGTTTGTCTCTATTTATTTTGGCGTAAGTGCCGTGTCCTGTGTTTTGTGTGTTTTGTTACAACCGTTTATTTTCTGTCTGTTTATTTATTAAATGCTCTCAGCTCCACCAAACTCCACCTCTCTGTCGTTTTTGTTCCTGCTTCTGCCGTGACGTCACCGCCCAGTCATCCTGTCACAGGGGCTGAAAACTGAGCCAGTCTTAGGGCACAAGGAAGTAGAATGCACTGTAGAAGCACAGACTGTGCATGCTTTTGCCCTATCCCACCAGATATGAAGGTACAGTAAATATACGATCGCTTCCGGCCGGAATATTGATATTGTTGTCATGCAGAGTTTTTAACAGTTCGGCAAGCGGCCAATCCTTATAAAATAGCTGCTCCAGAGGCTGAGCCTGCTGGCGAGGGCGCTTTGATCTCTGTAGTGCCGGGGCAGATGGTCTGATTGCTGAGTAGAGGTTGGCATGAGAAGTAGAAGGTATGAAGGACTGAATCCAGCAGGGAGGTTTCCTGGTCTGAATCTGAGTGGTCAGGGGGTTGGTTCATGCTGAAAATCATTTTTTTTTAAATCGAGCAAAGAATGGGTCACTGCGTATGCAAAAGTAAAACACTTGACAAGGGAGCTAAACATAAATAGGCTTTAAGTAGGGAGTACATGATGATTGACAGGAGCTGAAAATTAGAATAGCCCTCGCTCCCGTTCCCTGAACCTCACCTAATTAGAATATTAGAACATTAGAAAGTTTTCAAACGGGAGGAGGCCATTCAGCCCATCTTGCTCGTTTGGTAGTTAGTAGCTTATTGATCCCAGAATCTCATCAAGCAGCTTCTTGAAGGATCCCAAGGTGTCAGCTTCAACAACATTACTGGGGATTTGGTTCCATACCCTCACAATTCTCTGTGTAAAAAAGTGCCTCCAATTTTCTGATCTGAATGCCCCTTTATCTAATCTCCATTTGTGACCCCTGGTCCTTGTTTCTTCTTTCAGGTCAAAAAAGTCCCCTGGGTCTACATTGTCTATACCTTTTAGGATTTTGAATGCTTGAGTCAGATCACCGCGTAGTCTTCTTTGTTCAAGACTGAATAGATTAAATTCTTTTAGCCTGTCTGCATACGACATGCCTTTTAAACCCGGGATAATTCTGGTTGCTCATCTTTGCACTCTTTCTAGAGCAGCAATATCCTTTTTGTAACGAGGTGACCAGAACTGAACACAATATTCTAGGTGAGGTCTTACTAATGCATTGTAAAGTTTTAACATTACTTCCCTTGATTTAAATTCAACACTTCTCACAATATATATCCGAGCATCTTGTTGGCCTTTTTTATAGCTTCCCCACATTGTCTAGATGAAGACATTTCTGAGCTAACATAAACTCCTAAGTCTTTTTGATAGATTCCTTCAAATTTCAGTCTCTCCCATATGATATTTATAATGCACATCTTATGGTTAACATAAGATTTTTGAAAACATTTATTTTATATGTTAGGGTCAATTAAGCCAAATTAGAAGACAAATTTGTGTGTTTTATAAGTTAGGTTGTAACAACTGCCATGGTAGTCATTTTGACAGTTTGAGGTTTTCAAATTGAAATTATTATTATTATTATTATTATTTGTTTATTTAGCAGACGCCTTTATCCAAGGCGACTTACAGAGACTAGGGTGTGTGAACTATGCATCAGCTGCAGAGTCACTTACAATTACGTCTCACCCGAAAGACGGAGCACAAGGAGGTTAAGTGACTTGCTCAGGGTCACACAATGAGTCAGTGGCTGAGGTGGGATTTGAACCGGGGACCTCCTGGTTACAAGCGCTTTTCTTTAACCACTGGACCACACAGCCTCTGTGTGTCTGAAAATTAAGCGGTTGTCCATTCATGACTTTACCTAAATACAAGTATTAAATACCCTGACAACGTTTGAAAGGCAGGATCGCGAAAATAAGGAAGTTATAATCTCGCCCACCTAGGGGAAAATATCGGCAAAAACATTTCGATCAGAAAACTGCAAAGCAGCAGGCTGCTGCAGCTCAACCTGGATTCAGTGCTGCACTGAATGACTTTCATTTTAAATTATAAAATAAATTTGTTTTAACAGTTTTGTATGTACATATACCTGTTTACACACTAGTTTCTTTTGAAAATGGTTATTTTATTATAGTTTTTCATTTTTTTAAGTAGTGTTTTATATGTGTTAAGTTTGAAAATAAACCCTTTTATGTTTAATTTTTCATTTAAATACAGCGTTTCAGCTGTGCAGATGTTTGATATAAAGTGATTGAATAAAACTTTTGAGCTGTATCTGATAGTTTGTCTTTCATTTTAATATTGATGTTTTTAAAATGTAATCGTCATAATGACTGCCTGTGGCGGTTTTAGGTATGAGTTTAACCACGGCGGTTCTAGTGTTAATTATATATTGAATCACACTAAGCTTTTTTAGGTTACTTAAATAATGTATTTTTTTTGTATATGAAAAATCCTTTTAGGGCTTAGGGCTTCATCATAGAGAAAATTAAACAGATGAGTGTAACTGGGTATCCGTAATGAGTATGGGTATTTGTCGGTAAAAGTACAAACTAATACAGTTTATTACTCGTACTTGTTTTTAGGGTATTGTCACCAATAAAAGGATTGTCTGGTCACTTTTTTTAAGTGGGTCGGTTGGACAACACCTAATTCCAAGTACAATACTGGGCTGGGCTGAGTTGAGTGGGGGACGGAGGGGGGTGATGCTGGGACGCCAGAATCACCGTCGAGCCCTCTTGAGGTGTCATGGGCTAGTCGACGAAACACCGAGGATGGAAGGTGCCCACTTGAAGACCCCAGAGATGTACCCTACTTAGCTCAATCCAGACGGTTGTCATGCTGATGCGCTGGGGAGACCGCACTGTGGTTGATCCCCGGAGCCAGCATCGCAGCCGTTGTGTGTGCTGATGCACTAGGGAGGCAATAAGCTGATCCCTGGAGCCAGCATTACACTTCAGCCATCAACACCAGACAGAAGGATATCTACATCATCATATGGAAGGAAGCGCAAATGGATGGAGACACATATGGATCATTAGTTTACTGGAAGCTACGTCTTAGTTGGTGCTTATCTTGGCGAGAGCCAAGTTCAAATCAGCATGAAGTTTTAACATCTACTCTCATGTAATGGAAATCATTAATCTGGTAACTGTATTCATTATACAATAAATACATATGATAGACATTGAAGGATTATTCCTTCATAACCACTGTTGAATTCAGATTTAAAAATACACAGTGTAAAGCCTTGATTAAGTCTAATTATACCTCTAGTCCTCCAACATATGGAACTGGATCATAAAGTGTCTCCAGACTTGTGACAGCTAATTTCCGATAGTCCATTTGACTGCCTGCTAAAAAGAATAACACATTTTTCATTAACAAATAAACACAGAAAAAAAAGTAGAATTGATAGTATAAATTGGAAAATATAAGGATACATAAAGGCAAAAAAAAGATAATGTTTAGTCGACACACATGCTCATCAAGCAACAGTTATTTCACCAAGCAGGAGCCAGGCCTGCGTAAGGGACTACTGGAATAAAGACAAAATGCTTGTGACTTAGTAACAGAATAGGGGTTTCCCCTTGACTACTCGGAGAACCGATCGACCTCTTAGGCCGGGAAGCGAGGACTTCCCCCAAGGGAAAACTAAGGAAGGATAGGAGGACGAACCAAGGTCGTCTAGTCAAGACAGGTCAGACTCAGCTGGCTCTGAGGCTGCATGGAGAGCCTTGCGATCTATGCAGGAGAACAAAAGCTGGAAAAAGAGAATAAGAAATAAACACATAAAGAGGGCCAGCTCATCCAGAACTCCGCTGCTCGCCTGGTGTTCTCTCTGCCTCGCTTCTCCCACGCAACTCCACTGCTCCGCTCACTCCACTGGCTCCCGATCACCGCTCGCATCCAGTTCAAAACTCTTGAACTAGACTACAGATGCCTTGACCAGACTGCACCCAGCTACCTCCAGACCCTCATCTCCCCCTACACCCCCACTCGACCTCTCCGCTCCGCCTGCACTAGAAGACTGGCTCTACCTCCTCTAAGCTCCGCTGCCTCCAGAGCCCGCTCCTGCTCCACCCTCGCCCCGCAGTGGTGGAATGACCTTCCTACAGGGACTGCCCAATCCCTGACCACATTCCGGCGCCTCCTCAAGAGTCACCTCTTCAGAAAGCACCTGTAGAACTCCTGTGTTTTACCCCCGGGACACTTATCACACTTCCTTAAATGTGCTTTACTTGCTCTTATCTGCCCCATATTTTACTGCATTTAATCCTGTACTTTAGAGTACTGTAATCTGTCAAGTGTTATTTAATCTGTAGTATTTTGTATTTAATTATATCCTGATGTAACTATCACTGACACTTATCTGCTGTATTACTGAATCGTATTTTGTCATACTTGTACTTGCTAGAACCAAAGTCATTGTATTTATCTTGCTCTTAATTGTATTATTACTTGTACGGTGATTCTTGAAATGTATTTGTTTACGACTGTAAATCATCCTGGATAAGGGTGTCTGCTAAGAAATAAAATAATAATAATAATAATAATAATAATAATATAATTAAGTAATCTAACCGCTTGATAGAGAGGAAAAAACCCACCTTGTGGGAGGAAATCTCTGGTCCTGGCGGAGAAAATCTACTGCATTAACATAGAGACTACTTAAGAATCTATTAACACTAGAACCGTCGGATTTTCGAACTACCTAGAACTGCCACGTGGGTCACTTTGACCCATACATTTTTAAACTGCTTCGTTATGAAAATGAAAGACACAGTTTCGGATACAACTGATAAGTTTTATTCATTAACATCATATCTAACATTTGCATCACAGAAACACTGTATTTAAATGGAAAATGAAACATAAAATGATTTATTTTTAAAATGAGTGCATATACAGCATGACTACAAGCAGTGAAAAAATATAATAAAATATACATTTCAAAAGAAATGCATATGTACATATACCCAATTACAGATGTAATACTACATAAAAAGAAAATATAACACTACTTCTGGTATGACGGCTGTATTGTACTCTATGGAGGAGCATATGCGTCTGCCAGCTGACTGTGCCTGCATCCAGGAGTTGTGTTGTAAACACAGCCCCAGTTCCATTGAACACTATTGTGTAAAGACATGTAAATTGGTACATACAAACCTGTAAAACCAAAATGTTTTTTATTCTCTAAAAGTAATATTAAAAAAATAATATATTACATATGTTTCATGTTAGGCACATAAGTTGTTACCCTACCTGTCATTTCAGTTTGCTGTGTGCATCTGAGTGCAGCTTGCCGTATTCCAATCAAAATGACTACTTTCAAGATTAAATATTTCCTTGTGATATATTCCCAGTTGCATTTGTGGAACAAAACGAAGGATTGTTGTCTCACAGGTACATTGAAAAATAAGCAACTAGGCTTTCACTGAGTTGGCATCTTGACAAATCCACAATCATAACAATCTCTGACTCGTAGTCAGTCTACAAACAAAGAAAGGCTTGAAATAAAAAAAAAAACACATGTGCTAGGAGGAGGAGGTGTGTCTTGTTTGCTGCATTTACAAAAAAAAAAGAATATCTTACATTATATTAAAAAAGACATGTATTGCAATGCATGGGTCACATTGACCCATGTGGTGGTTCTAGGTAGAACTGTTTATAATATATAATTGTTTATCATTTTTTTATAATATATAACTGTTTATCATTTTTGATATAACTGTTTATCATTTTTGCGATTCTGGCTATCAAACGGCATCAGGATATTTAATTCATATATTTAAGAAAAGTAAAAAAGAGTTGCGAAAAACAGAAAAAACAACCACAATTCTCCAAGAGTACGTTTTTTACACAGCCGAGGATCCCAAGATTTTATAGTAACAGACAGTTCTCCACAGTCAACTACCCTGTGATCCAGAAATTCTGAGATTGCAATAAAAATCGTCTTTACCTTCAATAATATTGCATCTCAGTTGAGGAGAGAGAGTGCAATTAACTACTGAAACAGCAGAGGATCGATCCTGAAGTGAAGGCGTTTGCTAAAGTCAAGATTGGCTGCTCGACAACAGGTGTGGATGTGCCTGAAGCAGCGGGAGAGGCGAGTGCGGCAGCTGGTGCTCTACTGATGAGGATGCAATGGCTGCCGGTTCCAAGCAAGAGATCCTGTTATCAAGCGATCAAATACTATAGGAATGGAGGTGGATAGAGGATGAATGAGTTGGTTGATATCGTTAAAAAACTGATAAGGCAAATGGGAGGAAGGATCAGATGAAATTCAAAGCTGAGGGGTTGTAGATGCTGAATTGGAGGTGAGTGAAGCTTGCAAAGTAGTGGGGTGGTGCGTGTACTGACTAGTTTTGTTCTCTGTTGAGTCTTTTGAGGAGGTCAGACAGACTCATATGACATGGAATTGCAATATGAAACAAATAAAGCAGCCTGATCGCACTCTGCTTCAATGAGCAATCCTTTTTGAAAAGGCTTTCACTAGTTTGTCGATGGGCCAATCCTTGTAAAAAAAAGTTGCACTGGAGAATCGTCCTCAGATTTTAATGTTTTAAGCCGGTGAAGAGGAATGGCAGCGGGCACAGCTGGATAAGCAGGGGTTGAAGCAGCAGCATTGTCAAATGGAGGAGAAGCAGGACAGGCGGATTTCTTTGAAAGTTTTTTGGGTGGATTATTTGTTGAAGAAAGACAGCCAGAAGGAGCGAGAATTTCTTAATTTGAGTCTCGGGTGAATAGTCATTTTATACCGATTGAAAACAAGGTTTGCGTCTGCGTGGTAACCGCAAACTGAAAAGTAAGACGAGAATTAAGAAGCTGGCTACGGTTTAAATAGGGTGGCTGACAGGTAATTAAAGGGTGACTGACAGATATTTTAGCGGGATGACTCAGGGGAGTGGGAATGCTAATGCAGTTACTGAACATGTTACCAATCAAAAGGACTATGACTTCCCAGTGTTATGTTCGTATGGCCAGTCTTCGAGGAGAATTTGTCATGTACTTAGTGATGTTATTGCCAATGTCATTGATGATGTCATATGTGATATCAAGTACAGCGCAGTTAGAAGCAGAAAGGAGGAATTACATCTTTAAATTAAATCTGGAGTTGCTTTAATCAGAAAACATTGCAGCTTAAAGCCTTACAGCTGCGTGTATTTTTCTGATAACAAGCTGAAACTCGGAGCAGCTGATTCAAACTCTGCAGCGTTCTGAGACACGGGGGAGGGGCCGAGCCCGCAGCACAAACAAACAAAAGGCAGACAGCCTTCCCAGCGACAGCGTGTGGAAGCGACATTGTGGGAGTAGTACGAGTGGACAAGTACAACGCAGTTAGAAGCAGTTGAAAGCAGGTTGACAGCTGCAGAAGCTAAACTAAACTTCCAAAAAAACCCCAAAAAGAACATGGTCTTCAAGCCAGTAATCTGTGACAACTGCATGATGTGGGAAATCCAAGAAAACCCAACAGAGCTCAACCAAGTTTGTGTAAAGTGCTGCATGATCTAGGACTTGCTTCAACGATTAAGCCTGCTAGAAAAGGAGCTGGAGGAAATGAGACAGCAACAGAAGCTTGAGGAGCTGACACACCCACAATTCATGGAAGTCTGCACCCCTAGCAGACTGAAAGCCACCAGGGAGATGGAAGAGGGTCGAAACAGCTGGGTTCAGATAGGCAGAAGCAGGGAAAAAAAGAAACTTCGTCAAACACAACCACCAGAAATCCAGACATCCAACAAATTTGAGCCACTTCAACATTTAGATGACCAAAACCAACATCAATAGAATGAAAGAAACAACATCCAGGACCCTATAAACAGTGCTGACCAGGCAGCTGATTGTTGGGGACTCCATATTGAGAAACACAGCAAGTTCAGTTCGCAGTTTGGACCCCCTGACTACAACAGTGTGCTGCCTTCCAGGAGCCTCTGTCAAGCACATCACTGAGAACGTGGACAGGCTCCTAGAACGAACAGGAGACGACCCGGTAGTAGTCGTCCACATCGGTACAAACAACATTGGAAGAGACAGACCAAGATCCCTGCAAAACAAATTCAGAGAGCTAGGAAGGAAATTAAAAGACAAGACCAAAACTGTGGTATTTTCTGGGATACTGCCGGCACCTTGCAAAGGACCATATGGACAGCTGGAAATACAAAATCAAAATGCATGGCTGAAATTGTGGTGCACACAGGAAGGCTTCAACTTTCTTGAACATTGGAGCACATTCTACAACAAAGACTAGCTATATAGGTGGGACGGACTGTACTTAAACAGAAAGGGAACCAATCTACTCAGAGACAGGATCCTTGAGGAGGTCCAGAAGCATTTAAACTAGAAAGGAAGGGGGGAGAAAACAAAAAAACAGAAGGGAGACCACGTCAAAACAAGGGCAACAACTCAGGTAAGACAACTATTAAATGTATTTATCTTAATGCTAGAAGTCTCAGAAACAAAATGTTAGAACTTGAAGCTACTGCACTAACAAGTAACTACGATGTGATAGGTGTTACAGAAACTTGGTTGTCTGAGAGTGATGGAGACGAATATAATATTAGTGGGTACACACTGTATAGGAAAGACAGGCAGGACAGAAGAGGCAGCAGGGGTAGCGCTATACATAAGAAATAGTCTTGAAACCCAGGTGTTAAATCAGGACAAAGAAAACAATGCAGAATCAATATGGGTCAGAATAATGGACAAAAATTCAAAGGGCATAATAATAGGAGCATGCTATAGACCGCCAAATTCAGACGCTGAGCAAAATAATCTGTAATACAATGACATTCGAAATGCTTGTAGAAAAGGAGAAGCCATACTAATGGGGGATTTCAACTTCCCCCGTATAAAATGGGAGAACCCGGTGGGGAGCACGACGGACAAAATTGAAATGGTGGAAATGACAAATGACTGCTTCCTAACGCAATTTGCCAAGGCACCGACTAGAGGGGAGGCATGCCTTGATTTAGTCTTTTCAAATAATGAAGACAGAATAACTAAAACAGAGGTCAGAGAGCCATTGGCAAACTCAGACCACAACATGGTCTCATTTGAAGTATCTTTTAAAACCCCAAAAGTAATGACTAAAGCTAAGGTTTACAATTTTAGAAAAGCAAACTATGAAGGTATGAAACAGAGACTAACAGAAGTAGATTGGAGTAAAATAGAGAAAACATCCACAGAAAAACGATGGCTGTTTTTTAAAAATGTAGTACTTGAGGCGCAGAACAATTACATCCCTAAAGTAGACAAATCTAAACCTAAAACTAAATGGCCAAAATGGTTTAATAGATCAATTAAAATAAATATTCAGCGAAAAAAGGCACTTTTCAGAGCGTTTAAAAGGGACCAAAAACAAAGCACACAGAAAGAGTACTTGGAACTGCAAACACAAGTCAAAAAGGAAGTTAGAAAGGCCAAGAGAGAGATAGAAATCAATATTGCTAAGGGGGCTAAAACCAATTCCAAAATGTTTTTCCAATATTATAACAGCAAGAGAAAATTCAAAGGAGAGGTTAAATGTCTAAGAGACACAAATGGTAAAATCATAGATGAAGAAAAAAAAATAGCAAATATATTAAATGATTACTTTTCACAGGATTTTACAAAGGAGGACACGGACAACATGCCCCACATGTCGACCTGTTCCTATCCAATTTTAAATAACTTTAGCATAACAGAGGCAGACGTGTTAAAGGGACTAGGAGCTCTTAAAATAAACAAATCCCCTGGGCCAGATGAGATCCTCCCAATAGTACTCAAAGAAATGAAAGAAGTTACTTACAAACCGCTAACCAAGATCATGCAACAGTCTCTTGACACAGAGGTTGTACCGACAGACTGGAAAATAGCAAACGTAATACCGATCCACAAAAAGGGAGACAAAACAGAACCAGGTAACTACAGACCAATAAGCCTGACTTCTATTATATGTAAACTTATGGAAACTATAATAAGATCAAAAATGGAAAATTACCTATATGGTAACAATATCCTGGGAGACAGTCAGCATGGTTTTAGGAAAGGGACATCGTGTCTAACTAACCTACTTGACTTTTTTGAGGATGCAACACTGAAAATGGATAATTGCAAAGCATACAACATGGTTTATTTAGATTTCCAGAAAGCTTTTGACAAAGTCCCGCATAAAAGATTAATTCTCAAACTGAACGCAGTAGGGATTCAAGGAAATGCATGCACATGGATTAGGGCGTGGTTAACATCTAGAAAACAGAAAGTACTGATTAGAGGAGAAACCTCAAAATGGAGCGATGTAACCAGTGGTGTACCACAGGGATCAGTATTAGGTCCTCTGCTATTCCTAATCTACATTAATGATTTAGATTCTGGTATAGTAAGCAAACTCGTTAAATTTGCAGATGACACAAAAATAGGAGGAGTGGCAAACACTGTTGCAGCAGCAAAGGTCATTCAAAATGATCTAGACAGCATTCAGAACTGGGCAGACACATGGCAAATTACATTTAATAGAGAAAAGTGTAAAGTATTGCATGCAGGCAATAAAAATGTGCATTATAAATATCATATGGGAGATACTGAAATTGAAGAAGGGAACTATGAAAAAGACCTAGGAGTTTATGTTGACTCAGAAATGTCTTCATCTAGACAATGTGGGGAAGTTATAAAAAAGGCCAAGAAGATGCTCGGCTATATTTTGAGAAGAGTTGAATTTAAATCAAGGGAAGTAATGTTAAAACTTTACAGTGCATTTGTAAGACCTCACCTAGAATATTGTGTTCAGTTCTGGTCACCTCGTTACAAAAAGGATATTGCTGCTCTAGAAAGAGTGCAAAGAAGAGCAACCAGAATTATCCTGGGTTTAAAAGGCAGGTTGTATGCAGACAGGCTAAAAGAATTGAATCTATTCAGTCTTGAACAAAGAAGACTACGCGGCAATCTGATTCAAACTTTCAAAATCCTAAAAGGTATAGACAATGTCCACCCAGGGGACTTCTTTGACCTGAAAAAATAAACAAGGACCAGGGGTCACAAATGGAGATCAGATAAAGGGGCATTCAGAACAGAAAATAGGAGGCACTTTTTTTACACAGAGAATTGTGAGGGTCTGGAACCAACTCCCCAGTAATGTTGCTGAAGCTGACACCCTGACATCATTCAAGAAGCTGCTTGATGAGATTCTGGGATCAATAAGCTACTAACAATCAAACGAGCAAGATGGGCTGAATGGCCTCCTCTCATTTGTAAACTTTATGTTCTTAAGTGTGACGGGAAACACATAAAGGTGCAGAGTTAAGGTTGCGTCGCAATTTGCTAACCTTTTGGAGTTTTGCAACCAAACCTTAACGTTACTTTAACAAAGTTTTTGCCATTGAATATATATATTTTGTAACAGAGCTGCAACTCACTCGGGTTCGTTGCCCCTTTAAAACACTGACCCAGACACAAGAGTATAGTTTTCCAGCGCGGTTGCGCTATTTTTTTAAATTTACAAACATGAAAAACAAACCAAAACACAAAATAAACACCTAAGCCGTTTAGCTGTAACAAAACAAAAAACTTCAACATAACCACACAGGTTCACACAAACTTCTCTTCGACTGCTCGGAAGCAGAGCACCTCTTCTGCCTCCTACTACTCAGCAGCCTCGACTTAACTGACTGCACTCTTTAAATACCCTGCACCTGGTTCTAATTTAACAATAATTACCAGGTGCAGGGGATAATTAATAATAAAACAATTAACAAATTCAATTACACAATAAAGCAAAACAAATAAATTAAAACAAAGGCGCATTCGCAGGGAGGATTAACCCCCTCCCTGCTGTGTTACAATATAAGGAATTGGTCAGTAAAACTGGGAAAACAATGTAAACAAACTGGTTGGTAAACATTTCTTATTTTGCAGAGACAATACATGGCAGCATTAGGACCATGTGGAAGCTACGGGAGTCAGGGTTGGCTCCAGTCCAAATTAATTAATTAATAATTCAGTTCAATGTTTTGTTAATTGTTTTCAACAATGTAATTGATTGGCATTTAAAAACTCTGTTTGTGAGGGAGAACATTAGGAGTCTGGTTGGTGGTTGGAAGAAAATTATTTGTTATTTGCTTTACTGGTAAATGAACACTGAACAAGATATTTGGATTTTGACTTTTGGATTTCGATTTGGTTTTGATGATGAGGGAACAGGCTTAGCCTGCCTTGTATTTAGTTAGTATCAACACCTGTTTAGGTAGGGCCTGAGAACGGGTTAGGCTTTTGTTTTCTCTTTTATTTTGTGTATTGTAAATAATAAACACACGCTATGGCGTTTCACCGCATTCTGGCTGTCAAGTCTTTGTTTAAAGGCGAAAAGATATATATTTATATACACACAGCTGTGCAAAAGTCTTAGACATGTTACATTTTTTTTTTACTCTGGTGCATTATGAACAATTTTATCAACAATTTACACATAAGGGTGCAGAATTAAGGTTGCGTCGCTACCTTAACTTGCAATTTCCTAACCTTTTGCAAAAAAACCTTAATGTTACCTTTGACCATTGTTCCATAGTCCAATTTCTGTGTTCTTGTGCATATTAGCCTTTAGTCTTGTTCCCCTTTGTTAACAGAGGTAGTCTTACTGCAACACATCCTTTAAGTCCTGATTTCAAGAGTGACCTTTGTACTGTTGATTTGATGGATGACATCTGTGCCTTCTGCCAGTTCGCTTGTCGTCTTTCTATTCCTTAAGGATATTATCTTCAAGTATTGCTCATCCTTGTTAGACAGCTTTTTGGGTATTCCAGTCCTCGGATTGTCAATTACAGATGATGTTTCTCTGTACTTGTTGATTATGCTTCGGATACCACACCTTGAAAATCAAGTGATGCAAGCTATTTCACTCAATGTTTTTCTTTCTTTATGCAAGTCAAGGTTGTTATAATAGTAGAAAACACTAGTGGAGGCTTTGAGTAAATTGTTGACGCTCATAATGGATCAGAGTAGAAAAATGCAACATGTCTAAGATTGTTGCAACATGCTCACACAAACATTATCATTTTTTCTTTCACCGACCTGAAGCAGGAGAGAGATCTACGAACAGATAAGTAACACACTTATATCTGACTTTATCGCTTGTGTTTTACAATTACTGAGATTATTTACGTGCTTATAGTAATTTTACTTTCAAATATTGTGCACTCAGCCGTGGTTTTCGTTTAAGTCCCTTAGCGGCCTTGTGGCCCGCGCAAAGCCGGCAGCTCTGCTGCTCGTTCCCCGAGATTGAACACCTTAAGTTGGCTACTTGTGCTCTCTCTTAAGCTGCTAGCTTCAGTTGAAGCTTAAAAATAAAAATATGTTTTTTTGTAAAGAATTATACTAAAATAGCGGTAAGTAAATTGTTACTGTGTTATGTGAGAAAATGAGTTTCTCTGTGTGTATTTTTTCACAGAAATGCTAATGCAGATGCTGGCTTCAGCTGTCCTGCATTAGACTAAGCGCGCTTTGGGTCAAACATTTCTGTGGCTGAACCCAGCTCTCCGGTTCAGCCTTCTCTGATTGTTTTAACACTAGAAGCCCAGCGGCAGTCATTTTGGTAGTTTTTGGTGGTTTTAAAATGTAATTTTCTTCAGTCGTGTAACACATATGGGGTTGTGCGTTCGTGTACCTTTCTGTCCGTATGCATTAAATATTCTCACAAAGCATGAAACGTGGGAGTGCAGAAATAAAGGAGATGTATTACATTATACCTAAAAGCCCCGGGAGCAGTCACATTGACGGCCACACAGAAAACAATTGTATTTTGATTATGCAGAACGGTATTCTACTTTATTATTTTTATTTACCAGTCTGCAATGTGTTTAGCTGTAATTAGATTAGTCTCTACTCTCTGCCTGAGTGAATGACTGACAGTCTATTGTTTTTTCAATCAGCCTTTTCAAAGGCTGGCGCCTGCTTGCCAGCTGTGCTGTTTTGGTCAGTCAATTATCATCGGGACTAGTGAAAATAAATACCAGATACTGTGGAGTTTTACAATGCAAGAAAGTATGGAGTTTATGCTTTGGATCAGATGGCACGGAAGTATTCTGTGAAAGCTGGCTCCCGACAGTGGCCTTTTCACGAGTTTTACAATGTATTGGACCTAGGAGCCATCAACTCCTGGGTACTTTACAAAGAATGCACGGAGAAGAATTTACCAAAGAGAGAATATATTTTACAGTTAGCACAGGAACTTTGCAAGAAGCATTTGGAACAGAGGGAGACTGCCAAGCGTGTACCCACAACTGAAGCTGGCAACCCCTCTGAGAGCCGTAAGAGATGCCAATGCCAGGTTGGCAAGTGCAATAAAAATAAAACTTTGGGCAGCTGTGCCCTGTGCAGAAAGGCAGCGTGGAGAAGAGCATTATCTGTATTGATTGCGAACAGCCTTAGACTCAAGGTAAAGGAATACCATTTTGTTGAAAACAAAGAAAAAAAGAAAAATAAATTAGACTTAACTTCTTGTGCTGTGCGCTTCTGTAAACTGTTTTCTTCTAAGTTTATTTATCTACGTTGTTCAGTTGCTTTTGCTCATCTGATAATAAACCGATTGCTGTTGAAAAGTTAAAAATGTATTGCTATCGTTTCAATTTTATAAATATGTATTGTGAGACAGCAGGGAGGGGGTTAAAGCCTCTCTGAAGAAAAAACATGTGAAAATGCGAGTTTGTTTAGTTAATTGTTTTGGTTTTGGTTTATTGTTTAATTGTTTTGCTTTTCTGTTAATCATTGTTTGTTATCCCCTGCACCTGGGGTAATTGGAAATTAGGACCAGGTGCAGGGTATAAAGGACAGGCAGTCAGATTATTCGGGGCTGCTGAGTAGAAGGAGGCAGATGAGGTGCTCTGCTTCCGAGCAGTCCTGAGGAAAGTGCTGTGTTAAACCCGCGTAGTTTTGTGTTGTGGTGTCAGGTAAACGGCTTAGCCGTCCTGCGAGTTGGTCAGGGAATAACCTGTTTAGTTAGCGCTCCAAAACGGAGCTAGGTGTTTATTTTGTGTTTGGTTGTGTTCGTTTTATTTTTGTGTTTATTAAAATTATAGCGCGTCAGCGCGAGAAAATCCATTTCTGTGTGTACTGGGTCGTATTTTTAAAGGGGCACGAACCCGAGTGGCAGCGTCTTATTCACAGTATGTTGTAAACCAATGTCTGTTCAGATGTTTATTTATTTACATTTTCTTGTTTTGATTTGTAAAATAAATGCTCATATGTATATAATATGCTTTGTTGTTCAGATGTTTATGTAACGTACTCAATAAAAAAAAAAATGTAAAAAAAACTAATTACATGCGACTGTTTCTCCTTTCGTTATATTAT
This sequence comes from Acipenser oxyrinchus oxyrinchus, assembly GCA_030684275.1. NCBI lineage: Eukaryota > Metazoa > Chordata > Actinopteri > Acipenseriformes > Acipenseridae > Acipenser > Acipenser oxyrinchus. Next base: position 48,726,472 of record CM060250.1, read on the forward strand.
TTACAGTGTTTTCAATACATCCATCAGAAAGACTGCTGTGGGGCTTGAGGTTTGACTATAACTCCGGTCCTTCGAGTGCTAAAAGTCAATAAATAAACTCTCATACTCCACAGTAATATATTGAGCGGGAATAAAAACAGTTTTTAAATTCTGGCTTCAGAAAATCCAGCGTTCAGGCACATGGACAATTGAGGCGCTACAAATCTCAAATACATTCTTGTTTAGAGACTTGTTTCAACTACCTTACTGTATCGTAGTTATGGCTCCTTGTCCTGTTTGAACCGCTGGTTTGCACCCCAGTAATCATTCCCACGTTCTTCCTTGCAGACGGGCCATACTCACGGTTATGTTGCTTGGAAAAGTTACTATCAGAATCGAGTACGTAGTGTTACCTTTCTGATTATCTTCATATAATCAACTTTAGGGACCTGCAAAATTAACAAGCCCCAAGGGCCAGAGCAGAATAAACTCCAAGTTTATATACTTATATAGCTCTGGGGTAAACCCCTAAACAGTTGCATAATGATAATAGCGATGCACCTTATAACAACAAACAATAACCACTGTAGTAAGTAGAACAAAATATCTGCGGTTTAGTACCAGAGAATACAAGCTCAACACGTGTCTTACTCACAGCATGGCCAAGAGAGAGAGACAGAAAAAACTCAGAGCACTTCCCTGACAACACAGACACCGCTCCCTCCCTGTACCCAGAATTCCCCCATTTAAAGGCACAGTCTTATAACACTACCCCCACTCTGGGTGGTCGTCAGCCCCTGACACCAACCCAGCATATAAGAATTGGTTCAAGAACACGGTATAAACAGCAATACATAACTTTTGATCAACATGTGTAAACAATCATTTCACAACATTGGCAATACATAGCAGTGTCCAAAGAGGTCTTTCCCCATCAGTTTCTTGAATTAACAGTGGTGGTCATAAATGCAACAGTATAAGCTTGTAAAAAAACTTTGCAACAGTTCGTATGAATGTCCTGCTATTTAGTAACAATGTCCACAGTCCATCAAAAAGGTGCCAGCATGCACACCCAGGGCATACCAGATACAAACTGATAAAGTCCTTAGAACAAGTCCAAAAGTTGGTGGCAAAATCCATATCCTTGAAAGAAAACTTCTATCAGTTGCACAGTCCATGTTACAAAAATCAACAAATATCCAATGTTCAACAGCAGATTCTTCTGCTGTCCCGTAGTAGGATGCATCACTGGTCCATAGTGACACGGAAGGTTGTGCCTATTGAAAGCTTTTAGGCTTTTGGAAACAAGGTTACATTATAATACAACACGTTATGCAGTTAGTCAGTATACTTCTTAACTTAGTTGTACCTAATCATTTCCATTAGTTCCAGCATTGTTTATGCAATTTCAAGATAGCAATGCTATCTTTATTAGTACAAATAACAGATTTATAATCTTTTTTTTTCCAGATCACACCATTAGAACACAGTATACAGAACCATGCATAAAAATGGCAAGCTTGTAAACATGCATTTAAAGAACACAACTGCAATTACTCAGAACAATACATTTGCACATTTTCTTTTTCTAGATATAACACTTGTAACACAGAAATAAAGGGGGAAACCATTATATTGAACATGCTATATGTCTGCAATAATAACATTCATATCCTCTTTTCAGTTTTTAAAATGCTCTCGCTGAACTGTAATTTTAACACATTACAAATGGTATCACATTGAAGCATTTTAGCAAAGAAAACAAAACAAATTCAGTTTGTCATTCACACTTGACACTTTCTCAGTTAGTTACCCAATCACCGTATCTATTAGGTGGTTTTCTGCTTCTTTTGGATCTATTTTGAACAAATGGTTGGCTCTCACTTGTTTTATCTTTGTTAACTGAGCCCTTGGGTTTCTTTGAAGTACTATTAGGAGACACAATACTACCCCCACTAGCCTGATCTCTGTGGGGGCTAGCTGGAGTTGGCGGACTATCACGTGAGACCTCGGGTGGGTCAAACAGGTTTGAGAGATTCAGGTCAGTGTCAAATGGGTCTGGATCAAGTATTGGTGGTGGAACCTCTACTGGGCTCCACATCCCAGCCTCTCTAAACACCCAGGCATTGTATAGCGGTGTTCGGGCCTTGTAAGGTTTGAGCTTGTCATGGTGCACAACCTTTGCTTTAGTTTTGGGGGTCTTTTTAATGCAGTACACAAGGTCGTCCAACTGACCCAGTACAAAATATGGCCCATCGTAAGCTGGCAGGAATTTGCGAACTCGATTCTTCACACGCCTTGTGCCTTTTACCAAATACCAGACAGCGTCACCAATCTGGTACTGAAACTGCTGGGCTCTCTTGTCATATTGCTTCTTTGCTCGCTCTGAAGCTTGACCAAGGACATCTCAAGCTATCCGGTGAGCCTGCTCCATTTGCTCTCATAGCTTTATAACATACTCAGGCTGAGTCAGGTAGGACTCGTCATCTGGTGGGCGGCCTGCAACCAGATCAATGGGCTCTGTGATCTCACGCCCGAAGAGCATCATGTTAGGTGTAATTCCCGTAGAGCTGTGCTTGGTGGCACGATAGGCCATAAGAGCAAAAGGAATCATGATATCCCAGTCCCAGTGGCACCGTTCCGCAGTGGTGGCCAAGATCTTCTGTAGAGTGGCATTAAATCTTTCCACTTGACCGTCAGATTGGGGTCGGAAGGGTGTGGTCCTCGTCTTTTCAATTCCCAGTAGTTCACACATTCTCTGGAAAATGTCCGACTCAAAATTGGAGCCTTGATCACTGTGCAGGGCATAAGGTGCGCCATACCTGCATACCCACTCGGAGGTCAGAGTGTCAGCTACTATCACCGCCTTGTCATCAGGAAGAGGATAGGCTTCCACCCACTTTGTAAAATAATCTTGCACGACCAATATGTAGCGATTATACCTATCAGTCTCATTAAGTGGGCCCATTAAGTCCACGGCAATCCTTTCCATTGGAGCTCCAACACGAACAGTTCCCGTCAGAGCTTGTGGAGTTTTGGGAGTCCTTGCTTTGGCCGCACAGCTAGTACAGGTCTGACACCAGAATGTGATGTCTTCACGCATCTTGTACCAGTAGTATCGGGTCTGTATGCGAGACAAGGTTCGTTCCACCCCGAAATGTCCTCCAACAGAACCCTCATGCATCTGCTTCATGACACCTGCATGGAATTCTCTGGGCAAAATGATTTGCGGCTGAAACTGGGAACCATCTTGGGAGTAGAAAAGACGAACTAAAATGCCATCTCTCAGTTGCAGTCTTTTCCACTGAGTCCAGTATGCCTTAGTGGCTGAGCTGAAAGGAGATATTGTAGACCATTTAGGTTGGACCCCTCCTTGCTCTTTCAACTTTAGCACCTGTCCAATATCTGGGTCAGTTATTTGTGCTTCTCTTAAATGCTCCATGGTCCATCCAGTAAATAGGTCTGAAGGGTTCACTACTGTGTTAGAGACTTTGGCTGTGCATGTTGGTTGCATGCTTGGCTCCAAACTGTGGTCACAAGAATCCATTACAGGCCAGTTCGAAGGTTGGTCGGAGCTCACGTCATCAGCAGCATCTTCATCTGGTCCTTCTACCCCCACTAGACATGGCATTGGCAACCTGGAGCTCCCACATTCTTCAGGTAGACAGTTTTCTGAGGAACCCAGGTCACACTGAACCTCTTGGTCATGGCACTGCTTGTTTTCTGGCACAGTGTTTGGCATAGTACAGGGACAGGACTTTGGGCAAGGTCTACGAGACATGCTGTCAGCATTTACATGATGTCGTCCTGGGCGGTGCACTATTTTGTAGTCGTACTCAGCAAGCTTCTCAAGCCAGCGAGCAAGCTGGCCTTCAGGTTCCTTCATGCGCATTAACCAGAGCAAGCTGCTATGGTCGGTCCTCACTGTGAAAAACCGTCCCAGTAGGTACTGTCTAAAGTGGGATGTAAATGCCATAACTGCAAGAAGCTCTCTTCGCGTTGTACAGTAATTCTGCTCAGTGGGGGACAATCTTCTACTGCCATACGCTAACACACGTTCCTCCCCTTCCTGGACCTGGGAGAGAACGGCTCCAATTCCATAATTACTGGCATCTGTGTCCAAAATCAGATCATCACCATCTAGTGGGTAACCAAGGATAGGGGCAGAAACCAGTTGGCTCTTGAGTTCATCAAATGCCTCCTGGCAGGCATCAGTCCAGGAAAACTGGGCATATTTCTTTGTCAAGGCATGGAGTGGCTGTGCAATAGTAGCAAAATCCTTCACAAATCGTCTGTAGTATGATGCAAGACCAACAAATTGACGAACTTCTGAAACATCTTTTGGGGTAGGCCATTCTTGAACTTTCTGAACCTTCTGGGGATCAGTAGCAATTCCCATCTCGGAGACAATATGTCCTAAATATTCCACCTGCCGGCGAAACAGGCAGCATTTTGCAGGCTTGAGTTTTAAATTAGCACTGTGCAGCCGATCAAACACTTGATGCAGCCTAGTCAACATCTCCTTAACACTGTTTCCCAGCACAATGACGTTGTCTAAGTACACCAAACATGTCTCCCATTGCATGCCAGACAAAACCCGGTCCATAAGACGCTGAAACGTCGCCGGCGCGTTAAATAGGCCGAATGGCATTACATTCCATTCGAAGAGACCTTTCCGGCTGCAGAAGGCGGCTGCTTTGCGTGCTCTGGGGGTCAGTTCCACTTGCCAGTACCCTGATGCCAAATCTAAAGTGGAGAACCACTTGGCATTAGACAGTGTATCTAAGGTGTCCTGGATGCGTGGCAGTGGGTATGCATCCTTAACTGTGCGCTCATTTAAGGCTCGGTAATCGACACACAGTCGAAATGTTTGATCCTTTTTACGCACCATTACTATTGGTGAGGCCCAGCTGCTATTGCTTTTGCGTGCCAGACCAGCTTCTATGCTTTGCTCAATCTGGGAATCTGCATCTTGCTGCTTTCCCCTGGCCATGCGACGTGGTTGTTGCTTCACAGGTGGCCCCACCCCCGTCTGAATATCATGCTGTACAAGACTGGTGCGGCCCAAGTCTCCAGGTCCTGTGGAAAAGACATCAGTATATGCTTGGAGTAACTGAGCCAGCTCTAATTGTTCTGAGTCTTCTAATTCTTTGGAGCTCTCTGTAAACAGTGCATTCAAGTGGGCAGGTACAGCATAAGGTTTGTTATGGCATTGCCACTGAGCAGTACAAATGCTTGGCACTTCTGTGGACGTAACAGTGGACACCAGATCTGCTGGCTGCAACAAGCCTGCTACAGCTCCCCGCTTCACAGTGACGGCCACAGTTCCCGGGTTATATACTCTCACAGGGACTTTCCCTTGTGCATACTGGGTGTCAACCAAGACTCGGGCTACCAATACCTGGTGTTTCTCAACAAACCCCCTGGTGGGGCTCAAAACAGCTTGACCTGCTAACAGGCTGCGATAATGAACATTACCAGGCACAATGTATTCTCGTCCCAACTCAAGAACTGCTGTACGTGCAATGCGAACTACATGCACCCTGGGTTTGTGGTTTGGGTCAAAATAAGACACCATTTCACCAAACAAAATGATTCTCTGCTCACCAAAATCCAAACGTGCCTTAGACTGCTCCAAAAACGGGTGTCCTAATATTGCTTCAGTACTCTCTGCAACATCGGCAACCAAGAAATTGACACTTACTGACTGAGTTCCAACCTGAATAGGCAGGTTTACTTCCCCCAACACTAACACCTGGGCATGACTGATGCCTTGCAGGGATTTCACTCTTGACTGTTGAAGGGGAGGCTGTAAATCATTGGGTATGGTGTTGTAGTACTGGATAGGCAGAATGTTTCTCCGTGCACCACTGTCTAAAAGAGCCCGAACTTCCATGTCATAAATCAGAACATGAATACACATTTCTGGCCCCTGTCCCTTAACTATGAGGACATTACCACTTGGCCTAGGATGTTGTTCTGAGCTACCTGGCACCTTCCCCGCTGTTGGCTGTTTACCAGTTCTCTTCGGTGAAGGGCATTCCCGATACATGTGCCCCACCCCTGAACAATTGTGGCAAATGATCTCAGTCCAGTTCTTTTTCTTTACAGTGGAATTTTTCTTTTTATATTTTGCATTGCTAATCTCAGGTTTCCTAGGCGAAGGTTTTGGTGGGTGACCATGGTGCAAGGCCCTCGAGTCAGGTTCACTGTCTATTGTTTCCTCCTCAGAGAAATCTTTCAAAGCCCCAGTCCTTGCTCTGCGCTCACATTTGCCCCTCTCACCTAACTGCATTAGTTGAGTAACACTCTTAGCAGCTTTTCTGGTCGTTTCGAACCTGTGAGCTATTTCATAAGCCTTAGCCAGATTGTGTGGTCGTTTTTCTAACAACTTTTGTACAAGCCCTGCATCACCTAGAGCATTAGTGAAAACCTCAACACCAATAGCATCTTGGTCAATTTCAGAACGATCAGCATAAACAATGGACACTTTCTCATAAATATAATCTCTGAGAACATGTAGTGGTTCCCCAGGTTGCCGGATTCTTTGCCGCAATTCTATCCCAAGAGCAGCAGCATGATCAGAAAGAGGACCATAAGCAGCTTCCACCTCTGAAACCATTCGCTTGTAATCCCACTGATCAGATCTGGGGTTTTTGTGCATGATGCAACCCGCTGCCCCAACCAAACAATACTTAAGTTGTACAGACATGGTTCTTTCTGACCAGTGGTTAGCCTTTGCACAATTTTCAAAGCAGCGGAGAAAATCTCTCCACGAACCCGAGCCATCAAACTGTCCAGGCCGCAGAGTAGGAATTCTTTCCTTGTGGGTCGAGCATTCACTATCACTACTGCTGGGCGATGTCTCAAAATGCACCTGCCTGCGTAGCCTATTGCGTGATTGCTTCCTCCGATTATCACAAAAAGGCCCCTCAAAATAAGACCGGCCTGCACCCTGCTCTCTCCCAATTGGCTGTGAATACATCAGACCGTGGCTATTGCTAGCTACAAAATCAGCATGGTGCTGGCGACCTGACATTATTGGTGTGTATGGCACAAAAAATGATTCACCGTCCTGCAATGGTGTTGATTGGCGGTGACTGTAGGCCACACTCACTGGAGTGTTAGCAGTGTGCCTGCTCTCTAAGCCCGACACTTGATTTGTATCAGTTTGATCATTTACAAAAGGATTGTTTGCTATAAATGGATTCGTACACACTTGAATTTGCTGCTGTGGTACAGAATAACCACTGAATGGATTCAAAGTACTTGCATTAGCAGGGTATTCATTATTTACAGCAGTATTTTCCTCACCAGACATCGAGGAGTTAATTCCTAATGCAATGCCAGAATCAGCACTCAGTACTGTAAGTTCACTACTAACTGGTCTCACACTGTTTGCAGTAAACAACTCAGGACACACAGATACAACTTCAGCATTTGCAGAAAGAAAAGGGTTCGAATTCACATTCATATTTGCACCCACATACTGCAAAGAACCATTCTGAGCCCAAACCGCTGGAAACAGCACATTATTTCTCTCTACAGAATTTCCATCCATGCTTAACAAACAGTAAACAACTTACTGCACAATAAATCAACAAATAATAAACCCGCAGTGCAAAAATATACACAAAAACAATTTAAACATGCACGCTATTATCCCGGACGAGCCCCCAGTGTTACCTTTCTGATTATCTTCTTATAATCAACTTTAGGGACCTGCAAAACTAACAAGCCCCAAGGGCCAGAGCAGAATAAACTCCAAGTTTATATACTTATATAGCTCTGGGGTAAACCCCTAAACAGTTGCATAATGATAATAGCGATGCACCTTATAACAACAAACAATAACCACTGTAGTAAGTAGAACAAAATATCTGCGGTTTATTACCAGAGAATACAAGCTCAACACGTGTCTTACTCACAGCATGGCCGAGAGAGAGAGAGAAAAAACTCAGCACTTCCCTGACAACACAGACACCCCTCCCTCCCTGTACCCAGAATTCCCCCATTTAAAGGCACAGTCTTATAACAGTAGTCCTCTCTCATTGGCACAGACACAAACACTACAGCTGTTGCTGATAACGTACACCGCCATTACCACACGATCCACAGTGTATACACTCAAAATGGACATGGCTCTGTTAACAAACAAACACTCGGTCAACACACTCTACGCCCTGTTAACACACGCTACTCTTGGTTAACACACTCTACTCTGTTAACACACGTTCCCTTTCAAGTCGAAAATAACCATCAAGTGTGGGATATTGCCGTCAGGCAGTAGGGATTGGCTGAGCTTTATAGCAAAGCTGCCGATAGGCCTCTGCGCGAGCTGCCACGTAAGCCCACCCCCCTGGGAGCTTACTACATGCAGCGCGCAGAGACTCTCTTCCTCTTTTGCCTTCAGCCTAACTAGGACATTGAGCTGGTAAGTTTTCTCTCTGAGAGATTTACACCACTGGTTGTACTAGTCAGCCTTGAGCTTGAGAAGCTGGCTACCGCCCCTTCTCTGAGTTGATTTCAGTGTTCACTCTACGGAGCATTATATATTATTTCATTCACTTTCACGCTTTGCTTCGGCATTGCGTTTCTCGTGTTGGCTCTCGCCGTCTGTCTTTCTTACATTTACATATATTTTTATATATTGTAAAATATTTGTTGTTGGGTTTGGGTAGTATAGAATAGAGTTTAGAGGACACGTTGCGCGCCTGGCTAGGCCACGCAATTTTTTGCAGCCTCGGTCTCGCCTCAGCTAGACCCGGAGTGCAGCCTGCTGCTAGCAGCCACTCCAATAATACCACCCGCGGATTGTAACATCACCGCGTGGTTGCTGCACGACTGTAGCTGCGCTACAAAAATATCTTTAGTGCGGCTGCAGTTCCTCTAAAATAAAATTAAAAAAAAAAAATAAAATAAAAATAAATAAAAAAAATAAAAAACAATTTCCCCAAACAATACACAAGGAAGACTACCGCCAACTGCACTTTTCAGTTGCCCCTTTTAAACAGGTAAGTATAGCACAACACCTTTGTCTTTTAAGACTGAGACACTGTACTAGCACTTAGCGTCTCCGGTCAGCTGACATTTCGCGTCTAGTACATAGCGCCTTCACGCCAGTACACGCGCTCCGCACATAGCGCTTCAGCGTTTTCGGTGTGAGCGCTTTGGCGCTTTGGTGTAGCGCTTAGGCGCTTTGTGCTTAGTGCCTCGGCACTTGGGGCTTGGTGCACGCACCTCGACGCCGGTGCTCGGTGCACACACCTCGACGCCGACGCTCGGTGCTCGGTGCACACACCTCGATCGCGTCGGCGCCGGTGCCTCGACCGCGTGGTTGCTGCACGACTGTAGCTGCGCTACAAAAATATCTTTAGTGCGGCTGCAGTTCCTCTAAAATAAAATTAAAAAAAAAAAATAAAATAAAAATAAATAAAAAAAATAAAAAACAATTTCCCCAAACAATACACAAGGAAGACTACCGCCAACTGCACTTTTCAGTTGCCCCTTTTAAACAGGTAAGTATAGCACAACACCTTTGTCTTTTAAGACTGAGACACTGTACTAGCACTTAGCGTCTCCGGGTCAGCTGACATTTCGGCGTCTAGTACATAGCGTCTTCACGCTCAGTACACGCGCCCGCACATAGCGCTTCAGCGTTTGTGAGCGCTTTGGCGCTGGTGTAGCAGCTTTGTGCTTAGTGCCTCGGCACTTGGGGCTTGGTGCACGCACTCGACGCCGGTGCTCGGTGCACACACCTCGACGCCGACGCCGGTGCTCGTGCACACACTCGATGCGTCGGCGCCGGTGCCTCGACGCCGACGCACGCACTCAACGCACGCACCTCGACGCTCAGTGCTCGGTGCTTCGCCGGTGCACGTACCTTGACGCGTCGACCCCGGCGCCGGTGCATGCACCTCGACGCCGACGCCGGCGCCGGTGCTCGACGCGCGGTGCTCGGTGCCTTGATGCTCGGTGCTCGGTGCATCGACACCTCGACGCTCGGCGCACGCACTCGACGCTTCGGCTCTCAACGCTCGGTGCATCGACGCCGACGCCGGTGCACGTACTCGACGGTTGAAGCTTCGCCGTTCAACGTTCGGTGTTCGCACCGCGGTGTTCGTGCACGCACCTGACGCCGTAGCTTAGACACTTCGGCGCCAACGCAACGCATCGACACGCAAATGCGCCGGGCGATCGGAGTGGTAATGATGTCTGTTCCACCGCGCCACCTGGGCGAGGCAAAATTGCCGCTAACGATCCTCATGAGGACTGTGTGACGTGCCTGGGACCAGAACACGCCGCGTCTGCCTTGGCAGACAGATCGTTTTGCGCATTGTGCGCTAATTTTCAGCCGCGCACTCTTCAGCAGAGGGCGAGGAAAGCAGTTGGTAGCCACTCCCCTTCCTCAGGGTCGTCTTACACCCTGTCTGTCACACCGTGGTCCACAGCGACTCCGCCCGTCACACTGCCCCTCCCAGCTTACAGCTGGCCAGAGATCCCCAGACCATAGACGTGCCCGGGAGCACTCTCGTAGCCCGTCTATCCGACCCCGAGGCCCCTCTCCCCGCAGGGAACGCCCTCACCGGTCACGGTCTCGCTCCATCTCACCCCACCGTAGGGGACGCTCCCGTTCTCCTCGTCGGGACAGGCGGTATAAGGACAAGTCAGGCGTGGCAGAGCTCACGTCAAAAATGTCCCAGTTTATGGACGTGATGATGGGTCAGCAATCGCTGCTCATGTCTCTGACAAACATGGCACAACTGGCCGGGCCGATTACCGGCCGGCGTTTCCGCCACAGCCTCTGGCCGCCCCAGTCATCCAACAACCCCAAGGGGTGTGGGACGTAGATGCCATCTCAAGGGATGCTTCAGAAGGGGAGCCTCTCCTTTATTTATTATTTATTTATTATTTATTTCTTAGCAGACGCCCTTATCCAGGGCGACTTACAATCGTAAGCACTTGAGGAGGACAGTGTGGAAGCTGAACTGACATCCCAGCACTCAGCAAGACACTGAGTCGGAGGTGCTGGACACCAGTGATCCCTTGTGGTCACTGGTGGAGCGAGCAACTTGCCACCTGGGGATTGAGTGGCCAGCTGTGGAATTACCTCGGCGGTCACTGTTTGAGTCGCCGTCTGTACGGTCTCCACAGCCCAGGACACTCCCAGCCTTCCCTGATTTTATTAAGGAGGTACAGTCCACCTGGGGGGCCCCGACTTCTTCACCGGCAACTTCGCGGAAAGCCTCCGCGTTTGCCATTCAGGGAGCAAGTGAGGCTGGTCTGGCGTCCTTCCCACCAGTTGATGCTGCCTTTGCAGCCCTGGTTAGAACCCCGACGCTCTCGGGTCTAGCTAAAGACCCTGCATGTCCTAACAGACAGTGCAGGACCACGGAGGTTCATTTGAAGAAAGGCTACTTAGCGGCTACAGAGGCAGTTAGGTTGTCCAACGTGGCCAGCCTCCTTTCAGTTTACCAGGCGTCGCTGGTGATGGATCTCCCGGAGCACCCATCGGCGTCTCTGAGGGCGGAATTGGCGTTGGTCGCTCAACTCCTAGTTAAGATAGCCCAGCTAAATGCACGGGATCAAGGCAGGATTATTGCATCCCTGGTAGTCGCCAGAAGGCAGCTCTGGCTCTCGCAGGCGAGAGTTCAAGAGCCTGACAAGGCCCCATTATTAGATGCTCCTATTACACCGGGGCACATGTTTGGCCCAGCGGTTGAGGAGATGCTACAACGCTCTGCTAAAGCCCGGGAGGCATCTCAGCAGATGGCGAAGATGTGGCTGCATAAGCCCTTCCAGCCTAAACGCCAACAAGAGCACCAGTGGGGTAGAACACCACCGCAGCACCAGCTGTGGCCAGGGGGTACTAAGACCTCTCCCTCAAGCACAGCAGCGCGTGGTCAACCTCCATTTACAAGACCGCAGCACGGAGGGTGGCGCCCTAGAGGAGGTGGCAGGCCACGCCCTCGTGGCTCTGGCCAGGCCCCTCGCGAACGAGCGCAGCCGAAACAGCCCTGAAAACTCCAGGCAGCTGTTAACCCGCCCCTACACTGTCTCACAGCTCCAGTTCTGGCAACAATGCACCAACGACATCTGGGTGCGCAAAACTACAGTACTGTGCAAAAGTTTTAGGCAGGTGTGAAAAAATGCTGTAAAGTAATAATGCTTTCAAAAATAGACATGTTAATAGATTATATTTATCAATTAACTAAATGCAAAGTGAGTGAACAGAAGAAAAATCTAAATCAAATCCATATTTGGTGTGACCACCCTTTGCCTTCAAAACAGCATCAAGCATCAATTCTTCTAGGTAAGCTCCCAGGGGGGCGGGCTTGCGTGGCAGCTCGCGCAGAGGCCTATCGGCAGCTTTGCTATAAAGCTCAGCCAATCCCTACTGCCTGACGGCAATATCCCACACTTGATGGTTATTTTCTCTTTCAGGGAACCGGGGTTGCATCCGCAACCTATCGCTCTCTCGTTTGGTAGCCTGGTCTCTCCTTTTCAGCTCCCAGCGCTGCCGTCCCCTTCCAACTTGACCACTTAGATTCAAGTAAGAACATTATTCAAAATTAATCCACTATTCCTTAAAGCTATATCCTTATTCTTTTTAAACAAACTACACAATTAAGTGAGAAGTATTGCTTCTACATCAATCATGCAATCATCCTTCGGTCTCGTAATTTATGACGTCACAGAAACCCTAGGTGGAATATTTTCCTGTAACTCACTGAAGCCCATGTATTATATATATATATATATATATATATATATATATATATATATATATATATATATATATATATATATATATATATATAATAGATGGACTTATCACGCTTATTTTTTATTGAGTACGTTACATAAACATCTCAACAACCGAAGGATATTATATACATATGAGCATTTATCTATTATATAAATAATAAATTCGACTTTTTTTATAACTTCTTGTGCTGTGCGCTTCTGTAAAATGTTTTCTAATTATAAAATTAGTTATAAAATAGTTATGTTAACGAAAGTCTAAAAAGGGCAGCTGGCTCTTTGAGCTATATATATATATATATATATATATATATATGTGTGTGTTATGGACCGATGCCAAAATCGGGCAGTTGCCGAAATGCCGGGGCAATTTGTGAAGTGCACAGCTGCGGTGGGCAGATGCCGAATTGGTTTAGATTTTTATGTAATTTCTGTATCTGCACTGGCTGGTCAACTGCCCACAGAAGAACTGCCCACAGGGCGAAGAAAATTTTTTAACAGATACAGTATAATATAAATAGAGAGTGAATTACCTTTGTTGCCTTTATGCGCAAAAGCGCACCGCCACCAAACCACCCGTTGCAATGTTTATTTAAATAACTTAATTACTTTCTGACAATGCTATAGCAACAGAACTAAACAAAATATCAATGCACAGTTTATTTTCATCATGGGTTAGATATAGAGATGCGAGTAAGTGTGGGGCGAGAAACGAGTCAGAATAAAATACAATAATGTTTTATTTTATTTTATTTGCAGTAATACAATACACATTTCTGAGCAGAGTTGAGTTGTTTGAATGAAAGATCATTCCATATCAGCAAGAGACTAATAATCACAGTTAAGTTTAAACGTGTAAAAGCCACCCAGTTAAATATAGTTACCTGAAAGAATACAGTGCCAAACAACTCAGGTATTGTGAATGAGTAAAAGCCGGACTAAGACAAAAGCCACCAGATGGACCAGAGTAACTCCGATCGTCCCAAAACCGTACAGATAATTCAAGTGTAACAAAAATACATGAAATACACCTTAGAAATACATGAAATACTCCCAGCTGAAAAAAAATTGCTATACGGAAAATAAAAGGGCTGCAGAAGAGGCATACATAGACACCAAACAAAAAGTCGGTTTACAAAAGTAGAAACAGACACATAAATACTTAAAACATTCTTCATTGATCTTTGTGACAGAAATGTAATGAGTTTTGGTTGTAAATCCTCCCGACCTGTGAGGGTGCTAAGCAGCGAAAGGGAAAGGCTTTGGACAGGTTGGCCTGACAGTTCTTTCCCTGGTACGGGAAGTCGGTCAGCCTGGAAGAAGACGAGACTCCGTTGCAGGAACGTATTGACCTGGAAGGTAAATGAGGTAGCAGCTGCAGGCAATAGAGTCAGCTGCAATCGTTTACCAAGGGGTCATGCGGAATGGCATAAAGGGGCTGGAGAATTGTAGATATTTTCCTTTGCTTGGGTCAGAGAAGCATTAACTGGAAGGACCGGGGGAGTTCCCAAAAAGAATTGAGAAATATTTAGTGAGTGTTTTGTTTGTTTGTAGCACTGTTAGTAATTGTCTTCTGTTTGTAAATTCACTAGATGGCTAACACGTCTCTGGAGCTGTCGTCTTGGGCCAGCACTACCCAGAACAACAACACCACAGTGACTGTTATTTGTTATCACCCACCTTGAGCACTGCTGCACGCACCCGGACTGGTGATTTGTGTTAGTAGTATTGTGGGAGCGGATAACGTGTTATTATTTGTTTTGTTTACAAATCATTGTTATCATTTTCCTGCCGAGCTTTACACCAGGGGTGTATTGCTGGAGGATTTGTGTTAAAAATAAAATAACATTTCCAAAATGGATTATAGTTTTCACTTGTGATTATTTCTGCACTGCATCACCTCTGCACGTGTTCATATCAACAGCCACTTTGCCACAATCTTACAAACAACTTTTTTTTAACATGTATTTGTGTGTAGGGAGTTTTGTACCACTCGGAAACATGCTCTTCATTCTCGGTTCTGTTTAGTTTAACCCACATCTCCACTCAGTAAACATTGGTCTATTTGTATTATTTAAAATATAATCGTCTTTCTTTCGAATAAAACTAATATTTAGTAACATTTAGTCTACATGTCAATTGTTGCCTATTTATTTTAATCATAGCCTCTATTTTCATAAGGATTTCTACGCGTATGGTCACGTGACAATACAGGGCCACACTTTCTCATAGGATGCAGTTTCTCATGCTACACCAGCACCGATCGATTCAGCCTTGCCCGCAGCTTACATAGAAACAAGAACCATCTTCATAGCACTTAGTTTGCTTTATTCATTAAAATGCACCTGGATTAAGACAACACCCGCTGGACCGAACATTTAAAGGGGTCCTAAACCTGGCACCAATTGACTCCTTCTTGCCCCACAGCTCAAATAGAAACAAGGTAAACTTGCAAGACTGATGCAAGGCAGCCCGAATTCTCTCTGCACGTGGTGCTGAAAGAACAGCGGCAGTGTGGAGTAGTGGTTAGGGCTCTGGACTCTTGACCGGAGGGTCGTGGGTTCAATCCCAGGTGGGAGACACTGCTGCTGTACCCTTGAGCAAGGTACTTTACCGAGATTGCTCCAGTAAAAACCCACCTGTATAAATGGGTAATTGTATGAAAAAATAATGTAATTGTATGTAAAAATAATGTGATATCTTGTAACAATTGTAAGTCAACCTGGATTAGGGCGTCTGCTAAGAAATAAATAATAATAATAATACTAACAGCTCTCCCTAATCAAGCATTGGGGTCTATTTCATTTTCTTTAATTTCAACATGACTTTTTTTCATATGGAAGCGTCCTAGTGCCAATGGAAAAAACCCCCTCCTAATTAGGACTTTTTATCTCCTAATTCTTTTAAACTCCTACGTATGACATTTTAGTCCTAATTAGGGGATAACAAGTCCTAATTAGGAGATACAAAGTCCTACGTAGGAGTTTAAAATGTTTTTAATTGGCACTAGGACGCTTCCGTATTTTTCTTACTTTACTATGGCTTTAGAATTTCTGTATTCTTTAGTATTTTGTTTGTGTTTTGAACCCTTAACTGCCCGACAGTGTACCAATTTAATAATAAAAGCGCACTGAACTCTCAGTTGTTACAGTGTTACATTTTTATTTTCTTTCTTTGGTTTTCATGGCTGCAATGTTGCAAACATATAGGCTTTAACAATGTTGCAATGACAAGTTGTAATGCTGCACACTCTATGTGGTGAATGAAATGCTGATGCAAATGTTTAATTGTCTGAGATCTGATGCCAACTAATGTTAGACATGAAATCATATTGTTTGAATGTGTAAAACTATTTTCTACAGAACGAAAACTAAACTTTTTTTTATAAGAAAACATTTTCTTCTGAGTCAAATTGTCATTCATATTTCTAAATAAGAAAAATACAAACTTTATGCTGTTGATTAATGATTAATTAACATTGCTAAATTAGTTTTGGCACTGCGTTCTTCCTGAGTTTCAAGTAACTATATTTAACTGGGTGGCTTTTACATGTTTAAACTTAACTGTGATTATTAGTCTTGCTTATATTGAATGATCTCTCATTCAAACAACGCAAATCTGCTCAGAAATCTGTATTGTATTACTGTATTGTGGCGGTGAGCTTATGCGCTTAAAGGCAACAAAGGCAATTCACTCTCTATTTGTATTATACTGTATCTGTTAAAAATCTTTCTTTTCCCGGGTGTCTGTGGGCAGTTGACCAGCCAGGGCAGATGCCGAAATGGCATAAAATTCGAAGCTAATTCGCCATCTGTCCTGGTGGCTGTGGGCAGATGCAGAAATTACATAAAATTCTAAGCTAATTCGGCATCTGCCCACCGCAACTGTGCACTTCGCGAACTGCCTGGGCATTTCGGCAACTGCCCGATTTTGGCATCGGTCCATAACATATATAAATAATAATAATAAATAATAATAATAATAATAATAATATATCATCCGTGGACAAGCCACAAGGAGAAAAGACGGTAACACTTTAGATTGTGTGGCATATTTAATATTAAATAGATGTGCTATTGCATATTAAATTAACAGGTAATTATGCCTTATTTACTTTCAATTACCATTGAACTAAAAAGAACGTTATTTTCAATAAGGTTGTGTAAAGATAAACTTTATTCAAAACACTCAAGTTAAAAGCTTTGAAAAACAATCAGAGGGGTGCCTACGTGTTTCAACTCATTCTCAAATCACCTCTGTGATTGTTTTTCAAAACTTTTAACGTGATTGTTAAATTAAGTTTATCTTTTATTGAGAACTTTTGTGGATATTGACATTATGCTGCTGTCTTTTTTCCTTGCTTGTGGCGTGTCCACTGGAGGAGATTCAATATACTTTTGAATTTCTAAGAAAACTCTGCTTCAAACTGTATTTTCAGTTTCGTAGCTGCTTTTTTTCCAAGAGTAGTTGAACTCCTCCTCTTTCTCATCATCATTTTCTTCTGCAGGCAGGTTGCCTGAAGTGGGACGAGTCAGGATGAATGGAATCAGCAACTACATAACCTGAGTGGATTTCCAGCATTTGGCACTGGTTCCTGCAGCATCACTCTTTCTCTCTCTCTCTTTTCTTCTCTTTAATAAATCTCTGAGATTATTCCATCTCTTATGGCATTCTTCTTCTAAAACAAAAAAGATTGTTTTAGTAATGCCAGTAGCAAGTAAGGAAGTAACACATATTTTTGTTATTCATTGCAGGTTTTTGGCAACAGGGGATTCAACCGTAGCAGGCACAGTGACAGAGTTATGTCAGGTAATATGGGACTCCCTTGTGCTGGACCACATGAAGGTCCCCATGGAATGATTGGAAAGCAATTGCCCAGGGATTCTACAATAGATGGAACTTCCCAAACTGTCTGGGGGCAATTGATGGAAAACATGTGGTCATCCAAGCACCTGCTTCTTCTGGGTCACAGTTTTTTAATTATAAGGGCAGTTTTTCAATTGTCCTGTTGGCACTTGTGGATGGCTGTACACTGTCCTGCTCAGCTTTAGGGAAAGCTCTGTAACAGGTGGTTACACAGCTTCAAGGGGTAAAATTATTCAAATGGTGCTATGACCCGAAACCAACTACGCCACCTTGTGTTTAAAGAGGGCAAGGTCCTCTGATGTACCTTTAAATTTACTTTGGAGTTCCCACTACGAAGGTTCTTTAACTGGGTAAGCAACCGTGTATAGCACACCATGCAAGGAGGTGGAGACAAAATTGAATTCTCAAAACAATTTATTTATTTTAAAAGAAACAATTAAATACTGCAATATAATTGTGCAAAATTCAGCAATAGCTAACAACAAATAGTTACTAAAGTTAAAATGAATTTACAGGTTTCAGACAACAATACTATCAAACACTCAAGAGGTAGCCAGTTAACAGAAAGGTCTTATTGGATTTCAAATGTTCCATATAAAATTAGTCTGTATCAATATTGTATTACACTCAACTAAAAAATTCTACAAAAGTGGAGACAATTCTGAATGTGGTAATTAAAGGGTTAATTCACTGGCACTTTAAAAACATGTGAGAATGTGGTGGAGGGTTTAATTGATTAAGTAGGTGTAAATTGCTGCACAAGTGTGTATATAAGGAAGCACTGAGAGCACAGGCTTAGTTGGTGTTAGGATTCTGGAGAGTGAAGATCTCTGATCCTGTGTGTAGTGTTTTTCTTTATTAAAGTGTGTGCGAGATCTGTTTTTGTTTAAACTGTTTATTTTGTTGTGTTTGTTTTGTAAATAAATACATGCTGTAGCGCTTTCACCTGCCATCTGTCTCCGAGTCTCCCTAACTTGCCGACTGACAGCCCTTCCACTCGTGTCATCCTGTGACACTATGGTGTCCTGCGTGGGATTAAAGCGCCTCCCGGAGACTCTGAGCAGAGCAGGTGTTTTTTTGTTTAAAAATAAATAAATAAATAAATAAATAAATGGGAAAAGACAGCGACAACTGCAAAAGAGAGCAACGGTAGCAGCTAGCACAATATGGCTGGACCCCATCGCAGCTCAGACCTTCTGGGATAACGCCCTGGAAAATTTCTTTGAGGCCGTGGGGGACCCAGGAGGGTGCTTTTCCTGCGGGGAGTACGGGCACTGCAGCACGCGATGCCCCCATGAGGAAGAGGAAGAATCTAAGGGGGAGGAGTGGTGTCGTGCGGCAGGTGAGCCGGGGTCTGGGTGGCCCTTCATTTTCTCATGCTGGGAGGAGGTAGTGGCTGCCCAGGCATGTCAGGGCAAGACACCTCACAAGCGAGGCAGGAGCTGCCACCGTTCAGTTCGAGAGCCAGAGGAGGAGGAGCATAAACAGAAATGGCGGTGCCTAGATTGTGGGGAGGGCGACCACCCAACGCCCCGCTGCCCGTTTCGAGAGTCTGAAGGGGCGGTGCAGTTGCCTGCACATGAGCCAGAAGAGGCGGAGCTATTACCAGCAAGTGAGTCAGAAGGGGCGGAGCCATTGCCACTCCGAGAGCCAGAGGGGGCGGAGCTGTTGCCATCCCGAGAGATAGAGGGGGTGGAGCCGTTGCCAGCCCAAGAGCCAGAGGGGGTGGAGTTGTTGCAAGCCCAAGGACCGTTGCTGGAAGAGAAGGTATGGGAGGAGCTGAAGCCACATCCCCCAGAAAATTTTTGGGGGGAGCAGGGGTGTGATGTTGGGACTCCCCAGCAACCATTGTTCTTGTTGCTGAGGGGGGCACGGTGGAGAGAGAAAGTGCTGTCCCAGGAGAAATGGCCAACATCACCAGTGTTGCTGTCTGCTGCTCCACCTGAAGTTGCTGTGCTGTCTGCTGCTCCACCTGAGGTTCTGTGCTCCTGTCTGCTGCTCCACCTGAGGTTGCCGTGCTGTCTGCTGCTCCACCTGAGGTCCCTGTGCCGCTGCCTGTCGTGCCGGAGGGTCCCGTGCCGCTGCCTGCCATGCCGGAGGGACCCATGCCGCTGCCTGCCGCGCCGCAGACTCCAGTGCCAGCGCCAGTGGTTCCGGAGGGTACAGCGCCAGCGCCAGTGGTTCCGGAGGGTCCACAGCCAGCGGCAGTTGTTCCGGAGGGTCCCGCGCCAGTGGTTCCGGAGGGTCCAGCGCCAGCGCCAGTGATTCCGGAGGGTACAGCACCAGTGGTTCCGGAGGGTACAGCGCCAGCGCCAGTGGTTCCGGAGGGTACAGCGCCAGCGCCAGTGGTTCCGAAGGGCCAAGCGCCAGTGGTTCCAGAGGGTCCAGCGCCAGTGGTTCCGTAGGGTACAGCGCCAGCGCCAGTGGTTCCGAAGGGTCCAGCGCCAGTGGTTCCGGAGAGCCCAGCGCCAGTGGTTCTGGAGGGTCCAGCGCCAGTGGTTCCAGAGGGTACAGCGCCAGTGGTTCCGTAGGGTACAGCGCCAGCGCCAGTGGTTCCGAAGGGTCCAGCGCCAGTGGTTCCGGAGAGCCCAGCGCCAGTGGTTCTGGAGGGTCCAGCGCCAGTGGTTCCAGAGGGTCCAGCGCCAGTGGTTCCGGAGGGTCCAGCGCCAGTGGTTCCAGAGGGTACAGCGCCAGCGCCAGTGGTTCCGGAGGGTACAGCGCCAGCGCCAGTGGTTCCGGAGGGTCCAGAGTCGGCGCCAGTGGTTCCGGAGGGTCCAGTGCCAGCGCCAGTAGTTCCAGCGCCAGCAGAGGGACCCAAGCTAGTGCCTGTGTTGCTAGGGGTGGCCAACTTGCCTGGGCCAGCGGACGGGTATCCAGGAGGGACCCGAGAAGGGACAATAAGGACACTGGGTTTATGGGGTAGGCCGGTGGTTAAACGGGCACCCCCTTACAGAAGCCCAGGGGTAGTTACGGGGGTTAAACGGGTGCCCCCTTACAAAAGCCCCATGGAGGTGAAGGAGTGCGGGGGAGTGTTGGGGCCAGCCTCCAGACGGCAGGGTGCACAAGGGGGAAGGACTGGCCCGGCCCGTCTGGTGTTTGACAGGGGTTGGCTGGTCCCCAACATTTCCTCCCACCCTCCATCCCAAATCTTGTGTAATGGGGGGGGGGGAGGAGGTGGCCCGTTGAGGGCCTGTATGTGCTACGCACATAAGGGGGGAGGTATGTGGCAGAATGAGGGTACTGCCCTATGTTTATAGTGTGTGTATATGTGTGTTTGTAGTGGTGGTGGGTAATTAAAGGGTTAATTCACTGGCACTTTAAAAACATGTGAGAATGTGGTGGAGGGTTTAATTGATTAAGTAGGTGTAAATTGCTGCACAAGTGTGAATATAAGGGAGCACTGAGAGCACAGGTTTAGTTGGTGTTAGGATTCTGGAGAGTGTAGATCTCTGATCCTGTGTGTAGTGTTTTTCTTTGTTAAAGTGTGTGCGAGATCTGTTTTTGTTTAAACTGTTTATTTTGTTGTGTTTGTTTTGTAAATAAATACATGCTGTAGCGCTTTCACCTGCCGCCTGTCTCCGAGTCTCCCTACCTTGCCGCCTGACAGCCCTTCCACTCGTGTCATCCTGTGACACAATCCAACACAGGACAAAGCAATATTCAAATCAAATGTAAAATACAAATCAAATTCCAAACGTGCAAAAAAGAATACACAAACATTAAATACTCGTCTCACAAGACAAGGCTTACCACTAACGGTAACCAAACAGCAAAGACTCGGATGTGGTGCTGCAGCTCACAAGACGCTACTCAGCTGGATGTCGGCTTAGTTAGAGTAGCATTCTCAGCACCAAAACAAACAAAAGTACAAAAACTATGCTTGCTCTCAGGTTGCAGGTTATGCAGGTTAATCAAGCAGAGACACCCACACACGGAAGCAGATTGCAAGTCTGGACCAACGAAAGAACAGCATCGCAGAAATCCATGATGTCAGCGCCTAAATGACAGAGGAAACACAAAACAAAAACACACAAACCCACCCAGCAAACTGGCTCTTTGGATTACACATTTAACAAGTAAAAATACATAGCCCTACTTAAACACCCGCTGCAGCTCCCTGGCACTGATCAACTTGGACCTGTGCCACATGTCATTACGCAGGATGAGGAATTCCTCCTGTGCAGAAATGTAATGAGGCCATACCCTGGAAGAAACCTGCTGAGGGACAAGCACATTTTTAACTACCACCTCTCCCTTGCAAGAAGAATTGTGGAAAATACCTTTGGCAGCACAATGTCGTGTTTACAGGCGCTTTCTTGGTGTGAGCCCAGAGAATGCGGAGAAAGTGGTGAAGATTGTCAGACAGAATCCATAGTGAGTGACTGGCAGCACAGAAACACAGAGTTCCATGTATATTACTGATTCTCCCCCAAACTATTGTTGTTTCAGGTAGGACAGTGTTAACAATGTTATACTTTGCCTACTTAAAGAATGACTTGGTTTATATATGAAGGAAATAACTAATTATTTACATAATTGTCTGGCTTTGTCTTTTAACACAAAATGTCAAGGATGTCATTTAGAAAATAAAAGCTGTTGTGATACACATAGAAACCACATGGAATCCCTGAAATTAAACTACACAACGTTATATAAAATTAATTATTAAGTTACCTGATCGTCCCATCTTCACACATGCAAATCCTCCAAGCATTCGCTTTTTGGTCTGCATCCCAGTAAATATTTAAAGTTGTGTTGTAACTGTGCCAAACTCCTCCTCTTCTTCTTCTTCTTCTTCTTCTTCTTCTTCTTCTTCTTCTTCTTCTTCTTCTTCTTCTTCTTCTTCAGGTTAGTCTAAAGGGTGCATTCCATCTATCATTTTAGATGATTAGCGCCCTCTATCTGTAGTCATTTTTCTCCCTTTGATTGATTGATTTATTTTATTTTTTGTCATCTTTATTTATTATTTATAATATCCCTTCTTTTCCTATTTCCTGTATATATTTAGTCAATATATTTTCTCTTTTCCATCTCCCTTCTTCTCTTATATATTTAATTCATAAACCTCCACTTCCCTCAACCTCCTCTCCAAATTCCTCCTCAAACTTCTTGCACTTTAATAGATAATGTTCCACTGTTTCTGATACATTTTTCACAAAACCCTTTGTCATGTTTTCTCAGTCTAAATAAATGCTCATTCAGAGAACTAAGTCCAATCCTTAACCTATCTAACGATCTTTCCTCTTTCCTTCCCAATTCCTTATTCACCCAACTACTATTCACCTCTTTCTGGATACTATGATAAAACATTCCTTTCAAACTTTCATCGCATCTGTCCTGCCATTCTTTTACTATCATTCTTTTAACATAGCTTCCCATTTCATGCGATCTCAATGGAATCACCACATTGATCTCCTCTCTTTTTAACCAATTTTTTTGCTGCAAGATCTACCATCTCATTACCCAGAATGCCAGAGTGACCAGGAATCCAAACTAAACTTACTTCAATCCCCATTATTGCACATTCCTTGTATCTTTTTTTATTAATTCAAACATGATATCTTTTCTATTAGTATAATCTCTTTTCAACACAATAAGTACACTTAAAGAATCTGTGAATATGACGCTTTCTTAGGCTTTATTTCAGCTATTTTAACTATTGCAACCGTTTCTGCTACATACACTGATAAATGGTCCAACATCCTTGCTATTTTACAGACATCCAATTCTGGAATATTGTACGGCATTGCTACTCTTCCTGTTTTTGGATCCTTAGATCCATCTGTAAATATACATAAAGCCTCCTTAATCTTCTCCTCTACAAAAGCTTGACTCTTTCTTTTCAATTCCATTTTCCCCCTCCTATCTTACTTGTTCACTCAATTCTGTACAGCAATTATTATTTTATTTTTTTTATGAACCATTCTGGTAACACATTTACATTAACATTCTTCACTAAATTCAGGTTTTCAATTCATATTTCCTTTATCCATTTTTGCATCAAATAACCCAACGTGCCCCCATTTTTCTCCCAGCTCTCCTTTTTATACCGATTTATCCACCTATCTTCCATGCTTTTCCGAGGAGGAAATTCTACATGCAGAGAGTTAGTCCTAATCCAATATTTAACACTTAGCCATGTTCTCCTTAATTCCAGTGGCATCTCATTTATCAAAACCTGCATAGGATTAACTGGAGCAGATTTCATGGCTCCTATACACACCCTTATTGCTTTAGCTTGTAAATTATCCTGTTTTTTCACATTGCTTTTACATCCTCCCACTAGAATCTGACCTCCATAGTCTATTACACTCCTAATTAACCCTCTGTATTGTTGTACAACTCTGGGTGCTCAGACACATACAATATTAACCACTTCAACTCCAGATGTAAAAATGAAACCCCTTCCCAGGTACTAGATTTTGAAAATAATAATAAGAAGAAGAATAAGAATAAAGTTTTCAAACCTGTAATTGCTATAAAATGTTAACATATGATGAATAAAACACAAATAAATGACCTAAACTGCGTTTTTCATTAACCCTTTATGCTGCTGTTTACTTGTGGCAAAGTGGCTGCTGATTAGAAACAGGTGCAGAGGTGATGCAGTGCAGAAAAAATCACACAGAAGGAAACTGTAATCCGTTTTGGAAAAGGGGTTATTTTTATTTGTAAACTCCTGGTCTGGCGACCAAACAATAATCCTCTGGCAATACACACCAATGTGTAAAGCACAGAAGAAACAATAATAAATGGATTGCAGTCCAAATAATAAACACACGTTATCCGCCTCACAATAATACAAAACACGGTCACCAGTCCGGGTGCTTGCAGTACTGCTTGTGGTGGGTGATAACAATTTGCAGTGTGGTGTAGTGTTGTTCCGGGTAGTGCTGGCCCAAGGCGACAGCTCCGGAGACGTGTAAGCCGTCTAGTGAATTTACAAAAACAAAACACAATTACTAACAGCGACAAAAACAAACAAAACACTCACAAACTATTTTTCACAGATTTATTAGGGATCTCTCCCGGTCCTTCCAGTTCCTGTCTCTTTGAACCAAGCGAAGGAAAAGATTTGCGATTCTCCGTCCCCTTTATGCTATCATGCATGACCCCTTGGTAAACGAGTGCAGCTGTCTCTACAATCTACAGCTGCTACGTCGTTTCCCTTCCGGGTCAATACGTTCCTGTGACGGAGTCTTGCCTGCTTCCAGACTGACCGACTTCCCGGCCTGGGGAAAGAACTGTCAGGCCAGCCCGTCCAAAGACTTCCCCTTTCGCTGCTTAGCGCCCTCACAGGTCAGGAGAGAGATTTACAACCAAAACTCATTGTATTTCTGTCACAGGACTACATACCCATATTCAATATAGAGATAAAAACACTTTTTTTTTTTTTTTGAACAATGAAAACAAAAACAATGCTAATAACTCTAAACAATAATAATCAGTAAACAGTAATTATCAAATAAAAATCAAACATCATCAAAACGTGTGCCATTATCGACTTACTCTGTGCCATTTATTGAAATTTTCAATACAACAGAACCTGGGGTTGCTTTCGCAACCACTGCACATTTTTCTTGTGTCCTTGTCTTTTTTTTTCAATTTCGTTGCAGTCTCTGCTTACCTTGTGTCAGAGGGATAGTCACAAATGCGTGTACACAGCTACTTTGTGCAGGCATTGTGATGGATCTGGCTGCCAGTGCTGTGTTTTGATAGTATTTCGTCACAGCACTGCCATTTCAAACCAGACAGCTTCCCGTTTGCAGCTGGCTTACCTGTAAAGTAGCTGCATGCTCTTCTGTTTGTACTGTTTGTACTGTTCTTGGCTCCACATCCTCTTCATCATCATCGCTGAGTGATAGATAAGTGCATAACTGTCGCTGGTATCGAAATCCTCTGAACCAACTTCACTCCCGTTGCTTATTATAGAAAGACCACTAAAAACAATATAAACTACAACTAAACAAGTTAAACTAAAAATAAAACAAACAAACAAAAAACATTTAAAACACTATATATTTACTTGTAAACGCCCACAGGTAGATTGGAATTGCTACATGACACGCAATTGGATACAAATGTCACCTGACCCTCCCCTGACTTTCATTGCACATTCCACAGTACTATTATTATTATTATTTATTACTTAGGAGACACCCTTATCCAGGGCGACTTACCATTGTTACAAGATATCACATTATTTTTACATACAATTACATTATTTTTTACCCATTTATACAGTTGGGTTTTTACTGGAGCAATCTAGGTAAAGTACCTTGCTCAAGGATACAGCAGCAGTGTCCCCCACCTGGAATTGAACCCACAACTCTCCGGTCAAGAGTCCAGAGACCTAACCACTACTCCACACTGCGCGTGTGAAAATAAATTGGACCTGATGCAGCTGAGGCGCGCTGAATAAATGGACCGCAAAGGGTTAAGGGTGTAGCCTAACATATTTACTGCAGCAATCATTGTTGCATGGAGCTCATCACCATTATGCTTACCATAAAGGAAAACATCAATCGGTGCAGCCCACTCCTGTTTTTATAATAAAATGTTATCAATGACCTGTCTTGTTCTTCAGGATCCACAGTTAAGCTGATTTGGGGTCTTAAAGGGGGCCGTTAGCTTTTTCTCCTCTCTTTAAAGAAACTAAGGCTTTCAGGGCCTCTTTTCCAGTTTTCTCTGTCCAGTCTTGGAGAGACACAACAACACGCATTAATTTAAAAAGTCTTGGAGAAACAGAAAAACATGCATTAATTCAAAAAGTCTTGGAGAAACACAACATGCATTTATTCAAAAAGTCTTGGAAAGACAACATGCATTAATTCAGAAAGTCTTGGAGAGACACAACAACTTGGGGGACACTGCTGCTGTCCCCTTGAGCAAGGTACTTTACCTAGATTGCTCCAGTAAAAACCCAACTGTATAAATGGGTAATTGTATGTAAAAATAATGTGATATCTTGTAATAATTGTAAGTCGCCCTGGATAAGGGCGTCTGCTAAGAAATAAATAATAATAATAATAATAACTTGCATTAATTCAAAGAAAGCAACCATTTCCTCTTTTACATCAAAATAAATACATCAAAAATGCTTTTTGAACTTAAACAGTAATATTACATAGACTACAGTTTCATTTACAGTTTTACTTATCTGTATATATTCAAGCCCATACTTTTTCACAGATCAATTTAATCATTTGTCTGGTATTAAATAAAGCAGTGTTAAAGATATCAGATATTAAGTTAAAATCTGCTTCTGAACACACTGCTTTTTCTATCACTTAAATTTCAGATTACCACAAACAGCAAACAAAATAAAGTGTCACCTGAATTTTGCATTTTTTCACATTACGGTATACTAGGAGTGTCTTCATCTAAGACTGGGGCAGTATTGCTGTGTAACACTGAGTCAGTGCTTCCCTGTAACTGATATTAAGCCACCTGCTCTTCAAGCTCAGAATGCACTATGTCCTCTGCTGTGCTGGCTGGAGCTTGTGTTGGTTACAATAGGTTGTGACTGCTGAAACATTTTCTGAAATAGTTCTTCTGTGAAGACGGAAGGGAAGCATAGAAAATATTTAGCTCAATGTTACAGAAAACTTGTGTTTCATTGTATTTTTCTAGACTTTACAAAATAAGCCAGTGCTTAGAAATGCATAAGTTTCTAAAAAAAATGTTGTTTTTTTTCAAAATTAACGAAAGTCCAGAAATGTTTATGAATTTATATTGTTATTTGTAGATCTACATCTTACTATATAATATTAAACAATGTCTATTAAATTATTTTTAGCAAGCATGCAATCATGAAGGTCTTACCATTTAAACTACATTCAAGATTTGTACTATTCACTGACCTCTAAAGCTTGTCCACTAATGTTAGCCCCCCTTGTACTGAGAATGAAAAAATCCATTGTTAAATTAAACATTGCTTACTATCATGTTCTTGCGAGCTTCTTCTGTGAGCATTTCCACATTTTATAGTACAGACAAAAACAAAGCAAACATGGTTAATTCTGCAGTTATACACACATTACAAAGACTAAATGAAAAACCTTTACACAGTTCCTCACAGTATATTGCTGTCCAGTTTTGTATAGAGATCTATGATGACTTACATATTGCAGGTTGCTGCATGGCTTTGAATGTCTCCTCTGGAATTAGCTTAAAGCAATGAATACATTCAATTCTTGAACTTTCTGTGCAGTCCTGTGTAACAAATATAAAATTATTCAACAAAGCCTACATTTTAATACAATTGTTTGATGTTTTCATTAATTGTGACTAAATAATGAGTCCTTCAAATGTAGGGTACTGTTTAGTTTATTAATATTACATTTTTACTATAGCATACAGCAACAATTTAAATTGAAAATACAATTCTGTCCACATTTATTTATAATAGACCAATGGCTTTGTTATTTGGTGCATATCAGAGGTACTTATTTATCATTTTTAAAGCCAATGGTCCTATGGTTATTTAATACTTATGTAACAATAACTTAAGCATAAAAAATGTGAACAACAATTATACAGCAGGAAACAATTGATAATACCAGATTAAATCTCAGGAGGAAATAAGTAATATGATTAGATTAATTAGACTATATTCCTTAAAATAAAATACCTAAGAAAAAATACCACGGAATCCTATAAAATATAAAAACATACACTTGTTGATTTTACCTGTTTGTGAACATAGTTGTCTAGGTCCTTTTGCAAAGGTCAAATATAAACAATTCCATGGCCAAAGCAGCAATCCAGCCTAAGGTACTTTTCAGAATAGCCTTCAGGCACAACAGCAGAGGTAAGCTCAGTACTAGAGTTATTCTGGGCCATTCACATTCTTATGGCTTCTTCCAAAAGATTTGAAACCCTCCTCGATCCATTAGGGTTTGCTTCGATGACCATTACATTAAAATAAATACATAAAAAAAGTCAATGATTACATACAGTCCAATAAAATGTAAATATTGTAAAGCATATTTCTCGCTAGATTTTGGATGACTTGCTCACTTCGGAAATTAAGGCTGAAGGAAACATTAAAAAATACAAATTATACAACCAAAGCTTTAATGGAAGACCTTGATGCATATACAAAATCACCAAAGAAGCTACAGTCCAGATTTGATAATGTACAATCCACAGTGCAGTCAAACAAACACAAGTCATCACTCTGCAATCAACAGATTGAACAGTTGCAAAACAGACCGCAGAGATGGAAGACAGGAGCCAAAGAATCAACCTACGGCTGGTGGGTTTGCTGAATCCGAAGAAGATTCAGACTCAATCAGCATTATCTCTTTAAATCTGCAAAAGAAGCTGAGGACTTTTAAAGCATCCCAGGGATGTTGGAACCAAAACAAAGCATCTCTACCGACCGATCTACGACTGTGACGGTCGAACTTCAGTCATACCCTCCTGTGGCTTCAGTTGAGCCTGCGACATGGAGACAGCGGCTGCGGCTTTTTGAACGGTTCTCATCAGGGAGTAGCCTGGACTAGGAGTGTTGGATTCCTAAAAATCAAGAATGTTCTTGCAACATAGTGCTACAGCTGGCAGCTTATCCAATATTTTTTACTTGATATTGAGATTCATACTGTTCATTTTACTTGTGCTTTTGTGGTATTTTGCTTGGATAAACAATTATTATCTGTTGGCTCAAGGGTCTGACTCTGTAATGCATAAGGAAGGTCTGAGCTTGGACATGCATTGCTGTGAGAGAGTCACAGCTCTAAAGAGTTTTAAGTTTTTCCAAACCAGGGGGGCTTTTAATGTTGAAATCCTTATACAGTTTGTGTTTTTTATTTGTATTTGTTGTTGTTTTAATGTCTTGTGTTACAGAGCTTGCATCTTTTGTGATATTCAGAATGGAAACTGTTTTATAAGTCAGGCCCAGATGCCTTGCGACTATTTGCTTTTCAGAGTATGTTTGTGGGGGAAGGGTCTCTTGCTGTCTCACTTTAACCATTATCATGACAGATATTAATGTTTTGTCCTGGAACGTGCAGGATTGAATTCTCCCATGAAACGTACAAAAGGTCTTGACTTTTTGCATCACAAATGAGTATTTATAGGCTTATTGCAAGAAATAGATCTTAACTCTTATGATGTCCATTGTTTTCTAAATATTATATTTAGAATTGAAGCCCATTCTATGATTTCCAAATTTATATGGGGAGGCAGACACCCACAAATATTCTTCAACGAGCTGAATGATCGGGTGGACTGTCTCTCCGTAACCTGAACTTTTCTTTTTTCTCCATGACTACTGAATCTCACTCAGACCATGCAACAACCTGGGCTGTGTTTAATGGCTATTAGAACAAAACCACATTCTACTTTTCATTTGTATGTGCTTTGGTCATCTTTCCAAAAGAGAGATAAGGAGTTTAATTTTTGTTCTTAGAAAGAGGCCCAGTAACTATGAGAAGCAAGCCTGTTGGAGAACTGAAATTCCAGGTACAGTGGAGTGGCTACTTTAGTGTGGTTATTGTGTGCAGTGAAAAAATTGTTTTGCCAACAGAGAAACAAATGTATCATATCTGTGATCGATAAAAGGGAAGGAGCACTGTGACAGAAATATAATGAGTTTTGGTTGTAAATCTCCCTCCCGACCTGTGAGGGCGCTAAGCAGCAAAAGGAGAAGTCTTTGGACCGGCTGGCCTGACAGTTCTTTCTCCGGGCCGGGAAGTTGGTCAGTCTAGAAGAAAAAGAGACTCTGTTGCAGGAATGTATTGACCCGGAAGGTAAACGACGTAGCAGCTGCAGACAGTAGAGACAGCTGCACTTGTTTACCAAGGGGTCATGCGTGATAGCATAAAGAATCGCAAATCTTTTCCTTCGCTTTGGTTACGGAAACATAACCCGGAAGGACCTGTGCAGCATTTTATAAAATATCTTGAGTTTGTTTGTCTTGTCTATAATTGTTATTTGTGTTTTATAGACAGCTAACACGTTCCGGAGCTGTCGCTAAGGGCCAGCATAAAAACCCGGAACAGCACTGCACTATTGTCACTCATTAAACTGTATCACCCACCACGAGCACTACAGCACACACCCAGGACTGGTGACCGTGTATGTATATTGTGGGAGGGATACCTGTGTTTATTGTTTGGGACTGCAACCTATTATTATTTAACCCTGAATATAAAGACCAGCCAGAATATAAAAGACCCACTCTCGTCTTAGCGTGTCAGAGGAGAGACATAAGTCTGTGGGAGAAAATAAACAATTGCTACGTATGCTTGTTTTGCAACCAGCATACTACTTGTTTAGTGTTTCTGTTTGTTTGGCCAACGCGCCTTTTGTTTTGTAGTGTTTTCCTTGTGTTGAGTCTGTGTTTCTGGTCTGACGTCACCACTGCAAGCCATCCTGTTCACAATTATGCATTGCTGTGTACTGCTGGGGATCATTGTTTTGGTCACCAGACCTGGAGTATAAAAATAAACTACCCCTTTTCCATACTGGATTACAATCTGTGTCTGTGTTATTCCTGCACTGCATCACCTCTGCACCTGTTCACAATCAACCACTTTGCCACAAGCACTCACTCACAGTAGAGGTTTTGTGAATTACCCTAAATGGTGAAATAAATCGCTGTCCGAGCAGCTGTCTTATTTTTTTCCATTACAGAAAAAGGAATGCTGCTAACCACACCCATAGAGATAACAATCTTTAGAGTTACATTCAAAGTAAAGACACAGGCCTTTCTCTTCTTCAACAGGCCCACTTTGGATTCCACCATGAGGGTTGCAAACTAATATTTTATATTATGTTTACAACAAGGGGGTGACATAGGTTCTGAAAAAACCCAAGACTGAAATAAGCAGACGCTGGTGGTTATAAAGGAGTGAAGGGCCCCCTTGCAGTCCAAGTGAAAGATGTTAACAAAGGATAAATACTCCACTTGATTTTTCTTTCAGGTTGGATCTGAAATTAAGTTGTTGCTGATTCTGATGGTGATTCAAGTGTTGAAAACCAGGACCTGGTCAGAGACAACAATGGAACTGTGCTGGCAACAGGGACATCCAGCTGGCAACAGGAAGCAGGAAGAGTCAGCTGACCATACAGAACTTTTCACTCACAGACAATGGGGTTTACAGGTCCTAATTTTGCAATAATTCAGGACAATCATGTACTTATTCAAATGATTTTAAGCATGCCTGTTTGTACGCACCCCAGAATGACTTGCGCCTCCCTGATGGAATGTAGGATGTATTTCAATGACGGGTAAGATCTGGGTGCGCACCTAGGCAACCCAAGACAGAGATGAATCGCCATTAGTGTTGTATATACCCCATGTGTATTGCACAGGAATATCTAAGAGGGGGGTTGTAAGAGTTAAGAACTGAAGTTAATCAACTTCGTAATAAAATTTGTAAACTACTGAGTGGTGTATATGTGTAGTCCAGCCAGCAACAAGACAAGATAACGATTGCATGTAATCTGAGCTAATTGTAAGGAGCAATGGGCCTTCAAGGTCACAGAGGAAGTTGCTGAGTTAGATAACTATATGTGATGGTGTGCAGATGGGGGGGTTCAGCTGAACAGAGTTTGGAACAAAGAAACTCCTAATATGGGCAATGAAGTTACTAACCAGCTTGTAGAGAAGGTAAATAGACTTGTGGGGGGACATATACAGGGAATTCATTGCATAACTCATATCTTATTAAAAAAAAATGACATGATGTAAATGAAACAAAGGTTAATAATAATGTTTTGAACAACCATTCAGGCATTTTGTTACACAAATATGCAATTTGCCAAAGCACAAGTGGTAAACTATGCATACACAGGTAATGGAGAATACTGTGTAACCACTAATGAAAAGCAACACAAAACAAATTACATTACAACTCAACATGTATGTGTATGTCAACAACTCTGATAAGTATGGGATAGGATTTTCAAAGGAGTTGTTTAGCTGTGAGTTTAATTTTTCATTTCAAAAGTATAAGCATTATCATTTATTATTTATTTTATATTTTGTATTTTACTAAACTTTAGATTCAAGGGTTTGTGAATGTGAAAGGTCCAAACACTGTTCTTACCCTTTCAAGGTGTGGACCGTAACATCTGGTAATTTTAACCATTTTAGTAATCATTTACTTGATTAATTCTTGCTGAGAACCGAACTAGTTTGATACATGTAATCGTTGCTATATGGGGAATGGGTGAAAATGCTATGCAATCGGAGTCTTATTTCCATGCCTGTGTGTGTGTGCACCTGTGTTTGTGTGTATTTGTCTGTGTGTGTTTGTGTCTGTCTCTCTCTCTCTCTCTCTCTCTCTCTCTCTCTCTCTCTCTCTCTCTCTCTCTCTCTCTCTCTCTCCTTATCTGAGGAATATCTGGGCTGTGGGTGGGGGTTGGAGGCTTTAAGTATTGTTACAATGTTAAACTCACTCACAGTTGGAAAAGGCAGGAGAGGTCTAGTGCTAACTGTCCAGTGCTAATAGCTACATGTTATGCATTATCTGTTACTCAGTATTAGGGCTAGATCATAAACTCTAGCAGGCCCGGTGGCAGCATGAACGCTGTGGGGGGGCATCCACTTTTTTAGGGCAGCTCATTTAAAAAACAAATCAATTAGCTCATATTCTCTTCTATTTACCTTGAACTTGTACTGATTCGTCGGGTACCTTTCCGCTGAGTAAAGACAATCTAAGAAAATAGTCCCGAACATTTTAAAATAAAAAACAAGGATGACATACACATAAAGAGAAAAACGATGCATTTTTAATTAGTAAATCGATTTATATCTTGTTAGGGTTTTAAACCCCTATTTATAATCTGGACATTGCCTAAGGAATGAACGGAGCAATTACTGGACAGTCCGTGTACGATGGAGTGTGAACTAATACCACTCTAAAATGCCTCCTAACTCACCATGTTTCTACGTTCAGCCAAAACCTTTCTCTCTTGAATCTACATATGAATGGAGCAATATTACTGAACTGTCCGCATCTCGCTTTGTTGTTGTTGAAAGATGCCGTGTCTGTGCTCCAGTCGAGCTGACAGTCTGTGATTGGCTCTCGGCAGTTGCAGATACAGTATTGGTTGCTTTCGTCGAAGTATTGATTGGCTGGTTTTGGTGGATAATGAAATTAATTTGGACCAATTGTGTCTTTGTTTAGTATTTACTGTCCATTGGTGAACTATGCTTAAAAATACAGCAATTCAAAAAGAAAAAGCCAGCACTTGCGCGGATTGATTTTAAATTTGATTCACAGTTGGTGCTGAGACATTCCAGCGGGCATCTACTGCTAGAACTGGAAGCTGACGGTACTGAATCAATTTAGAATCTAAAACTGGGGGGGCACTGAACCTAAACTGGATGGGCCAGGCCCCCTAAGGCCTGTCCGTAACGTCGGGCCTGAACTCTAGTAGCAGTGAATTTCTTTGTATAATGTTACCTATATGTTTCTAATAAAAGCCTGATTACTGTGATTTAGAATTGTTTGTCATAATTTTACTCTCAGGGTCTCAATAGATATTAAGAAAACAGTAGGCCTTGTTTTCTTACAAAAATGACAAACAGGACAAACAGGCAACTTTTAAAGCTAAACAATCTGCACCTGCGGCTCGCAGCCCCAGTACCAAAAAAAGCATTACTTTCAATGTTATAGTTCAGAACATATATTTGTATCGTTCTTGCATGTCAGCTTGTGGCGGAGTGTCCCGCCCCTATTTATTATTATTTGTATTATTGTTTGCGGCGCGGATAAAAGCGCCATGCCTTTTGTTATTATTTATAATTTAAAAACCCTGTGAGGATGCGTGACTGATCAGATACTGATTATTTAAATAGCTGACAGTCACGCATCCTTACCAAACGTGAGCAGACTGTGGCCAGGGGGTAATAAGATAATTAACAGCTAGTTAACCCCTCGGCCAGAGTATAAGAACCTGCAGCTGTCCGTGCTGCAGGGTTGAGTGTAGAGTCTAGAGAGGAGAGTACGGGAGAGCGGAGAGAGAGCGAGGAGAATATAAAAAGAACAATTGCTATATTTAAAAATATACTTGTTTCTGTTTGTTTGGCCATTGCGCCTTTTTGTTTTGTGTTTTGTTATTGTTTAAATCTTTTGTTTTTGGTTTGTTTATTTAATAAATCCAGCTGAGTGCCGTAGCATTCAGCTTCACCCGCCCATCCATTGCTGCCACATTTGGTGTCCTGCGTGGGACAAACAACGCCTCCAACAGCCGGACCAGGAAAGGAAAGGACGTTTTTTTTGTTTTTTTTCAAATAGTGTTTCTTTTGTGGTTGGGGAAAAAAAAAAAAAAAAATGGATAAAGTGGATGCCTACATGAAGAGGTGGCATGAGCATCAGAGGGAGTTGAAGGAAGGAGGGGCTACATGGTGCCTTGCCTGCCTGGAGTATGGGCACCTCCCTGATGTGTGCTCATATCAAGACCCCCTCTTTGTGCAGGCCTTCGATCGAGGTGAGGTGGAGACCGCGGAGGAGTGGATCTACCTGAAGGCCGTACCATTGCCACAGGGGGATCAGGAAACCTGCCTCACCTGCCTCAAAGGGGAGGAGTGGTGCTTTGCCGTCGGCAAGGTTGGGCACAAAGCACCCGACCAACCCCCTCCATGGCAGGAGGTGGAACTCCTGGTCCCGAAGAAGGGAATAAGTGGTGGTGCCAAGAAGGCAAAGAAGCAGGCTCCAGCGCCTGAGTGGGAGCAGCCCAGAAGGGGGAGAGGTAAGCTGCAGCAGCAACAGCAACTGCAGCAACAGCAGGATGAGGTCGGGGATGATGGCTGGGAGGTTTGTGTTATAAACCTCGTGGCGGAGTTATGCCCTGGCTGTGGGGCATATGGGCACACGTTGGCCATATGCCCCACGCAATACGAAGAGGGGGAGCCCATGCATCCAGCGCCCAGAAGGGGGAAGCCTGTGCATCCAGCGCCCAGAAGGGGGGAGCCCGTGCATCCAGCGCCCAGAAGGGGGAGCCCGTGCATCAAGCCCAGAAGGGGTGAGCCCGCATCCAGCGCCCAGAAGGGGGAGCCCATAGGTCCAGAACCTAGGCCTCCAGGAGCAGAGCAGCGGGAGCTGCCTCTGCCTCCGCCACCTCCACCGCTTCCACCACCAGGAGCAGAGCAGCGGGAGCTGTCTCTGTCTCCACCACCTCCGCCGCTTCCACCACCAGGAGCAGAGCAGCGGGAGCTGCCTCTGCCTCCACCACCGCTAGGGGCAGAGCAGCAGGAGCTGCCT
The DNA here is from genome assembly GCA_030684275.1 of Acipenser oxyrinchus oxyrinchus. Taxonomy (NCBI): domain Eukaryota; kingdom Metazoa; phylum Chordata; class Actinopteri; order Acipenseriformes; family Acipenseridae; genus Acipenser; species Acipenser oxyrinchus. The sequence continues at coordinate 48,762,303 of CM060250.1, forward strand.
CTACCTCCGCCACCTCCACCAGCAGAGGGTGAATGCCTGCTGGTTCCGCCTCAGCCGCCGTGGGAGGACTGCTTGCCCCTCCCACCTCCACCAGCAGAGGGTGAATACCTGCTGGTTCCGCCTCAAGCGCCGTGGGAGGACAGCTTACCGCTCCCAGCTCCACCAGCAGAGGGTGAATGCCTGCTGGTTCTGCCTCAACCGCCGTGGGAGGACTGCTTGCCCCTCCCACCTCCACCAGCAGAGGGTGAATACCTGCTGGTTCCGCCTCAACCGCCATGGGAGGACTGCTTGCCACTCCCAGCTCCACCAGCAGAGGGTGAATGCCTGCTGGTTCCGCCTCAGCCGCCGTGGGAGGACTGCTTGCCCCTCCGACCTCCACCAGCAGAGGGTGAATACCTGCTGGTTCCACCTCCACCGTCATGGGAAGGACTGCTCCTGCCCTGCCTCGCACCGCCCAAGGATGCCTGCCTCGCACCGCCCAAAGATGCCTGCCTCGCACCGCCCAAGGATGCCTGCTTCGCACCGCCCAAGGATGCCTGCCTCGCACCGCCCAAGGATGCCTGCCTCGCACCGCCCAAGGATGCCTGCCTCGCACTGCCCAAGGATGCCTGCCTCGCACCGCCCAAGGATGCCTGCTTCGCACCGCCCAAGGATGCCTGCCTCGCACCGCCCAAGGATGCCTGCCTCGCACCGCCCAAGGATGCCTGCCTCGCACCGCCCAAGGATGCCTGCTTTGCACCACCCAAGGATGCCTGCTTCGCACCGCCCAAGGATGCCTGTTGCTCTGCATCGCCTGGGGCTGCCTGTTGCTCCGCATCGCCTGGGGCTGCCTGTTGCTCCGCATCGCCTGGGGCTGCCTTATGCTCCACATCGCCTGGGGCTGCCTGTTGCTCCGCATCACCTGGAGAGCCACCAGTTACAGGGAACGAGGGAGAAGTGGAGCTCCCGCTGCCGCCTCCATGGCCAGGGGCTCCCCTCCCGACTTCGCCTCTGGAGGGTCCGCTGCTTCTGCCGTCGCCTCTCGATGGTCCGCTGCTGCTGCCGTCGCCTCCTGAGGGTCCGCTGCTGCTGCCGTCGCCTCCCGAGGGTCCGCTGCGGCTGCCGTCGCCTCCTGAGGGTCCGCTGCTGCTGCCGTTGCCTGCTGAGGGTCTGCAGCTGCTTCCGTCGCCTCCCGAGGGTCCTGTTTTGCCTGGGGTCGCTACCAGTCATGCCATGCGGCAGGAAATACTGTGGCTGGAGCCCCATAAAGGGGAGCTGCCGGCCACGGAAAAGGGGGGGGAGGTCAGGAGACCAGCTCCCCCAGCCGCACTTTCGCGGCAGGAAATACTGTGGCTGGAGCCCCATGAAGGGCAGCTGCCGGCCACGAAGAAGGGGGGGGAGGTCAGAAGACCAGCTCCCCAGCCGCACTTTCACGGCAGGAAATACTGTGGCTGGAGCCCCATGAAGGGCAGCTGCCAGCCATGAAGAAGGGGGAGGTCAGGAGACCAGCTCCCCGCAGCAATTTCGCTGCAGGAGAAAGGGTGGCCGGAGACCCACGGAGGGGAGCTGCCGGCCATGAAGAAGGGGGCAGGTCTGGAGACCACCCCCAAATTTTTGGCCAGAGGAGCTGGCCTGTGCGTGGTCCACTGGGACGCTACAGTTGTTGGGGTGGGAGGAGGACATCCCGCCGTGGCCGCCTCGAGACACCTTGCTTCCCTCTTCCTGGGCCAGGACTGTTAGCCGGGACTTTAGGGAATAAGGGGGAGGTGGCCGAAAGGCCATGTGTGCTGCGCTGCACAAGGGGGCATGTGGCGGAGTGTCCCGCCTCTATTTATTATTATTTGTATTATTGTTTGCGGCGCGGATAAAAGCGCAGCGCCTTTTGTTATTATTTATAATTTAAAATTTCATGAGGATGCGTGACTGATCAGCTACTGATTATTTAACTAGCTGACAGTCACGATCCTTACCAAACGCGTGCAGACTGTGGCCGAGGGGTAATAAGATAATTAACAGCTAGTTAACCCCTCGGCCAGAGTATAAGAACCTGCAGCTGTCCGTGCTGCAGGGTTGAGTGTAGAGTCTAGAGAGGAGAGTACGGGAGAGCGGAGGGAGAGCGAGGAGAATATAAAAAGAACAATTGCTATATTTAAAAATATACTTGTTTATGTTTGTTTGACCATCACGCCTTTTTGTTTTGTGTTTTGTTATTGTTTAAATCTTTTGTTTTTGGTTTGTTTATTTAATAAATCCAGCTGAGTGCCGTAGCATTCAGCTTCACCCGCCCATCCATTGTTTTGATTCAGTTACTTCCTGGTCCGTGACATCACCACACCTCACCACTGCAAGCCATCCTGCCACACAGCTAATCAGCACTTCTGTAATGTAAATCTACCATCGAATATATTTGATATGAAGGGATTATATTTGCAGTTCAAATATAATCAACCATTTTCTGAAGAAAAGTATTGGAAATGGTACTAATGAGTCGAGCGGCACTGCAAGCAAAAGAAGTGCTGACAACAAGGATCCGATCAGCAGCAAAAAAAAAAAACAAGAATACGAAAATGTGATCAAAAATATTGCAAAGTGACTGCGAGCACTAATTTACCATTTACAGCAGAAGAAACACTGATGGTCATTTCTTGTAACAAGACACTAAAGATCAGATTTTGTTGTTGACAACTTCTTGCTAACCTTTGGATTTATGTGCAACAAGAATACCCAGAGCTATCATTTGCCTTTTCCATCACCCACCTTTATGAATCAGGATTTTCTGCACCCACTTTACTAAAAAACAAGTACAGGATCCGCCTCACTGTTGAAGATGACCTTCACCTTTACCTCAGCCACACAGAGCCTCGTTTCAAGCAGTTGTGTTCATCCATGCTTCATCACCCCTCCCATAAAGTAATGTAATTTTAAAAAAAATGTATTATTTATTTTATACTGTTGGCTGTAACAATAAGCAATTGCTTTATTAGTTTTGTTGATATTGCCTTGCAACTTATCAATACTAACTATTCTGCAGTAACACAGGGCAGTGGGGTCGCAAAGTACATTTTACTGGTAGAAGGATGTTGCAGTATTGTGAAGTTTGAGAACCGCTGTAGAGTGTTTGTTGCCTGGTTTAAAAAAAAGTTTTTAAAAAAATGACTGGACATGTTTTTTTTCAGATGAGACTCGAGTTCATTAGGCTACAAATACAGTTCCCTTTCAATTCGAAGACGACCACCAATATTACTTTTTGGGATATGTCTGCCACAGATTCACTGAGCATTGTATGTCAGAGCTACCGATAGGTCCCTCCGTGGGGTGACGTCCTCGGTCCCGCCTACCGAGGGATTAAGCAGTCAACCCGCGGAGACCATTTTCTCTTTTGCCTCTCACCTACGGTAAGGTAAACTTCTGTATTACTGAACTGAGTGTGTTTTTGAAAGAGCTCTTCTGAGTCGACTGCAGTTCCCTTGAATTCGTGCTGAGAGCTGGCTTGCCGCTTTTGAAAAGTGATGTCCGGGTTAATGCTTGCTTGCGCTACAGCTCTTGATCGTGTTACTGGTAGTCTACAAAGACAAACAGCAGTTACAGCCGACACATAACAACACAAAACAAACATTCATGGTTTTAGTACAGCAGGATATTCCTTCAAGGTCAAATCCAACCATTTACAAAGGAACAGATTACTTTGCTATGCCCCTATTTTATACCCTCCCTCATGATCCCTAGGTTAACGAGCGCATCCGCTTCTCCAATCCGCGGATATCACGCAGTTTCCTATCCGGGTCATTGAGTTTGGGTACCATAGTTCCGTCCCTTTTCTAGTGGGCCGACTTCCACCTACCCACAGGATTAAATTGTCATGCCTTTTAGTCCAGGGTACTCTGTTCCCTTCACCTAGAGCCCTCACAGGTCGGGAGGGAGATCTAACACCAAGCGTCATTCGATCTCTGTCACAATGGGTTAAGTGTGTGTATCTCCGCCGTTGAGTGACTCCGCCTTTGTGTGTTGTGACCGAGTGCTGTTGTTGCAGTGACGTGTGGGTAATGATGTCACGGACCAGGAAGTAAACAGAAACAAAACAATGGATGGCAATGGTGAAACTGAGCGCTACGTCGCTCAGTGTATTTATTAAATGATAAAACAAACAAAATGTTTAAACAAACAACAAACAAAAAGGCTGGCACAAACAATAAGTATCGTGCTGGTGTAAACCAGCACGCTTAGCAGTTGTTTTTAATAGTTGTTTTAAGCTTTCCTTGCTCGCTATCACGTACTCTCCTCTGTACACTCTCCCTGAGGGTAGAGAGCTGCAGGTTTATTTACAGTGACCATCTCCCGATTAGCAACAATTAATCAATGAATTAGGAGATGGTCATCGTCTGCACAAGTTTAATAAGGATGCGTGACTGTCAGCTAGCTAAATAAATCACTAGCTGATCATTTACACATCCTTACAAGGTTTTTAAAATATAAAACAAAAACAAATATGCGGCGCTTTTATCCACGCCGCAAACAATAATACAAATAATAATAAAACAGTGCACAAATATATAAGAACATAAGAAGAAGAACATAAGAAAGTTTACAAACGAGAGGAGGCCATTCAGTCCATCTTGCTCGTTTGGTTGTTAGTAGCTTATTGATCCTTTTCTCTATTAAATGTCATTTGCCATGTGTCTGCCCAGTTCTGAATGCTGTCTAGATCATTCTGAATGACCTTTGCTGCTGCAACAGTGTTTGCTACTCCTCCTATTTTTGCTTACTATACCAGAATCTAAATCATTAATGTAGATTAGGAATAGCAGAGGACCTAATACTGATCCCTGTGGTACACCACTGGATACCTTGCTCCATTTTGAGGTTTCTCCTCTAATCAGTACTTTCTGTTTTCTACATGTTAACCACTCCCTAATCCATGTGCATGCATTTCCTTGAATCCCTACTGCATTCAGTTTGAGAATTAATCTTTAATGCAAGACTTTGTCAAAAGCTTTCTGGAAATATAAATAAACCATGTCGTATGCTTTGCAATTATCCATTGTCAATGTTGCAGCCTCAAAAAAGTCAAGCAGGTTAGTTAGACACGATGTCCCTTTCCTAAAACCATGCTGACTGTCTCCCAGGATATTGTTACCATATATGTAATTTTCCATTTTAGATCTTATTATAGTTTCCATAAGTTTACATATAATAGAAGTCAGGCTTATTGGTCTGTAGTTACCTGGTTCGGTTTTGTCTCCCTTTTTGTGGATCGGTATTACGTTTGCTATTTTCCAGTCTGTCGGTACAACCCGTGTCAGGAGACTGTTGCATGATCTTGGTTAGCGGTTTGTAAATAACTTCTTTCATTTCTTTGAGTACTATGGGGAGGATCTCATCCGGCCCAAGGGATTTGTTTATTTTAAGAGCTCCTAGTCCCTTTAACACTTCTTCCTCTGTTATGCTAAAGTTATTTAAAATTGGATAGGAACAGTTTGACATGTGGGGCATGTTGTCTGTGTCCTCCTTTGTAAAAACCTGTGAAAAGTAATCATTTAATATAGTTGCTATTTTTTTTTCTTCATCTATGATTTTGCCATTTGTATCTCTTAGACATTTAACCTCCTCTTTGGAAGTTCTCTTGCTGTTATAATATTGTAAAAACATTTTGGAATTAGTTTTAGCCCCCTTAGCAATATTGATTTCTATCTCTCTCTTGGCCTTTCTAACTTCCTTTTTGACTTGTGTTTGCAGTTCCAAGTACTCTTTCTGTGTGCTTTGTTTTTGGTCCCTTATAAACGCTCTCTAAAGTGTCTTTTTTCGCTGAATATTTTTTTTAATTGATCTATTAAACCATTTTGTTATATATTTAGATTTGTCTACTTTTGGTATGTAATTGTTTTGCTCCTCTAGTACTACATTTTTAAAAAACAGCCTGTGATAGAGAGAGAAAGGATCGATGCTGTAAATCTCCCTCCCGATTAGAAGGGCTGTGTAAGGGGGAAGGTATGCTGCCTCCTAGATCTGCCACCTCGGTGGTAGGTGGAAACCAGAAGGTAACCATATTAGGAGGGGCGCGTAGCTGCAAGTACTCAGGATGATTCCATTGCGGTCAGCTGCGGAGCAGCCCTCTATTGGAGAAACCATGGCGACGCGTTCACTGCAGCGAGGAGTTTATGTCAAAACTTCCTCTTGCGCTGAGTTAAACAAAGCGACCGGCCGGAGCCGATGTTTGTGTTTTTGTGATTACCTGTTTTGTTTTGTGTGTTAACAGAGGAGCGGGAGGCTGTAGCCAGCGAGCCAGCACATACCCCAGAGCACGCCCCTCATCGCACAGCACAGCGCACGCACCACAAACCCTGGAAGAGAAGAGCACATTTTCGTGCACGGAGGACTGTGGTTATTGGAGTGTGTTTTGTTTTGGCGTACGCTTATTGAGTTTTGCACCATTACCATCGCTGGTACTTGGGCTTATTATTTTCCAAGTGAATTTATTTTATGATCTTTTGTTTGTTAATTATTAAAACCTTTTTGTTATTGTGAGAATTCAGTCTGGACATTCACTTTCTACTGCACCACACCACTCAGAGTGTCACACAGCCATCCTTTTTCTGTGGATGTTTTCTCGATTTTGCTCCAATCTACTTCTGTTAGTCTCTGTTTCATACCTTCATAGTTTGCTTTTCTAAAATTGTAAACCTTAGCTTTAGTCATTACTTTTGGGGTTTTAAAAAATATTTCAAATGAGACCATGTTGTGGTCTGAGTTTGCTAATGGCTCTCTGACCTCTGTTTTAGTTATTCTGTCTTCATTATTTGAAAAGACTAAATCAAGGCATGCCTCCCCTCTAGTCGGTGCCTTGACAAATTGTGTTAGGAAGCAGTCATTTGTCATTTCCACCATTTCAATTTCGTCCGTCGTGCTCCCCACCAGGTTCTCCCATTTTATACGGGGGAAGTTGAAATCCCCCATTAGTATGGCTTCTCCTTTTCTACACGCATTTCGAATGTCATTGTATAACAGATTATTTTGCTCAGCGTCTGAATTTGGTGGTCTATAGCATGCTCCTATTATTATGCACTTTGAATTTTTGTCCATTATTCTGACCCATATTGATTCTGCATTGTTTTCTTTGTCCTGATTTAACACCTGGGCTTCAAGACTATTTCTTATGTATAGCGTTACCCCTCCGCCTCTTCTGTCCTGCCTGTCTTTCCTATACAGTGTGTACCCACTAATATTATATTCATCTCCATCACTCTCAGACAACCAAGTTTCTGTAACACCTATCACATCGTAGTTACTTGTTAGTGCAGTAGCTTCAAGTTCTAACATTTTGTTTCTGAGACTTCTAGCATTAAGATAAATACATTTGATAGTTGTCTTACCTGAGTTGTTGCCCTTGTTTTGATGTGGTCTCCCTTCTGTTTTTTTTGTTTTCTCTCCCCTTCCTTTCTAGTTTAAATGCTTCCGGACCTCCTCAAGGATCCTTTCTCTGAGTAGATTGGTTCCCTTTCTGTTTAAGTGCAGTCCGTCCCACCTATATAGATAGTCTTGTTGTATATATACAGGGGCGGGACACTCCACCACAGTGTTCTCCCCTTTTTTCACTCGCCCTCCATGGCTTCCTTCAGCCTGTGTGTATGCTGCGTGCTGACCAGGTGTGTGACTACACGTGGTTAGGGTAGGCACCATTGCATTAGCTGCCCCCCTCTGTTGCTTCAGTACCTCAGTGCATGCTCAGCCTTTGGTACTTCAGTGCCTCGGTGCATACGGTGCCCAATGCTCACAGTGCTCAGTGCACTTGGTGCGACTGTACCGATGCCTCAGTGCACTCGGTGTATGCGGTGCACTTGGCGCGCACGGTGTCTAGTACCTCGATGCGCATAGCGCCCTTGGTGATCAGTACATTCGGGGCACATGGTACTAGGTGCGCACGGTGCTCAGTACCTCGGTGCATGCTGTACTCAGTGCTCGGTACACTCGGTGCATGCTGTACTCAGTGTACACGGTACACGGTGAGCTTGTGCGCATAGTGCCTGCAGTACTCGGTGCACACTGAACTTTAGTGCCTTGGTGCACGCATAGCCCAGTGCACGTAGTGCCCTCGGTGCTTCAGTACCTCGGAGCACATGGTGCTTAAGTGCTCCCATGCCTTGCACTCTGTGCAGGGCGGTGTGCAGCGCCTAGGGTTTAAATACCCAGCAGTATCGACTGTCCAAGGAGGGTGAGTATGTTTTAATTACCATTCCCAATATTTAGTGGATCCAGTCGCTAACAGTTGAGTTTGTAGTTTGACAGAGCATTTAAAGAATGTTTGCTGGACCTGGACTTGAGGCTTGACAGAGGGCAGGTTAACTCCCAGTGCACGGGGAGGTCTGAGGTTCACCTCGGTTAAGGGCTGCTGTCGTGAACTTGTTCAATGAGAACAAGTCATGGAAACCATACTGTGGCGTATTTAGTACGGCTTTAGCAGTAGGTTTAGAAGGCAGAGGACCCCCGAGAATCACGTCCAAGGTTAAGGCTGTATAAGAGCAGTCCCAGGCAGTGTATATTAAGTAGCTGTGTGTTTGTGGCGGGGGCCACAAGTATTAAGATGTCGAGTGAAATAGTGGACTACGTACTAGGAAAGTACAGTAAATGGAGGAAAACCTTGCTGGATGAACAATGGGATCCGGCATGGAATCCGGTTCAACAACATGAGTGGTGGATTAAACAGGATAAACATAGAACAGATAAAGGAGTTGTGATAATACGTGTAATATGTGCAAAAAAAAGGAAAGAAAAAGAGAAAAGAAAACAAGTGTATAAATGGGTAATTGTATGTAAAAATAATGTGATATCTTGTAACAATTTAAGTTGTCCTGGATAAAGACGTCTGCTAAGAAATAATAATAATATTGTCACAGGTCCAAACTGCTTTGCAAACAGCTTTGGATAAAGTGAAAATAGAACAACAGGCTAGGACGCTGTTGGATGAATAGGTAGGATATATGTCAAAATTAATTAAAAAAGAAAGAAAGTCTGCAAGGTTTGTGTAGTAAGTAACATAGGTCAGAAACAGACATTGAAAGTAGCAACAGACAGCAGTGATATTGATTGGGACAGTCTTGAGCGAGAAGCTGTATGATACAGAGAGGATGATGATTGGGATTTTGATAATGATGAGGTGAAAGAAGGATATGAGGACAAATAATTAGAGTTTATAAGTCAAAGGCAGTAGGAATAGATTTAGGATACATGTATACTGTCGATCATTTTTGCTCAGATTTTCCTCTCCTTCCCCACCTCTGACTCCACCATCCCCTCCCGTATCTCTACCTGTCTGTCTGCTATCTCCTCCTGGATGCAGTTGCATCACCTCAAACTCAACCTCTCTAAATCTGACCTCCTTTTCTTTCCTTCCTCCGCCTCCCCCTCCTCTGATCTCTCTATCTCTGTTCCTCTGGAATCTACCACACTCTCTCCCTCTTCCTCTGCCAAGAACCTCGGAGTCACCCTGGACCCCTGCCTCTCTTATTCCCAGCACATCTACATGAGCATGAGCAACATCCGAAGAATCCGACCCTTCCTCACCAACTACGCCACCCAGCTCCTGGTCCAGGCCTTGGTACTCTCCCGCCTAGACTACTGCAACTCCCTCCTGGCTGGCCTCCCTGCGTCCGCCACCCGTCCGCTCCAGCTCATCCAGAACTCTGCTGCCTGCCTGGTGTTCTCTCTGCCTCGCTTCTCCCACGCAACTCCACTACTCCGCTCACTCCACTGGCTCCCGATCACCGCTCGCATCCAGTTCAAGACTCTTGTACTAGCCTACAGATGCCTTGACCAGACTGCACCCAGCTACCTCCAGACCCTCATCTCCCCCTACACCCCAACTCGACCTCTCCGCTCCGCCTGCACTAGAAGACTGGCTCTACCTCCTCTACGCTTCCCTGCCTCCAGAGCCCGCTCCTTCTCCACCCTCGCCCCGCAGTGGTGGAATGACCTTCCTACAGATGTCAGGACTGCCCAGTCCCTGACCACATTCCGGCGCCTCCTCAAGACTCACCTCTTCAGAAAGCACCTGTAGAACTCCTCTGTTCTTCCCCTGGGACACTTATCACCCTTCCTTAAATGCGCTTTACTTGCTCTTATCTGCCTCCTATTTTACTGCATTTAATCCTGTACTTCAGAGTACTGTAATCTGCCAAGTGTTTAATCTGTAGTATTTTTTGTATTTAATCATATCCTGATGTAACTATCACTGACACTGTTATCTGCTGTATTATTGAATTGTATTTTGTCACACTTGTACTTGCTTGAACCAAAGTCATTGTATTTATCTTGCTCTTAATTGTATTATTACTTGTACTGTGATACTTGAATTGTATTTGCTTACGATTGTAAGTCGCCCTGGATAAGGGCATCTGCTAAGAAATAAATAATAATAATAATAATAATAATAATAATTTTTATGTATGTAACTCTGGTGAAGGGACAATATTAGGCAATGATATATTACAGCAGGTCGGATGCAAAAATACTATATCAAGTAGCAAGTCAAACAGCAAATGTTAGTGCAGTAAAAGCATATGTTAAGGATTGGCCGAACGATAAATGGGGAGCAGTCTGTGCAGTTTACCCAGCTGCATGGGCGTCACATAAACAAGATTGTGGTTTACTGCAGCAGGAACCGATTGAAATTATCCTGTAGAAAAAATAAAAAAGAAAGTTGCAGCACCAGTAAGAGTGCGTGAGAAGCACAATGGGGAAAAGGAAACGACAGTTTATACATTAACGGTGTTAGAAAAACAGTCATTAGGAGCATGCCTGCCAAAGATTAAATGCAAATGTGCAACTAAAGATTATTGGGCTACGGTAGAGCAACAGGCTTTGTCACACGGATTAACTGAAACTGAGGTGTGGATATTGACCATGGGAGCATGCGAAGCAGGGATTCTAGCCAAATTACGGGGAGAGATCAGGGACAGTACCTACTCAAAAGACAATACAGTACAAGACCAAAGACAATACTTCAAAACAACAATTGAACAAGCTTTGGGGGCCCCCTGGAAGAACTGCACGTGAATCCTTAGACAACGACAGGGTAATGGATGGAAACAAAGACCACTTCCCTTCGAGAGTGACATAGCGGGAACGTGGCAACCTGTGCGTTTGATAAGCCAGAATAATACAATGACTCCAGCACAGTTTGAACAATGTCCTACTTGTGATATAACAGTGGGAGGGGTCCAGCATGAGTCAATATGCAACCGAACTGTAAGCAGTAACGCGTCATTGGAGGTAGACTGTCTCTGGATGACAAAAACTATACCAAACAGTGACAACAGGAGCAAACTAATGCAACAAGTCGAGAGTAAAAACGGCATAATGTGGGGGTGCACCCACAATAATTATAATTGGACATGTGTTAATGTGACATGGCAAAGGATAGCGCACACTGTGTGTAACGGTACTTGGAAAAATACAGGGTATATGGGAGGCATGCAGTTGCAGTTCCACTCCACTCAATGTCCTCAATGTTAATGCCCTCTCCCCCAGGCGGGTTGGTAGTTGTGGGGAGGGCAAAACCACTCGTGATGGGAGTAATCTGGTTGCAGACGTTGGTAAAAATAAACATTGAAGATATCAAACGACAATACACCAAAAGGTGTGGTGAGTTTAGACTATTAACTAAAATATTGAATAAAACCTTAAATCGTGAATTGGATACTTACCAACATAACGCAGGTGGCCGTCAGGGGAGGGGTCTGATTGACGACATGGTTGGGTGGTTCGGAGCTGTGAATTCAGGCTTTAATTTTATAGATAGTATACAACAGGACAATGAAAACCATGGGCAGTTTCTGAAAACAGGCGATGCTATTCAGAAGTTGGCCATGGCTGAACAAATGACTGGTGAAACATTAGATTTTACAACAATGAGAGAGATGGTTGACGCAATAATCGAAGATGTAGATTTGACGACTAGGGAAGAAAATGCTGTAGTATGCAAGCAGCATTAGTAAGGGATGTAATAATAGGTATCTGAGATTTGCATAATGGGATGATAGGTGGGACTTGGAAAAGACAGATGTTACAGAGTTTAGCCAGGACCGGATACGCAGTGTATCCAGAGTTTCAGGATAATATGGTGATACGTACTGAACAATGTGATGAAGATATTTGTTTTATTTAATGGTGCCACATACCACCAGTCGGGTCCACCACAGTATCGGGGTAAGGGTACGTAGCATAGGAGTAGTAATTGGAACATGGGTTATAGTCCCACAAATAACGTGGGTTGGTCAGCTTGCCCGAAATGCCACCCTGTACTTCAAGGTCACTGAGTGTATCGAATTTGGTGAGGCTATTCTGTGTGACCATGCTGGCAGCACTAACCTGTCAATGCGAATGATGGAAGCAACGGTACACCCAAAGTTAGGGTACGAAAGGTGCGCCCAGATGAGGAATGGAACATGGTGCGTAGTCACCTCTTTATCAAGTATGGTGGTGGAAGTAACAGCCAGGTATGCCCTATGTCGCCTGCCGTGTGTTTTCACCCGCGGGGTGTTGTGACTGTGGGACACCTGAGCATGCACCCCACTTCACCTATTAACATCACAGGCATTATCGAAGATGCTGAAGAATGGATGAAGACAATTGATCATACAGGTATGCTGTTGGCACTGGCACACATTAATAGACAACTTATGGATGTAAGCTCAAGGGTAGTGATAGCTAGAGTGCAGGCTTCGCTGGCGGGCAACACTGGTCAACTGATATTAGCAGACGCCCGATCATGCGGGTGGGGTATCCTATGTAGATTAGCTGGAGAAAGTGCTGGAGTGGACTGGGCTGACTGGTGGAATGTGGCGGGACATGCGTCCTCGCTTATTTCATTATTGGTATTGCTCATTGCTATGTTATTATTCTGTTATTTGAAATATGTGCTTAAGAAACAAAAGAGATTACTTACAGGGCTAGCCAATGAAGTATTGTGTTCCCGCATACGGGGTTATCAACCACTGAAACAGGATGATACAACTCAAGTTTAGTGGGTTGAACATTAATTGAGGAAAATAAAGTTCAAAGGAGGGACTGTGGAGGGAATTTATATTTTCTAAATATTTGTATATCTAACATTTAATGCTTAATCTGCAGGGAGCATTTGCGTTGATAGTATAAGTTTGCATTTGCTGGTTTCTAGCTGAGCAAATGTCAGATGGAACATTTGTGGTTTTCCTAACAGAAGTGAACCAGACATCTCCATCCTGACACAGACTCAGGAGGCGCAATAAGATGTCTGGGCAGATAGCCAGAAGTGACATGTGCCTAGTTTAGATACAAAGAGAGGTGGAAGTAAGTTTGTATGTGCGGGTAAGGTGTGAGCTAACAGGGTGATCACCTCAACGACTGGATATTGAACAAGAAGATGGGAGGCCCATGATGTTTGTGTAAAAATATATGTGTTTTTATTAATTATTTGCTTATACGTTTTCATTTTATTCCATATATAGAATATTGCTTCGGCTTAGGGCGCAGTTCCGCTTAAATGTGTCTGTAAGATTTGTTTCTACTTCTGCAAAATCATGGCATGCTCCGGGGGCAAAAGGTTAGACAACAGTAACTAGAATAGAGAACGAGGCCTAAACCGCACGAATACGTGCAGGAATGAACATACACTGACAGTACTGGGTAACAACGACAAAAACTATGAAAAACAACTCCTTTTAAGGAAAGTCTCTGTTCATCCTATATGACGTCAATGTACGTATAAATCTCTCTGTATTCGGCTGATAGTCAAGTCAGAATTGTGTTTTGAATGCATTTGCTGGCTTCCTTTGCGCATCGTATTAAAGATTATAAGACCACTGTTCCAAGCTTCCTGTGTCGAATTCTTACAAAAAATCCCACTACAATGCATGGATGGCAGAGGAGGAGGATGTGCTTTCGATAGCGGCCTCCAGGGATGAGGACTTTTTCCCACCAAGATGGAAGAAGGAGAGGAGCCTGCACTCTCTGCTGAGGTAGAGCCTAGCTCCAAGGTGCCCCTGCTTTCGAGCTCTATGTCGGCAACCTTTTTGCAGGTCCCTTGGATGACAGGCTTGGGCGAGCATGCGTTCACGAGAAAGCCACCTTACTTCAGTGTGCAGAACTAAATCACTGTACTCTCCAAGTTCGATGTTTGGAATTGAGCCAGTGTGGCATCACATAATAAACAGGCACATTTACCTCCGCCAGCCTCGACAAAGAAAAACTCCATTCCCCATTCTTCACAAAAACTACATTCGTCCTCATATCATCATTTTTTAACAGTCAACATTCTTTCACTTCACAGCTCTCGGAAGCTCCTCAGGAAACACTTAAAGTGAAGAATCATGATGGGTCAATATTGCAAATAGTGCAGAAATTTTCATTAGTTACTGGGAAATGTAGTTTTATAAATAGCCCAATATGCTCGAAATAGAATCTATCGGTTACATTTTGAGCTTATTTATAAAACTACATTTCCCAATAACCAATGCAAATGGGGCAGATAGATAGATAGATAGATAGCACATATTGTTTGTGATTGAAGACACACATGGGAGTTTAAAAAAATGAATCTGCCGAAGAGCCGCAGGTGCTAAGTTAAAGAGCCACTTGTGGCTAAGTATCACTGAATCCAAATCAATCCGCTGATCGACAGTATTCATGTATTTTACCTTTTTTCTGCTTGATAATAGAATATCTCTGTACCAGTACACACCCTCTGAATGTTGTCTGTCAATGTAATGTACAGAAGAGCTTACCTCCATCGCTGTGTAAGATTCCTGCTGGATGCTGCTTTAAGCAATCTGCTGCAGACACATTTTTTGCCTTTTTAGATACATCCATTTTCTTGTTTACAGTGTGTAGTATTTTAATTTCCTGCCTAGACTGCATATAGTCACATTACATAATCACTGCACAGCACTATGTGCATGGCGAATCGTACATGCAATCACACAGCAGAGCTGAACAGTTTAATTAATGTGATTTTTTTTGGTATGAAATACAAATAATAATTATGAAATAATGTGTTTTTATTTCTTAAGAATATTGAAAAAATCGCAGCATTGGGCTAATTTCACGATTTCCGTGCAGTCTGTGAAATCGTGCCTTAATTATAGTGCATATAAGCACCTGTTAAGAAAATACATTATTTATTTTTCCACTCATGATGATATATAACCTGCCTCCTTGATACAGTTGACTAATTAGCACATATTTAAAGGCTGGTGAGTTAAGCCTCTGTCACTTTATTTATGGGTTTTTCTATTTGCGTGGTTATATGAACCCATACATTGTGCATCCATGTGTGTTGTAATATATGTGTAAGCCAAAAACATCCTCCCTGCAAATAATAATGAACCCAACAGAAAAACTAATCCCTAGAGTCATACAGTATTTACCAGCCCCATATTGTTGGTTTGTCAAATGTATTACAGGAATTCTGCACTTTAGTAACTTGGCCACACCTAGATCTTTTATAATGATGCTAAATATGAATCTCATCATTGACATAGCACAGACTGCAGCTCAGCATTTTGCACTTTATCATGAGGATATCACTACTAATTAACATGATGTTAGTTCAGGTTCAAAGACTCAGGTCAAGGGATACTAAAACAGAAACCATGGTAAATATGCAGATGTTTATATAATTACTTGAACTGTTTAATTTCACGGATGCCATGATGCTGAGCATCAATGGATAAAAGGTATTTCATCATAAGTTAGTATATACAGTAGGCATAGCATCACCATATAAGTAATTTTACTTTCCTCTGTTGTTTTAATTAATTAGTAAGAAGATAGGCATTGAGATGTTTCATAGTAGTATCAGCTTTTTGTTAAACATATGGCACATCCAACTAATCTAACTTCACAAAGGTTAATATAAAGAGAAACTGGTGCCAAGTATGAATATAATTAAGACTCACTGTAGTATTTTGCACAGTAAGAACTTACTCATTGTGTGACCCTGAGCAAGTCACTTAACCTCCTTGTGCTCCGTCTTTCGGGTGAGACGTAATTGTAAGTGACTCTGCAGCTGGTGCATAGTTAACACACCCTAGTCTTTGTAAGTCACCTTGTATAAAGGTGTCTTCTAAATAAACACATAATAATAATAATCTGTAATGTGATGTTCTGTATGATATTTTATAATGTGATATTTTATACTGCAATACTTTGTAACAATTGTAAGTCACCTTGGATAAGGGCATCTGCTAAGAAATAAATAATAATAATAATAATAATAATAATAATAATAATAATAATAATAATAATAATAATTTGCCTCCTCACAAAAAAGTATTCATAAGGAGGTACATCAAAGTTCCAATTATCCACCTCTATTTACTGTGGCTCTCAGAAATGATGTGAAATACAAATAGAGTATTGATTTACCTGACTGTCACTGTCAATAAGGTGGTTTTTGATACCTCTGTCTCAAGCAAGCCCACAAGACCAAGTGTTTTGTAAGTGTTTTCACAGTGGTAAATGTAAAAAGACTTTACTGCAAGCATGTGTTCTGATGATGCTGTTAAGAATTGCCAGAAAAAGTAATTAAACATTCATGCCACCACTGTATATCCTTGATGTCTAACTATGCACTTACTGATTCACTGCACAAATCCCTTGATGTGCTACAATGGCTTTTTCAGTGAAACCTGTCACATTTTATTGATCAGTTTTGATAGTGACCATTGTGAATCTTTCCCCTTCCTTACAGTACTCTTGGCGGCTACTCTTACTTACAGTCCCATTTACCTATTATTGCCTTTTATTTACTGGATTGCATCCGCATGAGTCAGATGTCTTTTCCAAAAATGATACTGATTCACTGATCCTTGAAAAGAAAAAAAGCTGCAAGCCCAATGACCTTTAAAACAATATGTGACTGCCACTGAGAACAAGTGGGTGTTTGAGAAAAGAGGAAGGCTGTCTTCATAGACAGATAATTCAACTCTATGGAGTGTATGGGCTCAAACGGGGCCTTCGTGAGAGCCTCCAGCACAATATCAAGGCTCCATTCGAGGAGAACGTCCCTCCATAGAGTGTGTAATCGCCAAGCACCCTTGAGGAAACGGGTCGCCAAGAAATGTGCTCCCAGAGATACAGCATCAACGGGGGCATGGCACGCAGAAATGGCCGCCAGATACACCTTCAAAGTAGAAGATGACCTACCGGCATCCAGCAGTTCTTGCAGAAACTGCAAGATAACTGGCATAGGGCAAGATACAGGGTCATGACCTCTAGTCAGACACCAATCCTGAAAGTATCTCCACTTATCCTTAGGGCTGACCAGCGGTCCCGTTCAGGGGTCTCCCATAATTGGAACCTGCCTGCTTCCGGATGCCAGAGAGTGCCTTTTGCCTGACTGAGGAGATCCAGGCAAAGCGGGATCTTGCAGGGCTGGCCTTGTAGGAGCTGGCACAAGGTTGAAAACCAGATTCTCCTGGGCCACCGGGGGGCCACTAGGAGAACTGTCGCCTTCTCTAACCAGACTTTCTCTAGGAAGGCCAGGAGCAGCGGTATTGGAGGGAACACGTAAAGGTACGTCCTGGGCCACTTGTGGGCTAGGGCGTCGACGCAGAGTGGACCGCCTAAGCGGTGAAGGGAGTACCACAGGGGGAAGTGCGTCGTCTCTGCCGAGACGAAGAGATAGACCTGTGCCTTCAGGAAACCGTTCCCAACTGCGCTCCACCACCTGAGGGTGGAGCTGCCACTCCAACAGATGCGTACCCTCCCTCGAGAGGAGGTCCGCTGCCCAGGTCTCCACTCCAGGAAGATGCGTTGCTTGTAGGGACAGCAGGTTCCATTGTGCCCAAGTCAGAAGGCTGGTGATGGAAAAAAACAAGAGAGGGAGAACACACTTTTTTTTTTTTTTGAAGGCCCGACACCCCGGGTTGGATGGGCCGAGGCAGCCAGCGAGGTCTACTCAACAGCGGGGAATGAAGGACACAGCCCTGGTGGAGGAATTACACAGCTGACTGGCTGTTGTTGTACACGCAGCAAAAATACACAGCACAAACACAGGCAAAGCGGGGTTGTGTGACAGGGTCAACACACAGGTGGACACGCAACAACAACAGTTCCACAATAATATTAGTTTTTTATTTTTATTTCGCCAAAACTGCGTGAACTGCAGTCAGCAGAATCACTCAACAGCAGGGAAACAGCAAAGCCTAGCCCCTGCGGAGGAACAGTGTTCTCCCTAAGAGTGTAGGCTGAAAAGACACAGACAGACAACTATATCCAGGTGCAATGGTGTTTATTGGTTGTATTTTTCCAAAGCCTAATGGCAAAACAACAGTAAACAATAATGATGTAAAGTGAAACAGCGGCATGTATCACATTGTTTATAATCCCCGGGTCTGACCCAAAACCAATAGTCCCGTTCTTTATACACCCACACGTAACACAAAACACAGGTTCTTTAGTGAGTGAATTAGTGCTCCTGGTGCAAATACAGTTCTCTGTGAAACAAGGGAAGTGCGGGTGTCTGGTTTGGTGCTGGCCTTTGGCTACAGCTCTGGATTGTGCTAGTAGTCTAAACAACAAACAAACAGTTTTAGCAAGACAGTACGAAACAAACACAACAACGTTTTTCACCTTTCTCCTTTTAGGTTCTCTTTAACCATTTATAAAGGAACAGATCACTTTACTACGTCCCCTTTTTATACCCTCAGTCATGACTCCTTGGTAACGAGCGCATCCGCTCCTCCAATCCGCAGATGCCACGTTGTTTCCCGTCTGGGTCATTGAGTTTGTGTACTGTAGCTCTGCCCCCTTTCTAGATGGCTGACTTCCACCTAACCCTGGGAATAAACTGTCATGCCATTTAGTCCAGGGTACTCAGTTCCCTTTACACAGCGCCCTCGCAGGTTGGGAAGGAGATCTAACACCAAGAATCATTCGATCTCTGTCACATATCCCACTGGTCCATCACCTGGTCCATCAGTCTCTGAAAGGCAGTGGGCACACCATGAAGCCCAAAGGCCATGGTTGTGAAATAAAACAGCCCCTTTGGTGTTGAAAATGTGATTTTCTCTCTAGAATTGCGGGTTAATGGGATCTGCCAGTATCCCTTCGTCAGGTCCAGAGTGGAGATACACCTAGCAGTTTCCAGTCTATCTAGAAGCTCATCGACCTAAGGCATGGGGTATGTTTACCTTTACGGAAATCAACGCAGAAGCGGTTGGTGCCATCTTTTTTGGCAACTATCACTATTGGACTGCACCACTTGCTCCTGGAAAGCTCAATCACACCAAGTTCGAGCATAACACCATTTTGTAGACTTTCCGGGATTCTGTAAGGTCTCTCTCGAACTGTGATACCTGGGGGACTGATAATGACATGCTCAACAAGGTTAGATCTGCTGGGCACATCTGAAAAAAACATCCTTGAACCCTCCAATTAACTCACACAGATCTCCTTTCTGATCTGGAAGTAACAGTTCTTCCATCGGAATGCTATAAATAAGGCCTCCCTTGCCTGCCAGGGCTTAAATAAATTTACGTGGTAAATGTCCCGCTCATTGCGGCACTCAGGCTGTCTAATTTTATAATTCACTTTCCCAATAGCCCGAATCACTTCATATGGCCCCTGCCATTTAGCACACAGTATGGATTCTGAAGTGGGAAGAAGTAACAGTACCTTGTCTCCTGGTCGAAAGATCAGAATGCGTGCATTTTGGTTGAACTGCTGCTGTTGCCGGTGCTGAGCTGATTTTAGATTGTCCTGGGCTAAACGACCGACCAAATCTCTCAGTAGGAGCACATGCTGCAGTACATTTTTGGACAAGCCTTTGTGCTCTTCCCACCCCTCTCTCAACAGATCGAGGATGCAGCGAGGCTGTCGGCCGTACAAGAGCTCGAAGGGGGAGAACCCTGTTGAACCTGCAGCACCTCTCTCTGCACAAAGGAGGTAGGGAAGAAGCGTTGCCCAATGTTCTTGCTCTTGAATCACAAAAAGTCTCAGCACCTGCTTTAAAGTCTGATTAAAACGTTCCACCAAACCGTCTGTCTTTGGATGATAAACAGAAGTTCGGATGGGACGTATTCTGAGTATTTTGTATACTTGCTGTAATCTTTGAGACAAGAAGTTTGTAAATATCTCTTTTGGCTATAATCTGCACTAGTTCTTTGGCTATCGCAGATAAGAACATTCGGCCCATCTTCCTCGTTTGGTTGTTAGTAGCTTATTGATCCCAGAATCTCATCAAGCAGCTTCTTGAAGGATCCCTGGGTGTCAGCTTCAACAACATTACTGGGGAGTTGGTTCCAGACCCTCACAATTATCTGTGTAAAAAAGTGCCTCCTATTTTCTGTTCTGAATGCCCCTTTATCGAATCTCCATTTGTGACACCTGGTCCTTGTTTCGTTTTTCAGGTCGAAAAAGTCTCCTGGTTCGACATTGTCAATACCTTTTAGAATATTGAATGCTTGAAACAGATCACCGCGTACCAGTTTTCCATCCTAGAAAAACAAATAAAGAGAGAAGGACCGAAAAATGGGAGGGAGCATCAAGGAGACGAGGCTGGGGTCTGGTAGGAGAATGCTCGGATGGTAACAAATGCCAGTCAAAGGGGGTCGGAATGCAGTGTGACCGAGAGGGTGAGGTTACTGGGCCATCTAGGGCAGAAGCTACTCCAGCCCCTCTCAATATACCGGACATGTGGCACTCAAGTGCGGACATATTGTTGAGCCAAAACAATGATCCCTCAATAGTGCACACTTGGGGACAGGTCCGGTCTATTGAAGGTAAGGATGGTGATGGTGCTGGGGCGCTAGTTTTTCCACACTTCATTATTAAGGGGCAATTATTGTATAGGGTAAACCACGGGCACAGGACAGCCTGTAACACAATTGATGGTTCCCCCGTCTTCTTAGCTCGAGGTCATGAGGCTGGCACATGATATCCCTTTTGCAGGGCACCTCGGAGCTGATAAAACGAGGGTCCATTTAGTGATGTCATCGGTGGTAAGCAGCCTATTTTAATTAATTGTCCTGCCGTGATTGAGCATCTGCTACTGTTTGAAATGTACTTGCTGAAGCGCGGAGGCATGCCTTGATATATATATATATATATATATATATATATATATATATATATATATATATATATATATATATATATATATTGAGGTAATGGACATTACACCATTAACTCCTTTCTTCTGTTACCAAAAGGTACTTTTCGTTAGTTAATATTTAAAGGTCACTCATTATAGAGACCTTAGATTCAAACCCACTGACAACCAATGAATCTCGTTTCAGTTGCCAAAACTCATTTTCCCTGTCTACCCACACCCGGTACCATTTTGCTACAAGCAGGCAAAGGCGAGGTTACACAAATTAATTAATTTCCTTTAGCAAGTCTATAGTATACTCGACACAGACTGGTACCTTCATGCTTTTACTAAATTATTGCACTATATTGTCTGATTTTCAGATCCTTATAGTTTCTCTGCAATTATACTTCTGTTTTCCTCACTACAGTAAGATCACAAACCTCTTTTAGTTCAATTGTTCTGTCTCAATTTACTTAAACACATTGGCTCTCAGAGTTTATTATTCTTCTCTCATCGGAATGTTTAAGGAGGTTCTGAACTTAGTTAAAAAAGATGCTTTCGCCTGATAAGAAAGGCTTGGAACATTCAACAGGCCAGCCTGACCTTTATACAATGAACTCCCCAAACAAACTTAACACATATCTACTAATAATATTGTCTACTGGTTACACAAAATATTCAATAAGGAGTACATAATCTTGCAATTTTACTATAAGCTAATAAAGAGTACATCATAACATTTTCTGAGCAGTGTATTTCAACAATTAATTTACAGCATCCAGCATCCATATCAAGCAGATCAGTCCGGCTCCAAGATTCAAATTCCCTTTCTGGTCCAGCTCTGAGTGGTTCTGTAAAAACCACGACCGGCCGAGACAGCCATCTTTTCACGTCACAGGTGTGGGTGACAACAGCCTTCACGTGATACCTGCAAGACACCTGAGCATGTTTGGCAGGGACACCCTCCTTACTCTCCAGTTTACCCAAATGAGCCCATTTAACTGTGTGGTCAGATTCACAGCCAACACATTCAACTCTTCTCACATTGTCTGGATCAACATTTAAATGTGAGAATAATATACCCTTCAGGGCCGCTACATTCAAATAGCATTTGGCAGTGCTTGACCATATGGCTACAGGCCGGGCAAGGTTTTGGCTTTGTCATTGACAACGCACTCTGGCATTTGTCACATCCACAGTTTACTAGAGACTTGCATTTAGCCCCTTTGTTCAGAACCAGTCTTTCACCAGAAACAATGGTTCTGGATTGATAACTGTTTCCTTCATGCATTTCAATTTGATCACACTGGGTAATTTTAAGAGGTATCACCTCCATCCAGAACAGAGGTCTGGGCCAGTACTCACTATTTTTCATGTCAACCTATCTTCTCATCTATATCATCAGTGGATAAACACATCGTAGCTGAATCTGGTCCCAGTGAAGAGCCGTGCACCAATGCAACAGATGCCTTTCACACAAAAGGATCTAGTTTCTTATAGCACAAGAACAGACCAGAACCGCTTATGACAATGTGGTGCATATTGATTTGTACAGTGTGAAGCGGCTCATTAGTATGCAAGCCGTTCATATACGCTGTTTACCCAATCAGAGGTTGTTATTTTTTCAAGCCGTTTTATAAGTAAGCAATAAGACCCGACAGGGTGGGCGGTATTGGGCAATGCCATAGCCTTATAGCCTCTGGAAGGTCCAGTATTTCCCAATACCACCCATCCTGGAGGGTCTTATTGAGCTTAGAAAATGGGTAACTGTTAAAATAAATACAAACAAGTTTGGTGGTTTAAAACTTGAACATCAGTACAGGCTTGAAGCACACTGGATAGGGAAGGTACTGACATTTGCTTCCTGGTAGTTTTTATTTTATTTTATTATTTTTTTTATGTGACATCACTGAGAGGGCCATTTAGAAAAAGAAAGTTTAGAAAAAGAGTGGAGAAAGTTTTGGCAGCGCGGAGAAAAAAGACATCACAGCCTTCTTAAGAGAAACTTGTAAGAAAGGTAAGCAAGACATGGAAAAACATTTATTCTGTCTTGTGTGTTTTAATATATATATATATATATATATATATATATATATATATATATATATATATATATATATATATATATATATATATACAGTACCAGTCAAAAGTTTGAGTACACTTGATGGAAACTAGGTTTTTTTCATAATTGACAATGTTTTACGTCGTATATGTTTCTGTAAATACTTGAAAATGAAAACACATGTTACAATATACAAAACAAAACATAAGGAGTATCAAAGCAATGTTCAAGAAAATTGAAAATTGTCTCTAAATCCTGGATTCCTCAAAATAGCCACTCTTTGCCTTAATAACAGCCTCACAAACACGAGGCATTCGGTTAACAAGTTTCAGCAGGAAATCACCCGGCATGTCTTCCCAGCTCTTCTGCAGCAATTCCCAGAGATGTAGGGCACTTGTAGCTTTGCTTTGACTCTTCTGTCCAGTTTGTCCCATACAAGTTCTATGGGATTGAGGTCTGGAGACTAGGCAGACCAGGTCATTAGATTGAGTTGTCCTTCACTTTCCTTCTTCGCCAGATAGTTCTTGGACAAATTTGAGGTGTGTTTCGGGTCATTATCTTGCTGAAGAAAGAAGGATTGCCCAACTAGCCGTAATCCTGATGGAATGGCATTATTATTATTATTATTTGTTTATTTAGCAGACGCCTTTATCCAAGGCGACTTACAGAGACTAGGGTGTGTGAACTATGCATCAGCTGCAGAGTCACTTACAACTACGTCTCACCCGAAAGACGGAGCACAAGGAGGTTAAGTGGCTTGCTCAGGGTCACACAATGAGTCAGTGACTGAGGTGGGATTTGAACCGGGGACCTCCTGGTTACAAGCCCTTTTTTTTAACCACTGGACCACACAGCCTCCTATAGGCATGCCTCTGAAGTATGCTATGATAGCCATGCTGGTTGAGCTTGCCATGGACTTGGTAAAGATCACCAACTCTGTCACCAGCAAAGCAACCCCAGACCACGACACTGCCTCCTCCATGCTTGACAGTGGGAACCACACATGCAGAACTCATGCGCTCACCCTCTCTGCGTCTTACAAATTCTCGGCGGTTGGACCCAAATATTTCAAATTTTGACTCATCGGTCCATAAGATCGACTTCCACTCCTCAGACGTCCAGGTTCTGTGTTTTTTGGCCCAGGCAAGTCTCTTCCTCTTATTCTGCACTCTTAACAATGGTTTCTTTGCAGCAATTCTTCCAGTTAGGCCAGCTTCACGCAATCTCCTCTGAACAGTTGATGTTGAAACATCTGTACTTCTAGTAGCATTTAGCTGAACTTGTATTTCAGGGGCAGTTAATTGCCGGTTTCGCAGACTTGTGACTCGAATGAACTTGTTCTCTGATTCTGAGGTCAACCTTGGCCTGCCTGACCTTGTTCGGTCCTCACGAGTGCCAGTTTCTTCAAATCATTTGATGGTCTTGGCCACAGCAGTTACAGACACTTGCAAAGTTCTTGCGATTTGTCTTAAAAATTGACCTTCATTTCTTAAAGTAATTACAGACTGTCTTTTTTCTTTGCTTAACTGAGCGTATTTTGCCATTTTCTGCTCCCTTACATTCAGGAATGACAAACTTGTGCCTATGCTACCTATATTTATAGTAATCATGGACCCTCACCTGTTAACGACAATTGGTGACAAAAGGTTAATTAGGTAACATGCTAGTTAACTCAGAGAACATCTAACAAAGACACTTTTCTAACACCATGTTATACACATTTCAGACTTTTAACTGACTTGGGCTTCAGACTGAAATCCCCTTGCTTTGGGTGACCATTTCATTGAAATTGGCAAGATTTACATTTTCATTTAAAAATAATATTTTTGAATGCAATTGACTTATGATTATCAGCTTATATAAGTACACATATCATATAATGAAATATTAAGTGTTTATAGACAAGTGTTTATATTTTTACTTTTGTCTATGTATTTACACACTTTAAATCTACTGGTGCACATGTTCGTAGAACCTATTTTGTCAATTATTCTTTTATGTTTACTGTGAACTAAAATATCACCTAAATTAGCTTCTCTTTTGAATGCTACAACTGGGGCCTTAAGAAATACTTTTTTTAATTTTTCTGAATTATGTAGAATCATAAGTGTTTCCAAACTATCTTAGAAATATTGGGCAAAAGTTTAGAGTAAGTCATTATTAATGGGACTCTTTTGACCTTTTTATCTCTAGTTTTATAATCTAGTAGATCATCTCTTTTTAGTTTATCCACTTTTCTTAACTCCGTCTCTATAATTCTTTCTTTGTATCCTCTTTTTTAAGATTTGTTTTTAATACATTTCTTTGTTTTACATAGTCACTTTCTTTTGATGTGTGTGTTATATGTTGCATGTTGCATGTGTTAATGTTGGTGTATAGCGATTGGTACACGGGATATAAGCGGGTCTGTGTTTCACGTGTGTTTAAAAATGTATAATTGTAGTTAGGCACGAGGTTGCACTTAATTAATTCACGTGCTGGGATTCAAGTAAATAATTAATTAGTAATTGAATCCCAGCACAACAGTATATATAGATGCACGATTCACTCACTCGGGTTGTGTGTTTGAGAGTGGAGAACGGAGAGAGAGAGGAGAAAGTAAAAATAAACAACAATGCTACGTGGTGCTGGAGGACTCAGCACGATGTTTGTTTAGTGTTCGTCCCTGTGTGTCAGTGTCTGTTCGTTTTGTTTGTCTATTTATTTTGGCGTCAAGTGCCGTGTCCTGTGTTTCTGTGTTTGTTTAAACCTTTTATTTATAATAAACCGCGCAACAGCGCTTTCATCATTTCACCTCATCTGTCCTGTCTCTGTGTATTCATTTCCTGGATCTGACGACACCACTCAGCCAGCTGTGTGACATATGGTGTCAGGAACGGGATGACAGCTGCCCCTAGCGCCAGACCAGGGAAAGTGCATTTTTTGTTGAAGTGTCCTTTGGGGAGAAAAAAAAAAAAAAATTCCAAGGATTACAAATATTGTTTTGGGGAAAAATATATAAGGAAATGGAAGGCTGGAGAGACGGCTGCCAGGACCTGGAGGATCTCCTCGGGGCCTAGAGGACCAAGGCTGGTGCCTTGCCTGTGGGGAGTTCGGGCACCCGGTGGTGCGCTGCCCCTACCAAGAGGGAGAGGAGGAACAGGCCCAGGAGAGGAAGGTGAGGAGGAGGCAGAGAAGGGGAAAGGGGAAGAGGAAGGCAGAGCCTCCACCGCCTAAGTCTCCACCAGCAGAGGAAGAATGCCTGCTGGTTTTGTCTCCAGAGCCCAGGAGGGAGGAAACAGAGCCTTTCCCGTCCTCTGAGGAGATGTTAGACTGGGTGTCGGACCCGAGTGGAGCGGGAGGACCTCCCACTGGTTGTTGACCTGCTGTGGGCCAGAGATGGGGAACGCTGGGAGCGCTGGGAACAACATTTCTACCCAGTGCCCTTCAGTGAACCCGCAGCCGTGGTGATTAACTACTTGGCTGCCGATATGGGACTGCCCCAGCAGGTTGCATTCCAAGTGGGAGGAGCCACACCTACCTGCCTCCTCAATGGGCTGAAGGGAGACGACATGCAGCTCCCATCTCCACCAGCAGAGGAAGAAGGTTTGTTGGTTTCGCCCCGAGCCGGAGGGAGAGGAGCCTGAGCGCCCACAGCCCAAGCGGGAGGAGCCTGAGCGCCCACAGCCCAAGCGGGAGGAGCCTGAGCGTCCACAGCCCAAGTGGGAGGAGCCTGAGCGTCCACAGCCCAAGCGGGAGGAGCCTGAGCGTCCACAGCCCAAGCGGGAGGAGCCCGAGCGCCCACAGCCTGAGCGGGAGGAGCCCGAGCGCCCCACGCCTGAGCGGGAGGAGCCCGAACGCCCCACGCCTGAGCGGGAGGAGCCCGAACGCCCCACGCCTGAGCGGGAGGAGCCCGAACGCCCCACGCCTGAGCGGGAGGAGCCCGAACGCCCCACGCCTGAGCGGGAGGAGCCCGAACGCCCCACGCCTGAGTGGGAGGAGCCCGAACGCCCACAGCCTAAGAGGGAGGAGTCGGAGCGCCCACAGCCCAAGAGGGGGAGTCGGTGCGCCCACAGCCCAAGAGGGAGGAGTCGGTGCGCCCACAGCCCAAAAGGGAGGAGTCGGTGCGCCCACAGCCCAAAAGGGAGGAGTCGGTGCGCCCACAGCCCAAAAGGGAGGAGTCGGTGCGCCCACAGCCCAAAGAGAGGGAAGTCGGGCTTCCACAGCCCTAGGACCCAAGCTGCCAGCAGAGGGAGAATGCCTGCTGGTTCCACCTCCACCAGCAGAGGAAGAATGCCTGCTGGTTTCCCCTTCAGAGGCAGAGCTGCACCAGTCCCCTGCAAGAGAGGCAGAGCTGCACCAGTCCCCTGCAAGAGAGGCAGAGCTGCACCAGTCCCCTGCAAGAGAGGCAGAGCAGCACCAGTCCCCTGCAAAAGGGGAGACTACACGCTGCTCCCACCTCCGCCGCCAGGAGACTACACGCTGCTCCCACCTCCATCGCCAGGAGACTACACGCTGCTCCCACCTTCGCCGCCAGGAGACTACTCGCTGCTCCCACCTCCACCGCCAGGAGCAGAGCAGCAGGAGCTGTCTCTGTCTCCATCACCATCAGGGGAGAGGAGCAGGAGCTGCCTCTCCCTTCACCAGAAGGACCAGGACTAGATGTTGGCGGTCCTCAGCAGCCCTTGCATAGGCTGCTGAGGGAAGCACGGGAAGAACCGCCCGGCCGCAGAGGCCGAGAAGAGGGCCAACACCCGCACCCCAGCTTGTCCTGACTGCCTGCCTCGCCGCCCAAGGATGCCTGCCTCGCCGCCCAAGGATGCCTGCCTCGCCGCCCAAGGATGCCTGCCTCGCATCGCCTGGGTTGCCAGCCGCCCGCATCGCCTGGGTTGCCAGCCGCCCGCATCGCCTGGGGTTGCCAGCCGCCCGCATCGCCTGGGTTGCCAGCCGCCCGCATCGCCTGGGGTTGCCAGCCGCCCGCGATCGCCTGGGGCTGCCTGTTGCTCTGCATCGCAGCAGGAAGTACTGTGGCCGGAACCCCACCAAGGGGAGCTGCCAGCCACGAAGAAGGTGGGGAGGTCAGGAGACCTGCTCCCACTGCAGCAGTTTCGCTGCCGGAGATCGTGGGGAGGTCAGGAGACCTGCTCCCACTGCAGCAGTTTCGCTGCCGGAGATCGTGGGGAGGTCAGGAGACCTGCTCCCACTGCAGCAGTTTCGCTGCCGGAGATCGTGGGGAGGTCAGGAGACCTGCTCCCACTGCAGCAGTTTCGCTGCCGGAGATCGTGGGGAGGTCAGGAGACCTGCGCCCACTGCAGCACTTTCGCTGCCGGAGTACTGTGGCCGGAGCCCCGCAAGGGGAGCTGCCGGCTTTGAAGAAGGGGAGGAGGTCCGAGACCACCAACCCCAGCAGCAGTTTCGCTGCCGGAGAAGGGGAGGTCCGAGACCACCCAAGCAGCCTTTCCGCTGCCAGGACTGCCCCGCTGAAGGAGTCAGTCTGGGAGCTGTCAGCACGCCTGCTGACAGCATGGCCAGTAGCAGCCTGGCTACTGGCAACATTGCCAGCCATGGGCCCACTGAAGCCTCCCTTCCCAGCCCGAGACTTTGTCCTGGACTGCTGGGTTTTAAGGGGAGGTGGCCGTTGAGGCCATGTGTGCTGCGCACAAGGGGGTATATGTGGCAATGTGCCCCGCCCCTGTGTGCATGTGTGTGTTATATGTTGCATGTCGCATGTGTTAATGTTGGTGTATAGCGATTGGTACACGGGATATAAGCGGGTCTGTGTTTCACGGTGTTTAAAAATGTATAATTGTAGTTAGGCACGAGGTTGCACTTAATTAATTCACGTGCTGGGATTCAAGTAAATAATTAATTAGTAATTGAATCCCAGCACAACAGTATATATAGATGCACGATTCACTCACTCGGGTTGTGTGTTTGAGGAGCTGGAGAGACGAGAGAGAGAGAGAGAGAAAGTAAAAATAAGAAAAATGCTACGTTGTGCTGGAGGACTAGCACGCGTGTTTGTTTAGTGTTCGTCCCTGTGTGTCAGTGTCTGTTCGTTTTGTTTGTCTATTTATTTTGGCGTAAGTGCCGTGTCCTGTGTTTTGTGTTTGTTTAAACCTTTTATTTATAATAAACCGCGCAACAGCGCTTTTATCATTTCACCTCATCTGTCCTGTCTCTGTGTATTCATTTCCTGGATCTGACGACACCACTCAGCCAGCTGTGTGACAAGCATATTCTTCATATTCTTATTCCTAGACCCTTTGGGATTGCCCTTTTAGTGTGTATTGGATGTGCAGAGGACATGTGTAAATACTGGTGCATGTCAGTAGGTTTACAGAAGAGGTCAGTCTCAATTGAACCTTCTTCAAGGTTTACTATGGTATCTAAAAATTATATTTCTTTCCATGTCCATCGAAGGTCCACCTTAATATTACTGTGTATTTCAATGCCATTTTATGAAACTGGAAAAGAGACTCTTCTCCATGTGTCCAAACCCCAAAAATATCATCTACAAACCGAATGTATTCTAAAGGTTGTCTTTCCGATTTTCTAAGTAATTGTTCTTCCCATTTCCCCATGTATGTACTGGCAAAATGCATTCCTAATTTAGATCATATTGCTGTACCATCGTTTTGTTTGTAATTCTTATCAACAAATATAAAATAACTGTTTTCTAAAACTATGTTGATCATGTTCAGTACCTCTGCTGTTGGTATTGATTTATCTAGTCTATTATCTAGTGCTTTTTGACAAGCTTCTAAAGTTTCTTTACGAGGGACACTTGGGTACAAGGATTTTGCATCCATGCAAAATAAAATTGTATTCTCTGGAAGGTTGTGTTTTATTGATTCAAGTCTTTTTAAAAATTGTGTTGTATCCTTAACATAGCTATCCTTAACATCCTTAAAAACTATACTTGTGTTTAATATATATATAATGTGTGTGTGTTTTTTTTTTTACAACATTTATTAATATTAAGAACATAAAACGTGTTTGTATTGGAAATTAACTGACAAAGCCGAAAAAGACG
The DNA here is from genome assembly GCA_030684275.1 of Acipenser oxyrinchus oxyrinchus. Lineage (NCBI taxonomy): Eukaryota > Metazoa > Chordata > Actinopteri > Acipenseriformes > Acipenseridae > Acipenser > Acipenser oxyrinchus. Next base: position 48,792,426 of record CM060250.1, read on the forward strand.
GTCAGTGAGTTGCTGACAATTCAAAAGTTCTCTGAAACAGCCAAATATGCCTTAGATAAGTGGTTCTCAATCATGGTCCTTGGGACTCCAGTGTCTGCTGTTACTTTTTTTTCCAACTCAATTTCTTTATTGAACACTCAATTAAACTAACATTTGGCCTAATCAAAGCTGTTGAATGATTTGAAAGCAATGGAGATTTCAAGTTATGTATGAAATTGAATAGCACTTGAAATCTCCAACTTCTTATAAGCTGAAGAATAGTTTAAAAATGTGATTAACCAAATTGTTAGTTCAATTGAGTGTTCATTTAAGTAACTGAGAGCTCAGTTGGAACAAAAACCAGCAGCCACAAGGGGTCCCCATGACTAGGGTTGTGAACCACTGCTTTAGAAGTTAAGAAAGATCACTGTTGTTTGTGACTAAAACCACTGACACGTGAATTGTAAAAGATAATCAGAACAATTAGAATACGAACACATGTGAAGTGAGACAATGTATTTCTTCTGTTCTTTTTGAAGTATACAAACATTTCTAACAGTAACCTTTCAGCTATTTTTATTTATTTTGTTGGCAAAAGCTATACTTGTGTTTAATATGCTGGAAAATAAATTTGATGTATGTGTGGCATAGTAATGAGATCATTGAAAGGACGTAAAGTAGTGTCAATCATCGGGTTTGTTTTCTTGATTTTTAACTGAAGAGATTCATGTTTACAGTAGTTTTTTTTTGGTTTAGCAGAAATGGACACTCCTTGAACGTGTATGTAGGTTGTCACAGAACAGTCATCTTTGTATTGGAAATTACACACAGTTGTGTAATGTTGTTCATAATGAACAGTACACAATGTCACTGGAATACTTACAAAAATTAAGAGATTAAACAAATGTCACATAGTCAGCAGTCATTACTACAGTTGTTTTGGTTTTAATCACAAAGGACAGTGACTCTTCAAAACTGTATTGGGCTGTTTCAGAGAACTTTTGAATCCTCAGCAACTCACTGACCTGCCCAGTGGTGGTGACTGTCTATGTTGTCTGAAGTGAACCCACCTACTGTACCAGTTAAGCAGTGTGTGCTGGAAAGCCTTGTCAGAACATGGGTGAAGTAAGAGCACAGTGTTGGTCTTACCTTTGTCAGCTCTTACTGTCACTTAAAACTTAGGGTTTTTTTAGATTTAAATGTCCATTGTTTTTTTTTTACTGGAATGCTGAGTTAAAATATCTGTATACATATGCAATGGAAAGTATGTGATTTTTTTCCATTGTAGGTTTCTCTGTGTAAGTTTTAGGTTTGCAAGCCATCTTAGTATTTGCAACATCCTCTATTATTAAAGCAAATATTTCCAAGTATGATCACATTTTGAATATATTGTACACTTATACATAGACTTCTCATTAATAGACAGTGTATTTTAATTTTCTGTTTACTTATGTGGAGTCTGTGCAATGTTGTGGAATAATAATAATAACACAAAAAGTTGAAGGGAACAATACTTTACAAATGCTGTAAAAACTGATTTGCAATATTAGCATAAAAATATATAATTGATTGGACTATTCCATATACCTCAGTATTGCAATTTGAAAACTGACACTGAAAAATTGCTGGATTTAAAATAAGACGAGCTGTTGTTGAATGCGGTTCTGAAATGAGTGGACTTGCAAGTCTTTTTTCACAAACACTGGATTTTTAATTTGATGTACAACCGACAACCGTCTGAGATTTTGTGTAAATTTATATATGTAGCTTGTGTAAACGTGAGTATTTATTAAGGACTCCAATGCATATTTAATCAATGAAATAGGTTTTATTTAACCCGAAATAAATTCTACCATCCCATGCAACAACAATTCAGCCTTGTTTACATTGCCACCTTGTCTGTCTGTCTCCAGTCTAGACCACAACAGCAAAGCAGGAAGTAACGTCCTGTCAAATAATGCAGTAAGTAAACAACTTTACTTTTTAGTCTTCCTAGCAAAAGCAACAATAATTATACAAATAAAACATAATAAATGCAGGTCATCTATTATCATAAACACGAGTTGCTGCTATACGTAATTTTTGATTACAGACTTGTAGTTTGTTATTATTTTGTTTTTTAATGCAGCCCTAAAAGAGAGGTACTGAGTAGCTGGTCTCCGGCCTTCAGTTACACTCTGGGTCACTCCTCAGCTCAGCTCAGAGGTTAACTAGAGAGTCAATGGGCGACCGAACATTCTAACATTTAAACGAAGTGCTTAGGCGTATTTTCATAGTTATGAAAAAACTAACCACGCATGTGCGAAGAAAAGCCCAGCTATCTCGGTAATTACTTGATCGATTTTGTTGCTTCCGCAAAAAGGCACTGATCGTTAACAAGTTCTACCAGCCTACCAAAGGAGGTATTTAAACGTGCAGCCTTTTTTTGTTATTTGAGCGCAAAAAACTGTCTGAATAATTTGTAAAATCTAATTTTTACAACATTCTTTAACTTTAAAACTACCAAACGGATTTTCACAATCTATACCAAAAATAATTCTCCATAACACGGACACCAAGCGTGCCAAATGAAGTCCCGATTGGTTTTGAAACGGCCGAGAAAGCATACGTCTCAAAATCAGGTTATAATCAAGAAACGGGTGAATATAAGCAGATACTATTTCATGAACTAACGTTATCAGGTATGTTTTTTTTTCTCCCTTATTACTGATAATAATGGAAGGAATAACTATTATGTTATTCATAAATATTTATTTTGAGAAAATAATCGAGAGTAGTGTCCATCATTGCTTATAAAGACCCTGAGAATAAATGTGTATTATGTCATTGCAATGCTATATTAATCGAATGCAATATGACTGAGTGAGACTAGTTCTTCTTTCATCTCTCCCAAATAAACACTTTTTGCAATTGTGACTGTCAATGTGGGACTTATCTCCTCAGGGATAAATATAAATGAGTGGAGAAGGGTGGATTAAAATGGGCAAGAAAAGTCTCCAACCCAGTCATTCTAAATTCATGAAAAGGCTGCAGTACCACTGCAATAAGGATGTGTTCCCATTCCTCATGATGTGTCCCAATTTCTTGTTGAAGGGTGGTGTTTGAATTGAATTAACTTGCATTAATAATATTAGAAGAAAATAAAACAATGGGCACTACTTTGTGTTTGAAAAAGATGTTTATATATAAAAGCTGTTAACAAATATGAACTCTGATATCAAGCTGCTGCAAGTGGTAATTGCAGACACTTCATTTTCCATATTTAGCAGTTTTTAATTACTGTGCTGCAGATTGGGTTACATATCTCTTTATGGACTAGCACTAATTTAATTTAAGAAGCAACATATGTTCTCTTGTTTTACCTTATTCAGAATATTCTGTCATAAAGTAGCGACTGGTCCATAATTCCCTGTAATTCAGACCATTCCTCAGTGATTCATTTCTTTAAGGAAGTTTAGGTTTGATAGCTGTTTTGAAATGTGCTTTCCAGAATAGACCATGTACTACACATATTAACGTCAATGAAACATTAAGGACAAAAATAGGCTCCATAGGAGGAGGGCGGGGGTCTTGTCCCAAATCAGAGCGTCCTGTGAGACAGTGAAAGCAGAGAATGTAATTGTTAATGAAACATTTGTTTGACCCTTCATATCAAATAAATATTTGTTTGTTCAACTTCTCCCTCTGATTCATTTTGTAATATTAATCAAAAGACAGCAAAGCACTCGCTCAGTCAATTGAAAGTTCACTATTTACATTTCAAAAGGTGTTTGGCTAAACGTCACTTTAACTTTAGATGCCATTTGATTGGTTGCAACTCGCACTCTGTGTACATTAATTTATTGGACATTTACAGTTTCTTTTGTATATTTTAAAGTCATTTTAAGCATAACCTACTTAAATATCAAATATTAAATATATTAACATAGCCAAAAGTGTTGCATATACACCTGCCTCGTAATCTTCATATATCCCAGACTGTGTGAGGATGTACAAGTACATTGTAACATTAGAACTCAAGTCGCTATTGAAAAATATGACATTTTTAAAAATGAAACAACTTTCTGGAAATTAGTCGTCTAAAATGGTCTGTGTTGGTTGCAAAAAAAAGTAACAAGCAGACAAAATAGTTTTTTTAAAAACAACCTTGAATGACATAATCAGCAACATTTTTGAGTTTTGTAAACCTTTAAAACTGATGTTGACACATTAATAACAATGACCATGCAATTCCTATAGCCTATTTTGCTGCCTTTAATCCCAAAATATTAAACATGGGAGAAATGTTAACTGCAAACATGAAATGACAAAACCAAAGCTTTTGTCTTTTTTTATAAAACAGAAATTATTTTTTATGAAGTTTTAAAACCGCAGATACCGTCAAAATATTAGTAAATGATATAGCATCATATATGCCACTGGAGCCAATCAACCTAAAAACAATAATAATAAAAAAAAAACATTGTATACAATTAAGCATAGACGTAAACAGCTCGTGTTTCTCCCTCTATTACATTGTCTATTATTACAAAGGCAGACCCACAATTGAATCAATGCCATTCTCCACAAGCATCTTAATGACGCAGTGTATCTAAGTCAGCAGTAAGCTCCTCAGAATTAGCAGTTGTAAAGCTCTGTGGGATGAAAATAATGTATAAAACACAGCTGCCTTGATCATCAGTGTCCTCGTCGCATACACCGCAAACAGACTCAGTCATTCATTTTGCCATTTAAATATTCTTTGTGTGCTGCATACACTTTTGGGAGATACTCTCGTCAGAGTGTGTCACTGTTAGGCACGGCTCCACAACTAGGGATTTTTTCATTAAAAAATGTGTAATATTTCATTGACCAGCCGTTGTATCGGTATGTTTGCTGCACTAAGGCTTCCACTAATTCAATCGTGTTGAAATTATGTGTTTCTCTACTTTCTGTGCTCTTTTTAAACAATCCTTTGATTGTGACCTGCTTGTTTGGTAATTGTTTAGCCTGAGCTTCAAGTTTCATTTTCTTGTTTTTGTGTACTGCTCTGTCAAGATGCTTGTCAATAGTACCTTTTCTGATGATCCAAAGACACATTATAAGTTGAGCAAAACAGAATCCCACCATCTGCATGCAAAGTCCCCTTTTCATAGGTCCGAATGCGATCTTCTGTTGAAATTAATTGAGCTTTTTTTTATTTGTCAGCTGTTTGCATTTTTTATGTTAATCATACACTGCAAGCTAATAAATCAACACTATCTAAACAACCATTTTAAACGTTCTGCCTCTGACTTGCATGTTACGTCATTGTACAATATGAGGAATTCACCAGTCATGAAGCCAGTGTTTGTTTCTGTGTGCAAAACACATTACCGCTGTTAAGTGCATGAGGCCATATGTAGTGAAGTATGGAATAATTACAAAGTCAAAGTGAGAGCTCCTTGCCGTCTGAGGCGTTTTCCAGGGGACAGTATGCGGAAGTGGCTCTCATCATACCCCAGTAATGATAAAAGAACTATGTACAAAACAATACATGTCAGTAACTTGTGCCCAGTCACAAAAAAATAAAAAATGTTACAGACCATGGAAATACAAAACACAATGACATGAAAAAATGCTAGTTATTGCCATGTTTCGGAAGGAATACTGTCTATCCTTTATGTTCTGCGCATTCAAACTATTTTCATTAATATGATTTTTTTTTTTTTTAAATAAGGTTTAACTTGAAAATTAGAATGAAACGGAATTGAAAAAAAAACAATTATTGCTAACTGCATGTTTTTTTATAAAATAAATCTAGAATAGCCCATTTTCACCCCAATGTGTAAATGATTCAACTCAGTTCACCGCTATGTCTCAGTGAGACATCAAGAGGGACAAGGCAAAGCACTCAATGGTCCTCCAAAACACACGTTGTCCAAACCATCTGCAAGCCAACAGTGCCCACAGATCAGGGGTCACACCAATCAGAGGAGTTAATGCACCTGGATCTCCTAACAGGTACCTGACAGGCCACAGGAGTCACTGGAGTGCAATGAACCGCGGAATCCCCAGCCGACTTCAGCCTACCACACCTCGGCAGTGCTCAGCCCATTTTTGCCCGGCCGACTGAGAACTCCTGGCCAAAGCTGGCAATGACATAGATGGGATTCAAGGCCAGCTCAATCCCATCTATAGGATATTACATTTGTGGGCAGGTGGTTATTACATTTGTGGGAGATATTACATTTGTGAGCAGTTATTACATTTGTGGTTTGTACAACAGTTATTCTAATTTGAATGTTTTACCAGCATTTTGTTTTTTTGCATTGTTTTCAATTCTACTTAAATGTTGATGTTATTGTAACGAAACGTATCCTAAAAGGGAAGTGTAGAAATGTAAACAACAATACAAAATAAAAAACAGCTAAAATACAGAAAACAAAAACTTCCCTTTTAATGGCTTAATCCCCCACAGTCTCAAACACAGTATCAAGTCCTGATTCACAATCACAGACAGCCCCGGTACCCAGTCCAGCACTCCTCAGAGTGAGTGTCTTCTCGCACACAGCACCAAGTCAAAGTTCACAATTACACACAGGCAGCCCCGGTACCCAGTCCAGCACTCTTCAGAGTGAGTGTATAACAAGAAAACAGTTTTCCTATCTCCATTCTAATCATTGCTCTTATACCATTTCCTTCTGTTTTCCAAATGCAAGGGAACTCCATTGGTCTCAACGGCCAGCCCAATTAGAATTTAAAGTGGCAGTTCTTTTGTCCGTGATTGAGCCACACGTGGTTTCTCCAGACCCTCACGACCAGGACTGTCACTGTTATTCTTCCTAGATGGGCAGGGCTGAGGAATAACAAAGCACAGTTTTCATAGGTCAGGCACCCCGACAAGGCCCGCCTCCCGACCACTCAGAGAGAGGATAGAACACACCCTCACCCAACCTCTCTGTGTCATCACCATGATTGACAGGCGGATCCTACAGGGCTCCCGACCCCTCCCCTACAGATCTCGCCCTGTTACATGGCCAAACATATATTGTATCTAAATCACTGTGCAGCTCAAAGTTTACAGTCTGACTATAGTTTCAAAATGATCATCCACCTGAACACATGAGTGATTTTGATTGAGCGGATTCCACTCGGCAGCATTTTAATAAGAGCAATAGTGGCTGGTTGAATTGTTTTCGGTGTTTGATAGAGTACATCCAGATTATCCAGTGTATCTTATCTCAAATCAAAAATTGATACATTTCTCACTTGCAAAGGGAAAACTAAGGAAGAAAACACAAAAGAATCTCCAGAAACATTTTACATGGCACACACAATTATGCTGAGATGGGAAGTAAATTGTTACATCATAAACACTTACAGTGCAGACTACTTTGGATTATTAATATTAACTTTGCCAAATAGAAAGCAAATGTGTGTTTCTGAAGCGATTCCCAAATACTGTCTTTTCATTTTGTGCATCCAAAGACTTGTAATTAAATAAAACAGGGGTGGAAGCATTTGCTAATCAGATTATTCTGCCTTTTATTGCAACTGTGGTACCATTCAGTAGAGTGAAAATTGTAAAGGGGTACTTGAGCTGAAACCTTCAGACAGAAGGTGTACAGTTTTAAAAACAGGTTGAAAATCACTGATGTAGATTGTTGGTGTTAACATTTGGCTGACATTTTGGGTGTTTTCTTGTTAGTTCTAAACCATTTAAATGGTTTTATTCATTCATTAAAAATGGATTTGCTTCAAAAGTACATTCAGTCCTACTGGATAGAATAAGTTGTAATACAATCAGTCAGTAATTCCAATTTAAACTGCTGCATTGGAAAAAAAACACACACCTTAATGATGCCATCCACAATGTGTAGCCGGCAGCTCCCTCTTCTGGGGCTCCAGCCACCGAATTTCCTAGAGCGAAAGTGCTGAGGGAGAAGGTGGTCTCCTGAAGGAACACAGACAGACAGTACTGGTAGGTGAAACTGAGACGCTGCGGCGGCCCCGGCACCACAGAGATAACATGGACATAAACAAACAAGATTGCTGCTTCCGCATCCAGCGCTCAAAGAATATCACAGACATTTGCAGAGCTTTTGAGATGTTATATTTATAAAATAATGACTTGGATCGCATTATTGAGGAGTTTGGTGATAAAACAAGTGATTAGGAGATGATTTATCAGTATGCACGACTATGAAGAGGTATGTGAAAAATACAGGAACAAGGGGTGGGGCGGGGCTGGAGCCATGAGAAATACAAAATAAATCAGAGACTATTCCACCAGCAGAGACCCTCGCAGCTGGGTTAGAGTATAAGACTTGAATCATCTTAATAAAGTTAGGGCCAATTTTTTTCTAAAACATTCCACACATTCAAAGGCTTTTTCTGCATCCAGAATTAATATTGCACTGGGAGAATCTAATTTATCACTATTGGAGATCACATGTAGTAACCGACGGATGTTTTCAGCAGCCAGTCGACTTTATCAGTTTGATCCGGGTGAATCAATTTGTCAACCACTCTCTCCAAACGAGACGTAATCACTCCGACATACATTTTTATGTCGTCAATAATCAGGGAAACAAGATTTTTCACTCACTAAGATTTTTGCGCCTGATTTGGGCAGTACAGTGATCAAAGCATTGTTACAATCTTGATGAAAACTGCCAGAAGTAATTGCAGCATTCAATGTAAGAAGCCAAATTGGACATAGCAAATCCCAGAATGCCAGGTAAAATTCAGCAGGCAGTCCATCGATTCCTGGAGAATGGCCCCTTTTAGTAAATTTAACTACCTGTAACAAGTCATCTAGAGATACTGCAGTGCCCAGCATCATTGCATCTTCTGGAGAAATACCGGGAAGGTTAAGATTGTGCAGAAAAGCAAGACATCACTCCAGGGTGGATGAGTTGTCAGAGGAGTATAAATTAGCAAAAAGGATAAAAAGTTTCATTAATTACTTTGAGATAAGAAACCAGATCCTCTGTTGGATAATTGATTTTTGGAATGGTCGCTGGTGAGCATTGAGCCGAGGACACCCTGGCCAACCTAACCCTCCCTCCTTCTGGGCGGTGCTCGGCCAATTGTGTGTCACCCCCTGGGAGCGCCTGCCCTTGGTTGGCAAAGGAATATCCTGGACTCGAACCGGAGACGTCCAGACTATAGAGCGCATCCTGCACTCTATGTGAGTACTTTTTTACTGGATGCGCCACTCGGAAGCCCCAATACATTTTTACTTTCGATTAGTTTTTCCATTTTTTGAACTTGTTTCTACTCAGGAGATAAGGCAAAACTAAATAGGTCTATCGCATGTGATGCCAAAAGTTAGGTGTTTGTGTAAGTCTATGTATATTTGCTAATATTTGTTTACTTTTTCTAGGCGATTCATTATTTATCTGTAGACGTTGGAAAATGCTGGCAGATGTTGGTCAACGGCTTATTTTTCCACCTGAGATTGCCACCACTAACCTTCAACCAGATATTGTCTTGTGGTCTGGATCAGCACGCCTTGTTCACCTGGTAGAGTTAACAGTGCCATGGGAGGATGCTGTAGATGAGGCGTATGAGAGGAAGAAACTGCGGTATGCTCAACTAGCCACTGAAGCGGAACAGTGAGGATGGAGAGTCTGGGTTTACCCAGTGGAGGTGGGTTGTCGAGGATTTGTGGCACACTCTACAACCCGGTTTCTCCGAGACGTCAGATTCAGTGGCTAAGAGTTGCGTCTCACAGTGAAGAACTTATCTGAAGCAGCAGAGAGGAGCAGCAACTGGCTGTGGTTGAGACGGAAAGATTCTGGCTGGGGATCTCAAGCACAATAGAAAGAAAGAAACGCTGATGTACGGGTAAGTAAGCTTCGGCTGAGTTGAGTGGGGGACGGAGGGGGGTGATGCTGGGACGCCAGAATCACCGTCGAGCCCTCTTGAGGTGGCGTGGGCTAGTAACACCGAGGATGGAAGGTGCCCACTTGAAGACCCCAGAGATGTACCCTACTTGGCTCAATCCAGACGGTTGTCATGCTGATGCGCTGGGGAGACCGCACTGTGGTTGATCCCAACACCAGACAGAAGGATATCTACATCATCATGTGGAAGGAAGCGCAAATGGATGGAGACACAGATGGATCACATTAGTTTACTGTAAAGCTACGTCTTAGTTGGTGCTTATCTTGGCGAGAGCCGAGTTCAAATCAGCATGAAGTTTTAACATCTACTCTTGTGTAATGGAAATCATGTCACAGTTGGCCTGGAGAAGTCTGTTTGCTAAAAAAAAAATAATAATAATATGCATGTCTGGTTGGTACTTGGATGGGAGACTGCCTGGCAATACCAGGTACTTTAAACTTTTCTTTGAAGTTTTACTTGTTTACAATAACAAACAGTAGATTAAACAGCAAAAATGAGCTGATTTATTTTTAATTTATAAATGCCAGCTCGCTGCGCTCGTCTTAAATAATTCCCACCTCGCTTTGCTCGTCTTAAAAAAGATTCCCAGGTCGCTGGGCTCGCCAGCTACTCACTACTATTCTCTCCTAGCAGAACGTTTCATCTCTGATTCCATTACGGCACACCATGCCGGTGCGGCATGCTGCTCTTTCACTTTTTTCTATAAGGCACCTGAGACGCACTGTTATGACTTATTTTATTAATCTGTATTCAAGTAATTGCATGAGAGAAGTTATAAATATATTTATTTCATGCCTCCACCCACTGTTTTTAATTGCATTTGGATAATTCCAGACACCACTTGATACGTGAGCACAACAAACTCAGCAATGCATTATCCACCGGTTAAAAAAATAAACGAAATGGACACATTTGTTATACAAGGTAGGCTATGTTAGGTAGATGACAGATTCCTGAAGGTTGTGAAGGTGGCTCTTTTAATAAAAAAATAAATGAATAAGTAATAGTAATAGTTGCCTGCTTATTTTGAATATTAACTTTTTAATATTTAGTCTTGCTGTTTTGAGAATAGGCCTATACAGTGTATATCTTAGTGATAATATATTTGTTTTAATTAGTCATGGCCTCAAAGGAATCGGTATACTCTCTTTTGGCCCCAAAAAAACATATTCTTCATAACACCTCAGGGACAGATCTAGACTTTCACCTAAGGGAGGGGGAGGGGCGGGGCGGAGGGGCGGGCGGGGGGGTCAGACTGTCATGAAGGGGGGATACCTGATATGAAACATACCATTAAAGTAAACAATACATTGACATTTTTAATGTTCGATTTTATTCTGATATTGCTAGGTTATATTGCTGTAAACCAAGACAATTCAATTTTACCAGCAAAGCATTTTGCTAAGTCTGCATTATTAATGTGCCATATATTTATTGTGAATTTGTGATAGTGTAATCTAGAACTGCAGAAGCGCAAATATTTGTTGATGGAAAAATTTACAAATTACAGTCGTTTTACACATGTTTTTCTGCAAACGGTGCCAATAAGCACAGTTGGGACATTATCAGATGTTATTCATTTAAAGTACAATTACATGCATTATGTTGCGTCTGTAATTAGAAGAAGACCCCAAACAGCTTTTCTTTCAGTTTACGGTGTGCACAATTCTACAAACTGACACATGCGCTTTTAGGCATTAATATACTGTATACGTATTTTATTTAGTTCCAATCTATATACTATATTTAACCAAAATCATGAAAATATGGTTAATATATCAGTGCAACTGCCTTATCGATATAAACAATTTAAACATGTTTAATCAGGAAAGCATGTATAAAAGTTGCAGTTGTTTTATCACTGTATTGATCATTAATACATTTTAAAAACACAAAACATCAAAGTCACAGCATGCATTATATTCGGGCCAGGACATTTCAATTTGATGATAATAAGCAGAGTGTGACATTAACAGAAGTGACACTAAATTTGACTGTATTATGGCTACATCTTCTTTTCATACATTTACACTGTAAAACCACAGACATGTGAAATGTTTGTATGTAAATGGATTGTGTGTATAGTAAAAAAAAGAGAAGTGCTCTATTCCTAAACAGCAGTGTTTATACCTCATTAGGTGTAACACTGGGGTTTAATCATTTGGAACTCTAAATAATTGTTAAACATTATGTGTTTAATCTGTGCCATTTTCGCTAAGTTTATTGCTTAGATTTTAAACACCAGCCCAAAATGTTTCCAAAACCATTACTTTGGTTTAAATCGACACATTACTTTGTATCCAGACTTGGGGCCAACAGTATGAAGTAGTGGTTAGGGCTCTGGACTCTTGACCGGAGGGTTCTGGGTTCAATCCCAGGTGAGAGACACTGCTGTTGTACCTTTGAGCAAGGTAGATTCAGTATAAACAACTGGATAAATGGGTAATTGTATGTAAACATAATGTGATGTAATTGTAACAATTGTAAGTTGCACTGGATAAGGACGTCTGCTAAAAAAATCAATAATAATAATTTAAATGCAATCTGCTGAACTATTGGTATTTGTATATTCTGAAATATAAGAATTTGCATTTGAATTTAAAATCATGGGAAAGCTTCAAAAATATTTCAATTTCAAGTGCATTTAAATACTTTTCAATAATAATGCTCATAATAAAGTAGAGAGACTTTTCAGTATTGCTGGTAAAGTTGATCAACCTGAAATATGCAAACTAAAGGACACTTTTGAGAACTTCATGTTTATTAAACATAACAATCAAAACAAGTAAAAAGAATAATTGTGCAATGCACACATATATAAATATATATATATATATATATATCTCATCATTTATGTCAGTTTTTCACAAACCTGGTCCTACGGGCCCACTGGGTCTACTGTTTGTGTTCCAACTAAGTTCTCAATTATTAAATTGATCCTCCAATTTAACTAACAATTAGTGACTTAATGCAATGTTAGAAATAACTTAAAATATCCAACTCTTTTGGCTGCTTTCACAAACCCTGATCAGCACTAATCTTGGACTACCTTACCTGAGTTAACATTAGGTAGTCCTAGATTAGTGCTAATTGAGGCCTGTGCAGCCAGCCATTTCTACAAATAATTCAAATGCTTTGATTAGATATTTATTCATTCAATTGAGGGTTCAATTCGTAATTTAAAGCTCAGTTGGAACAGAAATCAGTAAACACTGGGTCCTCAGGACCAAGATTGGGAAACACTGATTTATGTAACTTGCTTCCTATATTGGTACATACCTGTTAATTATTATTATTATTTATTTCTGAGCAGACACCCTTATCCAGGGCGACTTACAATTGTTACAAGATATCACATTATTTTTACATACAATTATCCATTTATACAGTTGGATTTTTACTGGAGCAATCTAGGTAAAGTACCTTGCTCAAGGGTACAGCACCTGGGATTGTACCCACGACCCTCCGGTCAAGAGTCCAGAGCCCTAACAGCTACTCCACACTGCTGCCCTTTTATTGTGAACTACGTGATTACTGTGTTTATATTGTTATCATATAAATTGTTTTCCTTGTATGTCACCTTGGATAAAGGCCTCTGCCAAATTCATGTTAATAAATTAACATTTGTTGTATGGGAAAGTATTTGAAGCATTTGTCACAAATTTGTGTATATAGATAGATAGATAGATAGATAGATAGATAGATAGATAGATAGATAGATAAACTATATGGATTTTGGTTAGGAATTGTTAGACTAACTTAGTCCCATGCTTTAATATCCTCTAGAGCAGTGGTGTGCAAACTTTTTATATGCCACCCCCCGTTTTTAGGATACAATTTGTCGTGCAACACCCCCCCCCACTCACCTCTAAACACATATTAAAACGTTTGAACTTGCATTTATATTTGAACAGGTTTCATGTAAATCGTGGATTTTTTCCAAGATTTAACTCCAAAAAGTCCAGATTTAGCTAAATACATAAGCATATCACAAATTCAACATTTAAAATCAGTCTGTGATGGAGTCATCGTCTGAGCTTACCCCCACCCTCAATCACATTATGCCCTGTTCACATTAGCATTTTTATTCTGGTATCGTTGCGGAACTGTACCGAAACATCTGCACAGACTGGAGTTCTTATCACTGTTGTACTGATATAACTGTATCAGTACGAAACTCAAAAAAGAGCAGGTTTCGTACCTGTACTGTTTCGCTATGACTCGGAACAGCTTAAGTGTGGACAGGTAAACCGACACGGTATCGATACAGTTAAGTCAATATTCTGAAGCACGTGCACGTCTTGCTTCGCAGTTTAAATACAGTAACATCTTGAGGGGGCTCACGGACTTCCAGCAGTGGGGTGACACCCAAGAGGTGCCCCTATTGGTGAAGGGGACAATTGGGGGCGGGCCCTACAAGGTGATAAAAAGGGGGTGGCAGTTGGACGAGAGTAAAAAGGAACAACACGACAAACATAAACAAACATTAAAAGACAAGTAATTGGAGAATAAAACAACCTTGAGGTTACAAGGGGTAACAGAGGGAAGCAGTGATGGGACGCGACTGGCAGAGAAGAGTGAGAGGGGCAGCGAGACCACTGCCAGAGTAGACCAGAGAGAGAGGCGAAGAGAGGAGAGCCCAGAGGCTAGAGGAATTGTAATAGGCTGAGAGGAGCTGGCCTCAGTCTTGTGTATGTGTGTGTTCTCCAACCCCCTTACCTTACCTGGGGAGAGATGCAGATGGATATTTTGGTTAAATCTTCAGGTGAAATGGATCTTTGCTCTGGAATGACAGAGAGAGGGTTAAAGAGATCAAGACCTCTGGAAAGCAGTCGTCATGGAAACGAGTTCAGAACCCAAACACTGTCGATTTAAACATACATGAATGTGGACAGGTATATCGCAACTGTATCTGTACTGTACCGGTATTGAAAAGTGAGTAAGGACAGAAAGTGATATTGTGCTGGTATATTCTATACTGAAACAAACTGTACTAGTATAGTACCGATACAAGTGTGAACAGGGCTTTATTTACTCAGGAACACGGAGGTCTTTACAAGTACAATGCAGGAAACAGCTTGGTAGCGTGCAGATATAAATGTTTATGTATGCACTGGATACTGCACGCAAATTACTAACCAACAGACTAGCAGGTTGTAAAGGTCCTAGAGAGATCGTCAACGGCTCATTTGAAAGGTAAGAAATTGGACTAATTAGCTGTCATTTATGTATTTATTTTAAAATGTTCTATCCTTTAAATTTTTTTTTTTTTTTTACAGAACTGCCCCTTTAGTCATAGTCGCGCCCCCCACTTTGCGTACCACTGCTCTAAAGGGCAGCAGCAGTTACTTTGGGTTTGTTGCAATTGAGAACATTTTTAGTACGCAGTTGAGCTGCCAAGTTCATTGCAATTGGTATTTAACTTGCGTACAAGTTTAGTATGGGCCTCCATACTAACCATGGGATCACCCCCAGTTAGTACGCTGCTTTCAGTTCATTGCAACTGACCCATATACTTTTACGAGTGGATCAAAACATTGTTCTCTTTGTTCCAGCTACCTGGTAGTCTCTCTCTAATGGAGCTGTGGGTTCTTTTTATAGGATGTGTCTGTTCCCAATTAACACCAATTATTCCATTTGGGAACAGCCACATTCTCGCATGTTTTTGGCAGAGACAGGAATTAACCCCATCCCTGCCAACCACCACTAAAACACATCGAAACACCAACACTATTTACAGGCAGGGCTCTTGCTCTGACACAGGGGGTCTTTGAAACGTCTCTCTGATCTTATGAATGAGTGTTTAAAGATATGGGTGATTTAATGATGTTCCAGGTATGCAATTATGAATGAAATTACTGAATAATTGATTGAAAAGATCAAACCAGAATTATGCAACAAGTCCTAGTATTTTATGTAGCGGAAGAAACTGCTGTACTGTAAAATAATATCAAACCTCAGCACTTTCATCCACCAATCAGGAAGCACAATTATGGGCACTACCTCAGGAGCTGGCCCTTGGAAATATTTAAACTTTGGCTTAAGTTAGAATAACAGGCAAAACATCCCAGTGCTGTTAACAACCATTAACCACTGACAACCAGTGAAATCAAATGATGTGAAACAGCAGCCAAACATGGATTTTCCTAGTGTACTTTCTGTTTACTGTTTACTCTTTTTTGCTCCCATTCTCGCTACTGCTCTTTCCTGTGTGCTTCAACAATACATTTATTTAAGCTGTTAAAATCATTAAAATAGGGCCCTGGGCTGGGTTGCACCAGCCATGTGTACGTTCATTCCTAAGTTAGAACGTAAAGTCTCCTCTAAGTCCTTAGTTGTAACTAGTTAGTTTATAACTAAGCGCTCTATTGTTTCAGTTGCAACACACGCACTTAAGACAATACTTAGTTTATCACTAAAGACCGGGGGCTGGTTGCATAAAAGTGGTTTAGACTAGTCTAAACTGCTAGACCGTTCTTAGTTTTGTCACTTAGACTAGTCTAATGAAAGTTAGCCAGTTACATAAAAAATTAGACTGACTTATTGTTAGCCTAAAATATTAGCCTCCTCCGCCCCAGACTAACTCTGAGTCTGGGTCTTTGTTGCCATGATATAGCAACTGAGCAGCAGGGAAACCTCCATGATGAAGACTCTGGGAGATACATCAGACAGTTGATTGTGGAAAATTATTTCTATGAATAATGCCTACTTATTTCACATAGACAATAATATTATTTGATAAATGTATTTAAAAAACCAATTTACTACGTAGAATATGTACAGTACATATACTTAAACAGATTACACATATAGAAACATTAAAATATTAGAAATACTATTTACAAATATCATTTCTATACACTGCAATAAAAAATGTGATACGTTTTAACCTTTGGCGCCGAGCCATTCTGATTTCGGTGCTTAAGCACCGATGACACGCTCTCTCTTCCGAGATGTCTCATGGCTTATTAAAATAAGCCGTGGGGGAAACAAATCAGTGTTTTGGAGCCTTGTCATTGAATAAGGCTATGTAACTATCCCTGCGTGCAGATTTGGATGATACACGTCAACAAAGTGACACACAGGAAACGTGTCTACCAGCGCATATTTTGAAGTTTTTATTGAGTCACACAACTCTGGCCACAACAGAACAGACGCCTGATCTACAGCTCTTTTTGAAGGTAATTGTCTCTGAAATTATAATTCAATACACATTTAGATTCGATATCTAAAATAAGAAGTAAAAGTTTTTGCCACATTCATTGCATTTTGATCCAACATAATTCACTTTCTAGTTGTACTTCCTAGAACGAATAGAAAATATATCTGCAACCTTGCATTTTTACATTTACTGCTTTATCACCATATTGTTCGTTTTTCTATAGACTTTATTTTGTATTTATTTTTCTGCTGCTGTTCACTTGTTGACTTCTATAACTTTTGTATATAACTCTTTTCTCCATGATACCAAATTATTGAAAATCCGGTAATATACAATACATATATTTATGTCAAAAATGTAATTAGTGCCTTCATTTCATTTTTTTTTGTTTACATCTTTGACTTGCTATAAGTGGTTGAATTCTACAACTCGTGTATATACACATTCTTCTCCATGATACCAAATTATTGAACGTCTGGTAATATACAGTACATATATTTATATGTCAAAAATTAAATGTGTCCTCATTTCATTTTTTTTTTTAGGTAAATAGTTTTTGTAATTTTGTAATCCTGTTTTTAGTTTTTGTTGACATTGACATGACATTGTAATTTGTATTTTTTTTGTATTTTTCTTGTAAAGTGCTTTGGCATGGCATTGCCATGAAAGGTGCTATATAAAAATAAATTGGTTGATTGATTGATTGTTGAATTGTTTTATGTGTGGGTGTGGAGTTTGCAGGTTTGAAAGATGGCTGGAAGAAACTACAAGAAACTGATGGAGTCCCTGATGACCACCAGAAAGCCCCATTGATCTCGAGGATATGGATCCACTGGAAGAGGACCAGCTGGATGAGGAGCTGATGATGGAAAAGAGTAGAGCTGAAGAGGAAGAAGCCGTTCCAGATGAGCCCCAGCCCAGCACGTCCACTGTCAAGTAAGTGCATTGTTTACAGTATCCATTGTATGATATGTTTTTTTGCATATTCAAAATAGCTTTTTATGTATTCCTAATTGATTGTCTTTCTTTTATAGTATGGCCACCACAGATGCAGACCATGCACACTCCTTGTCCACCAAACGCCGCTGTACACGTCGTCACAATGGACCAGATCGCTGGTCACCAGACAGGTCTGCACTCGCTCGCTACACACTTGACTACACTACTGCCTCCTCACCTGATGCTTCTGCGGAACCTGCTCCAGTCCACTTCGTCAATGAAGAGAGTGACACAGAGCCAGGTTTCTTCACATATGAAGACGCAGACCACGAGGAACTGAGACCGCTCCCTTTCAGACCTAGTCGTCCTGTAGGAGTTGACATCCTCATGGTTACCCGTGCTCTTCAATTCACCACAGATAAGTTTACCCGCAAAATAGATTTTGTCCTCCTCTTTTTCACGCAGATTATCATCACTGATATCTGCAAATTTACAAATGCTCAAGGATGGCATTGAGTTGCAGAAAAACCTAGCTACGGTAATAGTCAAGGCAGTTGGAACGAAGTTACCCCAGAGGAGTTAACGTGATTGTATGGTTAGCTACTGTTCATCTGTATTGGAGCATGGCTTCTTTGCATCACGGCTTATGGGCTAGGGCGTTCATGACACGCGATCGATTCAAGGTGATAATGGCTGTGCAACATATCGACGATCCCGCCACTGAAAATAACACCGATTGCTTACACAAACTGAGCTACCTCCTCGATCATCTAAAAGCCACATGTTTTAAACTTTATCAGCCAAACCAAAGTCTAATTTTGTAATAAACCACTGCATTGACATAGTTGTCACCAACAGTTTCCTTCTCTTCCAAGAGTCACGTGAAAAAAATGAGGGAATAGCCGGTTTTGAAAGATGAAGAAAATATTCTCATTTTCATTTTAGAGAAAATCTTTGCCGGCAGCTATTATTATTATTATTATTATTATTATTATTATTATTATTATTATTATTATTATTATTATTATTATTATTATTATTTATTTCTTAGCAGACGCCCTTATCCAGGGCTACTTACAATCGTAAGCAAATACATTTCAAGTGTTACAGTACAGGTAATAATACAATAAGAGCAAGATAAATACAATGACTAGTTCAAGCAAGTACAAGTGTGACAAAATACAATTCAATAATACAGCAGATAAAAGTGACAGTGATAGTTACATCAAGATATGATTAAATACCAAATACTACAGTTTAAACACTTGGCAGATTACAGTACTCTGAAGTACAGGATTAAATGCAGTAAAATAGGGGCAGATAAGAGTAAGTAAAGCATATTTAAGGAAGGGTGAAAGTGTCCCAGGGGAGAAACAGAGGAGTTCTACAGGTGCTGTCTGAAGAGGTGAGTCTTAAGGAGGCTGAATGTGGTCAGGGACTGGGCGGTCCTGACATCTGTAGGTAGGTCATTCCACCACTGCGGAGCGAGGGTGGAGAAGGAGCGGCTCTGGAGGCAGGGGAGCGTAGAGGAGGTAGAGCCAGTCTTCTAGTGCAGGCGGAGCGGAGAGGTCGAGTGGGGGTGTAGGGAGAGATGAGGGTCTGGAGGTAGCTGGGTGCAGTCTGGTCAAGGCATCTGTAGGCTAGTACAAGAGTCTTGAACTGGATGCGAGCAGTGATCGGTAGCCAGTGGAGTGAGCGGAGTAGTGGAGTTGCGTGGGAGAAGCGAGGCAGAGAGAACACCAGGCGGGCAGCGGAGTTCTGGATGAGCTGGAGCGGACGGGTGGCGGACGCAGGGAGGCCAGCCAGGAGGGAGTTGCAGTAGTCTAGGCGGAGAGTACCAAGGCCTGGACCAGGAGCTGGGTGGCATAGTTGGTGAGGAAGGGTCGGATTCTTCGGATGTTGCTCAGGAAGAATCGGCAAGTGCGTGCCAGAGTGGAGATGTGCTGGGAATAAGAGAGGCAGGGGTCCAGGGTGACTCCGAGGTTCTTAGCGGAGGAAGAGGGAGAGAGTGTGGTAGATTCCAGAGGAACAGAGATAGAGAGATCAGAGGAGGGGAGGAGGAGGGAAAGAAAAGGAGGTCAGATTTAGAGAGGTTGAGTTTGAGGTGATGCGAGTGCATCCAGGAGGAAATAGCAGACAGACAGGTAGAGATACGGGAGGAGATGGTGGAGTCAGAGGTGGGGAAGGAGAGGAAAATCTGAGCATCATCAGCATAGAAATGGTATGAGAAACCATAGGATGCGATGAGGGGCCCAGGGAGCGGGTGTAGAGAGAGAACAGGAGAGGACCCAAGACTGACCCTTGGGGACTCCTGTTAAGAGAGGGTGAGGTGTGGAGGTTGCTCCACGCCAGGTTACCTGGTAAGTGCGGTTGGAGAGGTAGGAGGAGAACCAGGCCAGAGCAGTGCCAGAGATCCCCAGGTCAGCAAGAGATGATAGTAGAATAGAGTGATCAACAGTGTCAAAGGCAGCAGAGAGGTCGAGGAGAATTAGGACAGAGGAGAGAGAGGCAGCTCGGGCAGACTTAAGTGAGTTGGTGACAGACAGGAGGGCGGTTTCAGTGGAGTGAGCAGAGCGGAAGCCAGATTGGAGAGGGTCGAGCAGAGAGTGGTTGGACAGGAAAGCAGAGAGCTGGCGGTGTACAGTCCGCTCGAGGGTTTTGGAGAGGAAGGGTAGGAGGGAGACAGGACGGTAGCTCTGGAGGGAGGTGGGGTCGAGGGTAGGTTTTTGAGGATGGGAGTGATAGAGGCTTTTTGAAGGCAGAGGGAAAGAGACCAGAAAGTAGAGAGGTGTTGAGAAGGGAGGAGATGAAGGGAAGTAGAGCAGGAGCAGCAGCTTGAAAGAGGTGAGTGGGGAGGGGGTCCAGGGCACACGTGGTGGGTTTGTGACCCTGGAGCAGGGAGGAGAGGTCAGAGTCTGAGAGGGGCAAGAAGGTGGAGAAGGAGGGTGAGTTAGTAGGGGATGCAGTGGGTGTAGGGGTTGGAGCAGGAGGAGGTGCGGGGGAGGGAGAGGTGTTAAAGAGTTTGCGGATATCTGAGATTTTAGAAGAGAAGAAGGAGGCAAAGTCATCAGGGGAGATAGAGGAGGGAGGAGGAGGGGGGAGGGTTTAGGAGGGAGGAGAAGGTAGAGAATAGTTTACGTGGGTTGTTAGTGGAGGCTTGGATTACAGATTGGAAATAAGTACATTTAGCAGAGGAGAGAGTAGAGGAGAAGGAGGAGAGGAGAGTGCGGTAAAGGTCTAGGGCAGCAGGGAGTTTGGTTCTCTTCCATTTCTTTTCAGCAGATCGCAGTGTGATTCTTGCCGAGCGGAGCGCAGAAGAGAGCCAGGGATGGGGAGGGAGGGGCGAGCAGGTCGGGAGGTGAGGGACAGAGGGAGTCGAGGGAGGAGGTGAGGGAGGAGAAGAGGGTGGAGGTAGCAGAGTCTACGGAGAGTTGTGAAAAGGAGTCGATAGGAGGGAGGTGAGAGAGAGCAGTGGAGGCAAGGACAGAGGGGAGAGAGAGCGGAGGTTACGGCGAGAGGTGACAGTGGGGGTAGGAGGAGCAGGGAGAGGGGGAGAGACAGAGAAAAAGAGATGAAATAGTGATCGGAGAGGTCCAGGGGGTGACAGAGAGGGTGGAGGGGCAGCAGGCCCTGGAGAAGATGAGGTCCAGTTGACGGCCAGCTTTGTGGGTAGGAGGGGATGGAGAGAGACAGAAGTCGAAGGAGTGAAGGAGAGGGAGGAATCCAGCAGAGTGGCTGGGGTTGGAGAGATGGATGTTGAAGTCACCTAACAGGACAGTTGGGGTAGACAGAGAGGGAGGGAGGAGAGTAGATAGTCGAGTTCATCCAGAAAGTGAGCGAGAGGCCCAGGGGGCGGTACAGTACAATGAGCAGGAGTTGACAGGGAGAGGTTAGTTGGACTGCATGAAATTCAAAGGTATTGACAGAGAGTGAGGAGAGATCGGAGGGGACAGAAAAGAGTAAGGAGGGAGAGAGAGAAGACCAGTCCCACCTCCCCGCCCAGTGAGACGCTGGGGTATGGGACAGGACATAGAGAGAGGACAGGGCAGCAGGAGTTACAGTGTTATCAGGGGACAGCCAGGTTTCAGTGAGAGCAAGGAAATCGAGAGAGAGGTGGGAGGCAAAGGCAGAGATGAAATCAGCTTTGTTAGCAGAAGAGTGACAGTTCCAGAGTGCACCAGAGAGTGTGCAGGAGGGGGGAGAGGCAGAGGGATGAGGTTAGAGGGGTTGGAGGAGCAGCAGCGGAGAGAGGGCAGAGGACGGGACGAGAGGACAGAACAGGGATGTGAGAGACAGTCATAGCAGGACAGGCAAGACAAAAGGCACAGTAGGAGCAGTGGGGTGGAGGGTACAGACCTGACTAGTAGATGGCTTCTTCCAGAGCGCTGTTAGGTTCGGATCTATTCCAACAGCGTCTCGGCGCAGGCCTCCCCTCGCTGGACTCCCACAGCTAGACTCCCGGCTCTTTTGTTGAGGCTCTTCTGTTTGCTGGCGCTTCTTGCTGGCGCTGAAATAGGCTGCTTGATTAAATGTTACGACTGCGTGGCAAAAGAACCAACTAAACTGTGTGGAAACCAATCAAATAGCAAATCAACTTCTAATCAAATTAACCACTCACCTGGTATAGCTAGCGGATATAGGTATAGATAATGACGTTCCGCTATACGAGCTAACAGCCAAATTAACACGAGAACCGCCATGCGGGTCAGTTTGACCCATTTTGCATTTAAAATGTTAATTACTCTCCCATTGTAATTGCATTGCCTGGAGCAACAAGCAGCCCCAGGCGATGCAGATCAACAGGCAGCCCCAGGCGATGCTGAGCAACAGGCAGCCCCAGTTGATGCGGAGCAACAGGCAGCCCCAGGCGATGCAGAGCAACAGGCAGCCCCAGGCGATGTGGAGCAACAGGCAGCCCCAGGCATCCCTGGGCGGTGCAAGGCAGGCATCCCTGGGCGGTGCATGGCAGGCATCCTTGGGCGGTGCATGGCAGGCATCCTTGGGCGGTGCATGGCAGGCATCCTTGGGCGGTGCATGGCAGGCATCCTTGGGCGGTGCATGGCAGGCATCCTTGGGCGGTGCATGGCAGGCATCCTTGGGCGGTGGCGAACTGGCATCCCCAGGTGATGCACGACAGGGCGGCAGCGGTCCCTCAGGAGGCGACTGCGGCAGCGGACTCTCGGGAGGCGACGGCAGGAGGGGAGCCAGGACCAGGTGTGGTGCTGGGATTGGACCTTCTTCAGCCGCGTGACCCGGCGGTTTTCCCCCTTGCACTGCTCAGCAGGCATGCTCCATCTGCTGGTGGCGGCGATGGAGGCGGAACCAGCAGGTACTCTTCCTCTGCTGGCGGAGGTGGGAGCGACACGCAGTTCCTGCCACTGTGGTGGAAACCAACAGGTACTCTCCTCTGCTGGCGAGGTGGGAGCGAAAAATCGTCCTCCCACGACGGTGGAGCCAGAACCAGCAGGTATTCTCCCTCTGCTGGTGGAGGTGGGAGCGGCAAGTCATCCTCCCATGACGGTGGAGGCGGAACCAGCAGGAACTCTCCCTCTGCTGGTGGAGGTGAGGGTGGGCACAGCAGATGTTCCTCTGGTGGGAGGGGGCAGTTCGCTGGGAAATGCCCCCACTCCCCACAGATGCAGCAGCAATACTGCACTCCCATGCTGTGGAGGAGGGCTTCCCAGCCAACCTCCTCTTCCTGAGGTGGAGTGTGGTAGCAGTCCGGCAACACGTGGCCGACCTCGCCAATTTTAAAACACCACTCCTCCCCCCTCAAGCATGTCAGGCAGACTTGCTCCAGCTGTTTTTGCTGCTTCCTGCAGCTCCTCCTTTTTCCTCCCATCTTTCCTCTTCTTCCTCACTCTCCTTTTCTCCACACAAATGAAAAATGAAAAAACGAAAAAAATTGCAGTACCCTCTTCTGCCTGAGTCCAGGAGGTGCTGGTGATCCCACTGCTGCCACCACGTGTGACAGGATGGCTGGGCGGTGACGTCAGACAGAAGCAGGAACTAAAAACACTGACCCCACACTGCAGATTTCAAACAAAAGACGCGCTACCGCTTTTATTTTTAAATAACAAAAATAAATAAAAGGTTTAAACAAAAAGTACACTTGCTCAAAGAGCGAAAATAAATAATTTTAAATAAAACAAATCATGAACACAAAATATAAATACAGCTCAGGCTGGGCAGTCGCTGTCACTGTTCCTGTATATTTTAAAGTTTGCTTTCTCTCTCCTCGCTCTCTCTACTCTTGCTCCTCATACACCCACCCCGAGTGCAGAGAGCTGCAGGTTTATATATCGTGGCCGAGGGGTTTAACTAGCTGGCAATTATTCTATTACCCCTCGGCCACAATCTGCACGAGTTTTCTAAATTACTGCTACTAAACAAATACAAACAATGGCTGACTGCCGTCATTTTAAATACCTTTCTAAATAAATAAAGCAACAAAACACCCGGCGCTTCGCCGTCATATAAATACAACTAAATCATAACAACAATAATAATAATAATAATAATAATAATAATAATAATAATAATACATACAAATACAAATACAAAACAACACTGGGGCGAAGAGGGGGAAACCCCGTTCTAAAAATAAACAAATACATTTAAACAGCAGGGCTTACTACCGCCCTGCTACAGTCCATTTTTGACTTTTCCTAATATATGAATTAAATATCCTGACGGCGTTTGATAGCCAGAATCGCAAAAATTATGCATATTTTTTTGTAGACACGCCTCCTCCTAGCACACTTGGTTTTTTTTTATTTCAAGCCTTTCTTTGTTTGTAGAGCGACTACAAGACAGAGATTGCTAGGATTGTGGATTTGTCAAGATGCAAACTCAGTGAAAGCCTATTGCTTATTTTTCAATGTACCAGGGAGACATCAATCCTTTGTTTTGTTCCACAAATACAACTGGGAATATATCAGAAGGAAATATTTAATCTTGAAAGTAGTCATTTTGATTGGAATATGGCAAGCTGCACTCAGATGCATAAAGCAAACTGAAATGGCAGGTAGGATAACAACTCATGTGTCTAATATGAAACGTATGTTATATTTTTTTTTTATATTACTGTGACAGGCTGACCGAGGTAAGGAGACTCAGAGTCAGGATGTGCAGGGAAAATAAAAGACTTTTAATTAAACAAAATACAAAAAACAAACGGCACGATGGCCAACCAAAAAGACAAACACAAAAACAGGCTTTAAACACGAACTATACAAAAAGAACCACTCACTCTCTCACACAGGTCTTCTCACTCTCACAAACACTCACCCCAAACTCACTCATATCCACTCTAAACAATACAAAAAACACAAAACCACCACAAAATAGGCTGCACCCCATCACACACCTCCCCTCCTTGTGCGCAGTACAACATGGTCGAAATGGCCACCTCCCCCCTTAAAGTCCCAAAATCGTCTCTTCTGGTGCTGGGGAGAGGGCAGAGGCTTCCCCTGGCCCACAAGCAGTCCGGTGGTCCCAAGCAAAGATAGTCCGGCAGCCCCAGGCCATAACAGCGGACCCTCGGGAGGCGACAGCGGCAGCGGACCCTCGGGAGGCGACAACGGCAGCAGACCCTCAGGAGGGAAACTCGGGAGGGGAGCCCCTGGCCATGAAGGCGGCAGCGGGAGCTCCACTTCTCCCTCGTACTTTGTAACTGGTGGTTCCTCAGGTGATGCAGGACCCTCGGCGACCCCAGGCGAAGCAGGACCCTCAGCGACCCCAGGTGAAGCAGGACAGGCAGCAACCCTAGGATAAACAAAAACGGAGCAGCAGGCAACCCCAGGCGATGCGGAGCAGCAGGCAACCCCAGGCGATCCAGACGTGGTATCCCTGAGCAGAGCGGCTGTGGCATCCTTGGGCAGTGCGAGGCAGGCATCCTTGGGCGATGCGAGGCAGGCATCCCTGTGCGTGGCCAACAGTGCAGGAACCTCCGCCAGGTGGCAGCGCCAGAGTTCCTCTTCCCTGTTGGCAACAGGAGGTAGAGCCCACTCCAGCTCCTCTGATGGTGGAGGCGGGAACAGCAGCTCGTCTCCCTCTGGTGGCGGAGACAGGAACAGCAGCTCATCTCCCTCTGGTGGCGGAGGTGGAAACGCTGCCTGCTCTTCTTGCCCATTTTTTTTATATTAGTGTAGTGTAGAGGTTCCCTCTGTTGGAGTGAGTCAGTCCACAGGTAAGCGCAGGACAGGCTCCCTCTGGTGGAGTGATCCTGCAACACAGGTAAGCGCAGGACAGGCTCCCTCTGGTGGAGTGATCCTGCAACACAGGTAAGCGCAGGACAGGATCCCTCTGGTGGAGTGATCCTGCAACACAGGTAAGCGCAGGACAAGCTCCCTCTGGTGGAGTGATCCTGCAACACAGGTAAGTGCAGGACAGACTCCCTCTGGTGGAGTGATCCTGCAACACAGGTAAGTGCGGGATGGGCCCCTCTGGTGGAGTGATCCTGCAACACAGGTAAGCGCAGGACAGGCTCCCTCTGGTGGAGTGATCCTGCAACACAGGTAATTATATTTTTTCACTGTTTGTAGTCGTGCTGTATATGCGCTAATTTTAAAAATAAAGCCTTTTATGTTTAATTTTCCATTTAAATATGGTGTTTCTGTGATGTAAATGTTAGATATGATGTTCAGAAATAAAACTTTTCAGTTGTATCCGATAGCATGTCTTTCATTTTCATAACGAAGCAGTTTAAAAATGTATGTGTGAAAGTGACCCACATGGCGGTTCTAGCTAATTTGAAAATCCGGCGGTTCTAGTGTTAAGTCAGCCTCCGTCATCGTTCCATACGTTACATGTTCCTGGCTACCTAGAGATTTGTTACCGAACGGCTAACATAGAACATAAGACGTCACAATGTTTTGATTTTAAAACATTCTACCTTTTTCATCTGCCTATCTACCTCAATCTACTGTGATAGATCTAAAATCATTTCAGTAACTTTGTTGTTTGTTGCAACAAGTTCTGAAACTGAATCTGAGCAACCCCACTCTCCCGCCTAACAGGAGTCACTAAAATGGGGATTCCTCTCTGAAAATCGGTACCCCAAGTTCAGTTGCTCTTTTCAATTTGGTTGGAGGACCACTATCAATTTTTTAAATGTTCCTGTTAAAAATGTTTCTTTTTTAGCATCCTGCACCATATTTTTCTACTGTTTCTCTGCGTATTTTACAGACTGCTTGTGCTGTGGATTAACGTTATTTATGTTCTCAGTAATTCTTCCTCATGCTTGGTGTTTGTACTGTTTGTGCACTTGTTAGAAAATGTCCCTAACAGTGTTCATTTTTCAACATTGTAGTCCTCAAAAGGCATAATTTTTCGCCAGGCTCCCACAGCGTAGCTCTTGCAGGGTATGAGTTTGATGAATTTAGGTACTAAAATCTCGCAATGTTGAATTTAGGTACTAAAACAAAGTTTATTTCATAACAATAACCTAACCCTAAACCTATGGTTTGTGGGGTATTGGCCGTAACTTTAAATACATACAACAATAACCTAACCTTCGTGGGGGTATTGGCTGTTGATCACCAATTAATTCTCACAGGGTAATCACTATGTTCAGTGTTCATCCTATCTCCTCTCTTCGTTATTTAGGAATTGAAAAGGTTTATTTGCCCAGAAGGGGAGGTGATTTGGATAATTTGCTTTTACAAAGAGAATTTTTTTGGATAGATTTTTGAAAACATTAACCCTCCAAGGTATGAATGTGGAATTTGATTTTAAGTGCTTCTTGTGAAAACTGTATAAATGTCTGTTACTCGATTTAAAATTGTTTTCTTTATACTCTGATAGAAAAATTGAACTATGTAACTTAATCATGAGACCTTAATTGGCAATTGACTGTATTAATTCATCTAAAAATGTATATGATTATACAGATTTGTATTTTTTGTCTGAGTAATGTGCCTCCTTAATGTTGTTTATTTCTTTTTATAATATTTCTATATTAATTGTCTATACTTTTGTACAGCAACTACTGTATATGGTAATTGATAAGTGCTTCTTGTATAAATTGTATAAATTAGTTTATTTCTCAATTTAAAATTGGTTTTGTCAAACTGTTAGAACAATTTAACTATGTAACTCTAAATTGGTAATTGACTTTGTTAATCTTCCTTGATTGATCTTATACTAATTATTGAATTTTCACGGGAATGCAATGACTTTTCTTCACCTGTGATTGATTACTTGAAACCTTTAAATATATCTGTTTTATACAAACTTTTGCACTGATGAAGACACTCCGGTGTCGAAAAGTCGGCTTTTAATAAATTATTTTTGGATTGCAATTGAGTGTGCGGTTATCATCTTTTCTTTTTGAAATGACAGTGTTCTCCTCTCCCTCGAGAGCTACGCTGTGCAAGCTCCCTGTGTGAGCTCCCTCGAGAGCTACGCTGTGCAAGCTCCTGTGTGAGCTCCCTACGAGAGCTACGCTGTGCAAGCTCCCTGTGTGAGCTCCCTGCGAGAGCTACGCTGTGCAAGCTCCCTGTGTGAGCTCGCTGCGAGAGCTACGCTGTGCAAGCTCCCTGTGTGAGCTCCCTGCGAGAGCTACGCTGTGCAAGCTCCCTGTGTGAGCTCTCTGCGAGAGCTATGCTGTGCAAGCTCCCTTTGTGAGCTCCCTGCGAGAGCTACACTGTGCAAGCTCCCTTTGTGAGCTCCCTGCGAGAGCTACACTGTGCAAGCTCCCTGTGTGAGCTCCCTGTGAGAGCTATGCTGTGCAAGCTCCCTGTGTGAGCTCCCTGCGAGAGCTACACTGTGCAAGCTCCCTGTGTGAGCTCCCTGCGAGAGCTACACTGTGCAAGCTCCCTGCGAGAGCTACGCTGTGCAAGCTCCCTGTGTGAGCTCCCTGCGAGAGCTACGCTGTGCAAGCTCCCTGTGTGAGCTCCCTGCGAGAGCTACGCTGTGCAAGCTCCTGTGTGAGCTCCCAGAGCTACTCTGTGCAAGCTCCTGTGTGAGCTCCCTGCGAGAGCTACGCTGTGCAAGCTCCTTTGTGAGCTCCCTGAGAGCTACTCTGTGCAAGCTCCCTGTGTGAGCTCCCTGCAGAGCTACGCTGTGCAAGCTCCCTTTGTGAGCTCTCTGAGAGCTACGCTATGCAAGCTCCTGTGTGAGCTCCCTCGAGAGCTACGCTGTGCAAGCTCCCTGCGAGAGCTGCACTGTGCAAGCTCCCTGTGTGAGCTCCCTGTGAGAGCTACACTGTGTGAGCTCCCTGCGAGAGCTACACTGTGCAAGCTCCCTGTGTGAGCTCCCTGCGAGAGCTACGCTGTGCAAGCTCCCTGTGTGAGCTCCTGCTGAGAGCTACGCTGTGCAAGCTCCCCTGAGAGCTACGCTGTGCAAGCTCCCTGTGTGAGCTCCCTGCGAGAGCTACGCTGTGTGAGCCTTCGCTCTGCAGCTATATACTCTTGGATTTTTCAGCTGTGGTAAACTGCGTACATGTTTCCTTTCTAACATCGGCCATTGTTTCCTTCTCGGTCATTGTCTTAAATTGCCCAGAACGCACTGCAGGTTTGGCTTGTTAGACCGGTCTTAGGTAACAATTGGCACAGGACACATAGGACACAATTGGCACTAGCTTGGCCTTCTTTTTGGAAACTTGTACAGCAAATGAGCACTTGTTCACTCACATTCAAAATGGATGGTGAAGTAATCTAATTGTGTCTCAACATCAACATAAGTAGGCTATCTAAACTAAACAGCTTTAAATTGTATTTTTTTGTTTCAGCAAGCCATGTGTAAATCTTGAAGTGTTTATTTTATTTAATGTTGGCTACATAATAAACCATTGTTACTCATTTCTGAAAGTCTGTTTCGATCTTTAAAGAAACCTGTCTCGGATAGCTCCGTGGTGACGTAAGGTCAGGAAGTAAATCCACAACACACAGGACTGCAAGGTCAGTGAAATGCACTGCTTGCGTGTTTATTATAAATGAATGAACAAAGCACAAGGTTTTAATAAAACACAAACACTTTTATAAACAAAACGATGCGGTGGCCAAAACAAATAGACAGGCAAACAAACAGTGGACGAGCCCAAACAAGAAGTATCGTGCTGGTCATCCAGCATGCGCAGCAATTGTTATTAGTTTCATTTATTTCTCTCACTCACCCGTTCTCCACTCACCAAACACCTAAACCCGAGTGAGTGAAACACTGCATCTGAATCTCGGTGCATCTGCATGTGAACTAATTGTGCTCCCATCCTAATACCCACTTTAATCTGCACGTGGAGTGATTGTGCAATCCCCTTGCCAAAATACAAATATACATTTTACATAACCTGTGCTACATATCTCGTCCACCAATACATATACACGAACATTATTACGCCACATACAACATAAAACACAAAAATACGCATGGGGAGGGGCACCCTGCCACAAAACCCCATGGCCTTGAATCCACAAACTATTCTATGGTAAATGTATTAACTTGTTTGCTCAGAGGAACTTCTGCTATTAAATCTTTGAAGGACTATACTCCTGGACCCAGTAGTGTGGAACTATAGCCTTAAACAACAGCAGTATTTATATAATTCACTCTTTAATTGCCACTGAATAGATGCCACACCATACAATGGTAAAGTTCATCAGCAAATAATTTCCAGAGCTGCATGATTTTATAATTGCTATATTTTGACATTTATTGATATTTAGGGGATTAAATACATTGCACAAAGACAGGCCTGATACTGTAAGAAATTTCTACTGCATTTTGAATCCAAATGAAAAAATGTAAGCCTTTCTCAGAATAGTGAAATTAATCCATAATCCTTTGCTTTGCATTCTGTTTCTCCATCTGTTTGGCTTTTGCTGTGCGGTTTAATGTGCATGTTTGTTTGAACACGTGGATATGTGAGAAGTATATTTAAATGAAACAGTACATCAACTTGAGGACATTTTATTTGAATCAACTAGCAAACTGCATGTAGTTGAAACAAGGTGTTGTGGACTATAATTGACTGGAAAAGCCACACATGGGAACCACTAAATTAAGTGATATCACTGGATCTGCCTACTAGTAGACCATTCAAACATATCAAATGTGGAATTCCTATACATTTTTTAAGGAAGAAAATGCAACATGGTCAGTATTTAATACATTAAAGCAAGCCCATGTGAAATTTAAAAAAAACAAAGAAAAATATTTTAGCTATAATTTAAGTGAATCCCTCAAATAAGTTTAAAAGCCATGCAAATGTTATTTTCATTTCACTAACAGTATAATTTGGATGTAGCTTCAAAACTCAATATTGCATGTTGGTAAGATTGTTTTGCAGATGTATTAACAATGTCTAGATGATTTCCATTAAATGAGATTAGATGTTAAAACTTCATGCTGATTTTAGACTCAGCTCTCGCCAATATAAGCACCAAAATAAAATGTAGCTTTACAGTAAACTAATGTGATCCATCTGCATTTCCATCCATTTGCGTTTCCTTCCATCCGATGATGTAGATATCGTTCTGCCTGGTGTTGATGGCTAAAGTGTAATGCTGGCTCCAGAGATCAGCTTATTTTGCCCCCTGGCGCATCAGCACACACATCAGTTGCGATGCTGGCTCCAGGGATCAAATACAGTGCGGTCTCCCCAGCGCCTCAGCATGAGAACCGTCTGGATTGAGCTGAGTAGGGTACATCTCTGGGGTCTTCAAGTGGGCACCTTCCATCCTTGGTGTTTCGTCGACTAGCCCATGACCCTCCGTCCCCCACTCAGCTCAGCCCAGCTGACTTACCTGCGCATCAACATTGCTTTCTTTCTATTGTACTTGAAATCCCCAACCACAATCTTTCTGTCTCAACCACAGCCAATTGCTGCTCCTCTCTGTGGCACAACTCTTGACCACTGAATCTGACGTCTCTGTTGAGCATACCAAAGTTTCTTCCTCTCATACGCTTCATCTACAGCATCCTCCCATGGCACTGTTAACTCTACCAGGGAACGAGGCATGCTGATCCAGACCACAAGACAATATCTGGTCGAAGGTTAGTGGTGGCAATCTTAGGTGGAAAAATAACCGTTGACCAACATCTGCCAACATTTTCCAGTCTTTATTAGTTCCAGTTGTCCTAGAGTAGGATTAGTACAGACATTTTACATCAGACACTGAGAGATGTAAAACTTCTGCCAGTTCAGTTGTCAATTCAACGCTTGTCTTCTTTCTATTCCTTAAGGATATTATCTTCAAGTATGGCTCATCCTTGTTAGACATCTTTTTGGGTCTTCCAGTCCTGGGTTTGTCAATTACAGATGATGTTTCTCTGTACTTATTGATTATGCTTCGGATACCACACCTTGAAAATCAAGTGATGCAAGCTATTTCACTCAATGTTTTTCCTTCTTTATGCAAGTCAAGGTTGTTATAATAGTGGAAAACACTAGTGGAGGCATACTCATAATGCATCAGAGTAGAAAAATGCAACATGTCCAATACTTTTGCACAGAAATTATATATATATACTGTATATATATATATATATATATATATATATATATATATATATATATATTGTTAACCGGCTGCACTCTCTGCGGTTCGTTGCCCCTTTAAAAATGACTCAGCACACAAGAACATGGAGTTTTTTAAGCGTGGTTGCGCGATTTATAAGAATACAAAATAAACGAAAACTAAACAAAAACCTAACGCCATTTTGGAGCACTTACTAACAAATGAATCTAACTAACAAACACGACAGATAAGCTGTTTACCTGTTAAAGCAAACCAAACCAAACCAAACAAAAACACAACACAAATATAATTCAATACAAATAACCAAACAAATACAGGCCCATCTTCACCCTCTTCCTCGGACGAACTTGAGGGAGGGTTGTTTCCTCTTCCGGTGGTGCCAGATAGGAGCCGTGAACCGGTGATGAGGGACCCCGCCGGGTTGACTGGGGCGACCGAAGCGACGGCCGGTAAACAGGTGGCTGCAGTAGCGGGCAGAGGTCTGCCACTGAGGACCGGTGCAGTGATGTCCAATCACCCAGGGGAAGCGAAGCAGTGAACAGGGGGTGCCCAACTGACGTCTGGGAGCAGCGCAGCGACATCTTGGTGCTTGGAGAGAGTGGAGTAGGGAACCAGTGGAGGAACTGTGGACGATGGTGCTGACTCCTGGGCTCCAGGTCTAGTGCAGGGAGTTCTAGGCAGACTGGCAGGGTGTCCAGGAGCAAGGGGCAAGGGACTGTACCTGGCAGCACCGGTCTGGATCGCTGGGGTGGTGGTCGGGGCTGTGGTGGAGGTGGGCTTCTCACCTCCTTCCCCTTGTCTGTAGCCGGCGGCGGTTTCTCTTGTTCCGTCAGCTGTCCCTCTCGCTCTGCCGGCTGCCCTTCCTGCTCCTCTGTATACAACGGTTCCACCTTTCCTGGGGCTGGAGTAAGCGGGGCTTTGTTTGTCTGCTCCCATTTTTGGAGCAGCAGCTCCAGCTCAGTCAACTCCCTCTCCGGCAGCCCTAGCTCCAGTCTCCACTTTTCGTTTTGCTCTAACTGAGCAGCAGTATTCCGATTGATCTTTGATATCAAATCTTTTAAATTTGCATCCATTTCTGGGTCTTATGGGGCACCCACACTCGCTGCCACCATATATGAACTGGCTGCACTCTCCGCGGTTCATTGCCCCTTTAAAAATGACCAGCACACAAGAACCTGGAGTTTTTAAAGCATGGTTGCACTATTTATAATAATACAAAATAAACGAAAATGAAACAAAAACCTAACGCCATTTTGGAGTACTAACAAAGGAATCTAACTAACAAACAGGACAGAAAAGCTGTTTATCTGTTAAAGCAAACCAAACCAAACCAAACAAAAAACGGATTCACAAAAAGGCTTTCACACAGTACCTTTCAGGACTACGACACACAGTCGGGCTCTTCATACAGCAGCCCTGAGCAGACTGGCTGCTTTCTTTAAATACCGTGCACCTGGCTCTAATTTACAATGATAGCCAGGTGCAGGGAATAATTAATAAAACAATTAACAAATATAATTCAATACAAATAACTAAACAAATACATTATAATACATTAACAAATACAAATACGTTATTTTAAAAAAAAAATTTGGCAGGGAGGATTAACCCCCTCCTGCTGTGTTACATAATATATATATATATATATATATATATATATATATATATATATATATATATATATATATATATATATATATATATATATATATATATATATATATATATATATATATATATATATATATATATATATATATATATATATATATGTATATATATATATATATATGTATATATATATATATATATATATATATATATATATATATATATATATATATATATATATATATATATATATATATATATATATATATTCGTTGCAAAACTTTGTTAATGCAACAGTTAGGGTTGAACTCATGCCACAAAAGTAAGGAAATGTGTGATGTTAGGTTTTTAATCCTAACTCCATTTCACACCCACACAAGCAGCCAAAGGAACCAGACAACACAAGCAACCGCAGACTGCCGTCATCAGGTAAGACATAGAACATGCAACTCTTTCCAGGTGACACAAGAGACATCCATCATCATGGTCCACTGGTGCTGTAGCAATGGATATACATGTACACGTCAACACATACACACCCACGTCATGCTGCAGAACCGTATCAACATTAGAAAAAAAAGAACTATATTTGCAGCTCACACCTGGTATGAAGAGATGGCTGCCAAGTGCAGGACAGAGGGTCTAGCTCCGTCCCCTGACACCAAATGAAAAATTTGAAGGTGTAGCACTGGTGGTTCGACTGCATCGGAAAGGCCTGAATGACATGTAGATAATATTCTTTTTCCCCTTTAATTCTGCCCACAAAGTCTTTAAGCTTGCTCCATCTACCCATTCGGTTGGTATCCTCCTCAGCAAAAGCCTGTGATGTCAGATCTTACACGCTGGACGTAAGAATCGGTGTGCCATATGCCAGGTCGGCGGGTTGTTTGGTGTGGATCATATACCACTCCCAGAACTACGGTTACATGTGAGTAACTCATTTCTAGGGATGTGGATGAGGTACACTATACACACTTATGGCAGACTCCTAGCAGTTCTCTGGGAGAAGGGGTAATGGTGCTCCCCCACCTATTTAGGAAAACTGCAGAACCAAGGATGCAAGACAAGCATTCCAGCATAACTCAAGGTCGATGTGCTAATGGGAGGTACAGGTGTGTGCTGACTTCCAGGTAGCAGCCCTGCAGATTTCTGGATAAGAATGTCCCTGGAAGCAGCCATTGAGGCAACAATGGAATGAGCCTTATGGTTAGCTGAATGCTTTGAAATGCTAGAAAACAGTAATAATGCATTGAGACATGCCAATTACTTTCATACTTGCATTGAGATCCAAAGTGCATGCAAATAGATCTATTTTTGAAAAGTTGATATGGTTCTGCAGCCTGAAGTGAGTGTATATGTGTTGAGGTGTACATGTATATCCATTGCTACCCTGATGAGGGATGTCTCTTATGTCACCTGGAAAGAGTTGCATGTTCTATGTCTTACCTGGTGACAGCAGTCTGCGGTTGCTTGTGTTGTCTGGTTTCTTTAGCTGCTTGTGTGGGGGTGGGAATTAGAGAGTGACATGAAGACTGGACTTCCACTGGATACATGAATTACATTGATACATGAATTATTGATACTAGCAGAATAACTGAACGCTGTGGATTGGTACTGGCATGTATTTAACATATCTCTCTCTGTACATATGTGAGGTATATTAAGGATCTGCAAATCATAATGCAGAGATATCAAAGGCTACGATTTGGCCGTAGCAGCTACTATTTTTTGGAGGTACTGCTTCGGCACTACGTTGAAGGGGCATGTAAAATACTACGATTTTTAATAAATAAATACATGATGGATACTCCCTGAACGTTTATCAAATATTATTACAATACCATGTTACAGGACGGGACAGAACGAGAAAAATTTGGACAGGACAGGATTGGAAATGATGACTCTTTCATGGGATGGGATGGGACAGGAACATTTTTGACAGGATAGGATGGGACAGGACTTAAGTTTCATTCCTGTGTCACTCTCTAGTGGGAATAGTGAGTTACAGATAATAAGAATACTAGCATTCTTATATGATGGTATACTTGGTGTCTTGAAAGCCAAAGCCAGCATGAAGGTTAAAACTTACAATGTTGAGATAAGTTTCCTACTAAATTAACTCTCAGACTTTATCGTTTGATATAAAATGATTTTAAAAAGATAATATTAATGAAAAAGACGTGGAATAGCTGACACCGATTTATTATTCTGCAATGTATTTTAACACAGTTTCACTTCGTTGTTCTCCGTATGGACCCATTACCTCAGAATATTGTAAATACATGTTCTGTATTTTGTTTAAATAAAAAGCAAAAGCCTTTTTTATGCGAAAGTTGAAATGTGCTTTTATTTAAAGGTGTAGTGCCCCATAAAGTGGTTACTGTTTAAGCTCATGTTGAAAATAGCCCTGGGATACTGGGTTTAGACAGGTATTTAGTTGCCCCTGAGTGAAAGTAATATTAACATGTTTTGAGTGTGAGTGGTTACCTTTGTTAAATTGATATTCTTGTTATCGTGAAGCAGATTTACAATAGTCTATTGCGAAGAAGAGACCTGAATAATAGATACAGTAATTAGTAACAAGCTTAATTGTGTATGAATGATTAAGGTCACCATAAAATCTGGAATGGCTCAAATTGCTATGAAATGGGTTCTTATTTCCATCCTTGAATTGTTAAATGTTTTAAAGATATTGCTGACAGATGACAAGGGTGTTCGGACTACATTTTTCATTTTTTTTTTATTTTTGAATGGTGTTGCTTTATATTAAAAAAAGACCCCCTATACAATTTTACAGATGTTTTAAAGTGCACTAATTACTATTACTATATCTCGTCTGTTTGTTTGGAACCTCCTAGCAACAATTACCACAGATGTGACGTCACACTAAAGAAGCACATTAAATGTTAGACTGTAGTTCCAATGGAATTTTACTACATTGTGGTTAAACTGCAGTTACAATGATTATTTCAGTCTAGTGCAAAACTGCAGTTACAATCTCATTTTATTACAGTCTAGTGTTAATCTGTAATTACAATGTGATTATAGTACAGGCTACTGTTAAACTTGCAGTTGCAATGTGTTTGTACTGCTTTTTTGGTATTAAACTGCAGTTACAAAGTGATTCTAGTAAATGTAATCTTAAACAGCACTTACAATGCGATTCTGCATCTTCGTTGAAAATGTTATGCTGTCTATTAAATTGCATTTTTTTTATTTCAAAGACACACTCTGCTGAGGTACCAGTGCTCTAACGGAAAAACAAATTCCGTTCCTTAACA
The DNA here is from genome assembly GCA_030684275.1 of Acipenser oxyrinchus oxyrinchus. Taxonomy (NCBI): domain Eukaryota; kingdom Metazoa; phylum Chordata; class Actinopteri; order Acipenseriformes; family Acipenseridae; genus Acipenser; species Acipenser oxyrinchus. The sequence goes on from CM060250.1 coordinate 48,829,751, forward strand.
CTTTTCTAATATGAGACCCTTTTCAAATGTAAAGGATTTAATTGACAAAAAGAATGAAAAAACACAGGCTTACAAGTAAAGGCAGACAATCAGCCGTTTTAATCTGGAATTTTAATTCATGAAACGCGAGACAGTAATAAACCTGCTAATCAAAATAAATATTTTCTTTTTTTATCGATCTTCGATCTACTATATTTATTAAGTCACTGTCAGCTGTGACCCATGCCTCCAAAATAATAAACCTGGCTGGTTATTGATGTCTCTCTTTTAAGACCTACTGGATTAACACTGTCTTTGGCTCCTCTCTCTCAAACACCAAACCTTTCTGCCGTTTTTACTGTTCCCAGCTCAAGCTCCCTTATTTGAATCTTTAAGACTCTGGAGTGTTCGCCTGCCCCGTGCTGCTTGACACTCTCCCCATGTCCGAACAGCAAAACAAGTCCTTTGAGTTAGTGCAGACTGCTGCTGGCAGCCATGGCTGGCGGACGGTCAGCCCTGGGAGAACTGGAACCTACTGATAGGGGAGAAATAGGGATAAAAGGGGGAGCAAGTGGGGAAAGGGTACTGTCAGGCAAGGGGGAGACAGGAGCTGCTGGGTCATGTTCTGCCGGGTCCTGTCCTCTGTAGGGGGCCAGTGGGCCATCCGTCGCCCTCTGGGAGGTAGCTGAACCCGTTAGATCCTCTCTGGGAGCTAGTTGAACCCGGTTGATCCTCTCCAGGACCTGGCATGGCCCAAGCCAGTGGCTATCGAGTTTGGGACAGCAGCCCCGCTTCCGCTGGGGGCTGTAGACCCACACAAGTTCCCCGTCTTCGAACTGTCCTCCCCTTGCCTGGGTGTCATAGTTCCGCTTCTGTTGGGAGGCTGCAGCCATCAGTTGGTTCCTGGCAAAAGTGCAAGCCATCTGCAGTCCTGTAGCCTCCTGGCGAACTCTGGACCTGGGAGCTCGAATGGGGCATCCAGTGGCCAGCCAAATGTCAATGCAGCTGGAGTCCAGAGCTCACATCCCAACATGAGCAAGGCAGGAGTGCAGGAGGCGGAATCTTGTACTGCTATCCAGCAGGCCAGCAGAACCAGAAGCAGGTGAGTGTCCCAGTCACGCTGGTGACTAGCAATGCTGATCAAGAGTTGGACTGTGAGAGTATGGTTGAACCGCTCCACGAGACCATCACTCTGAGGGTGAAGTGGAGTGGTGCGGGTCTTGTGGATGTTCAACTGCTTGCGCATCTCTGTGAACACCCGGGACTCGAAATTGTGACCTTGGTTGCTGTAAAGCTCCTGCGGGACCCAAAACCAGCTGAAAAAACCCTCCAGTAGGGCGCTGATCACAGCTTCCTGGTCAGGCAGGGGGTACCCCTCAGACCACTTTGTGAAGTAGTCCATGGCCACTAGTATGAACCGGTTTCCTCTGTCCGACTGCGGGAATGGCCCCAGGATATCAACACCGTCAGGAAATTGCTGGGGGTGGGGGGCATGTGACCAGTCTGTGGGTCAGCCTAGCTGCAGCCACACGTTCCAGCACTCTCCTGAGTGCGTCCAGGGCAGACTGGAAGGAGGCTCCGTGCACAAGGAGGTCGTCCAGGTTGACTAGGCACTCTTGGGGTGGAACGTTGACCAAGACTTTCTCCATCAGCCGCTCAAAGAGGGCAGAAACACTGTGGAGCCCAAATGGCATGACCTGGAACTGCCAGTGCCCCCTGCCAGTGGCCATGCGTCGGGTGCCAGGTCTACCTGCCAGTAGCCACTCTTGAGATCCAGAGAGGAGAACCAGGTGGATCAGGCTACCAGGTCCAGCGACTCATTGATGCGGGGGAGGGGGTTTGAGTCCTTCTTGGTTACCTTGTTCAGCCACCTGTAGTCCACACAGAACCGCCACTCGCCATTTTTCTTGGGCACCATCACCACTGGCGACGTCCAGGGCTATCCGTGGACTCAATCAGACTAGCTTCACTCATTTCCCTCCGTATCTTCTCTGCAGCCTCCTAGCATGCCAGTGGCAGGTGGCGAGGACGCAGTTTGATAGGCACCCCCTGTATCAATGCAAGCAATGCAATGCTGTACCAGATGTGTCTGTCCAACTCTCTCCTCGATGGCGTCAAAGCTGTCCTTGTACTCTAGCAGCAGCTCCCACAGCTGATCCTGCTGTTCTGGGCAAAGCCCCTCACAGCTGCAGTGCCGGACAACAGTCACTGCTGCATGAGTTGCATCCCCTCGCTGGCTTAGCTGTTGCTATGTGGAGGCGGTTAACTGTTGGACCGGCTCAGGCTGGGCGGGTGAGGGTTCACTGGTAGGGGGGGTAGTCTGGTTCGACGCCGACCCTGGGCGGGGCTGGGATTCCCTGGGACGACTGTGTTGGGATGCAGCAATCTCCGTGCTGGAGTGTGCTGGCCCCGGGGGAGGGCTGAGTTCCCTCAGTATGTAGTGAACATTTCAGCAGCCTAATTGTTTGTGTTTACAATTAGAAAAACAGGGACTTGAGCCCTCATACTAAATATTTTTTGTTTTAGTTTTTTTTTTCCTAGAGGTATTATTAGGGGCAATTCTAAAGGTTTCCTTGCATTCATCTTTCAGTTTTTTGGGGAAGGATCTGGCAACACTGGGCTCGTGTAACAAGCACACTCTAAGCAACATTAAATGGGAGGCTTAATGTGATTATTATACTGTGTATGTTAATAATAAAAATAAAATAACAGGGTTTTTATAATAACACTGGAGTACTGGGCTTGATATTTCCAAAGTTTCTAAAGATTTGAATTAAATTTAAACACATTTAGCGACGCTGAGCGTTTCTAATTTCACAATAAGCCTTTTACGATGCCTGATTTTGTAATTTCTGGCGAATACGATTTTCTTTACTTCAAGTAGTAAAACATGTAATAAATATTCGTTCGGATATTTGCCCTACTGCTAAAATATAATGGCAATAAGTTACTTTTTAATATATATTGTGATAGTAAAGGGCGTAGGCCCTTTAAGAAATGGCCGACTGGCCACAAAGACTGCGTTCCCCAGAAGCCCTGGGTTAATGAATCAAAGAGGGCAGGGGTTGTTGACATATAAGGAAGTCAGCTGATCACTCGGGGTGTGTAGCAGTGGGGAATACACCACCCGAGAGTTCTACAGACTTCTAGAATCTCAGCGTGAAAAGTTTCTGTTTGTTGAAGTCTACTAACTAATACACTCGTCATAAAAAGTAAGTTTCTTGTGTTAAGAACAAGTCTGTTTATTTGACGTTTACTGTGCACAACAGAATAGTTGTACTATTACTTGTGAAGACGACACGGTTTATGTTTGTTTAGTTGTAGCAGACAGTGAGTATAATCTCTGCAAATTAGAAGTTTTCAGAGCCCGTCTCTAGTTCTGGCGAGGCCGCCGTTTGTGTTAAAGTTTTGAGACGGAAAACTTTTGTTTTGTTTCGTGTACTGTGTGGGACTCTGCAAATAAAATACACAGACAACGGGACAGAGTTTATGGACAAGCTGAATACAGAGGCTGGACACCAGTCGTATTGCTTCCACGCAATTCAGTTTGTTCATTTTGCTACTGTTTTACCACGATAGCAGGAGCTATCGTATTGTTTCTATGCACCCCAGTTTGCTCACCTTGTTACTGTTTGTTCCACGATAGCAGGGGCTACTGTACTGTTTCAGCGCTCTCCAGTGTACTACCCTGTGCTACCGTTGTACCCCGATAGTAGGAGCTATCGTACAGTTCCAGCATACTTACCTGTGTGCTCATCGTGCTCCAGCAGAGGGAGCCATTGCCCGCGACTTCACTTACCTGTACCTGGTATTCCAGTAGGAGGAGCACCGCTTCGCTAAGGGTCTGCAGTTGAGACCTTACTAAGACTGTACCAACACGACAAAGAGACTTCCTGGGGTAGGCCTAGACAGGGAATAAGTGTGAGACAGTTAGTGGCCCGTACAGGGCATGTTCTTTTGGTGGTGGGAAACAAAGCTTGTTTGGTGTATAAAAATAAAGACACTCACCAGTGTAATCTACGAGTCCGTCCAGTTTCTGCCTGAAAAACTATGCCCTCTAGAGGGCATCTTTCACTTTTATAAATATAGGTAGCATAGTCACAAGTTTGTTGTTCCTGAATGTAAGGGAGCAGAAAATGGCAAAATACGCTCAGTTAAGCAAAGAAAAAAGATTACTTTAAGAAATGAAGGTCAATCTTTAAGACAAATTGCAAGAACTTTGCAAGTGTCTGTAACTGCTGTGGCCAAGACCATCAAACGATTTGAAGAAACTGGCTTTCATGAGGACCGAACAAAGTCAGGCAGGCCAAGGGTGACCTCAGAATCAGAGAACAAGTTCATTAGAGTCACAAGTCTGCGAAACCGGCGATTAACTGCCCCTGAAATACAAGCTCAGTTAAATGCTACTAGAAGTACAGATGTTTCAACTTCAACTGTTTAGAGGAGATTGCGTGAAGAATTGCTGCAAATAAACCATTGTTAAGAGTGCAGAATAAGAGGAAGAGACTTGCCTGGGCCAAAAAACACAGAAACAGGACGTTTGAGGAGTGGAAGTCGGTCTTATGGACTGATGAGTCAAAATATGAAATATTTGGGTCCAACTGCCGAGTATTTGTAAGACGCAGAGAGGGTGAGTGCATGAGTTCTGCATGTGTAGTTCCCACTGTCAAGCATGGAGGAGGCAGTGTCGTGGTCTGGGGTTGCTTTGCTGGTGACAGAGTTGATGATCTTTACCAAGTCCATGGCAAGCTCAACCAGCATGGCTATCATAGCATACTTCAGAGGCATGCCATTCCATCAGGATTACGGCTAGTTGGGCAGTCCTTCATTCTTCAGCAAGATAATGACCCGAAACACACCTCAAAGTTGTGCAAGAACTATCTGGCAAAGAAGGAAAGTGAAGGACAACTCAATCTAATGACCTGGCCTGCCCAGTCTCCAGACCTCAATCCCATAGAACTTGTATGGAACAAACTGGACAGAAGAGTCAAAGCAAAGCTACCCACAAGTGCCCTACATCTCTGGGAATTGCTGCTGAAACTTGTTAACCGAATACCTCGTGTTTGTGAGGCTGTTATATATATATAATGACAATTAGTAAAAGTCAGGCAAAAGAAATGTTTCAATTTTAACAGAACTGAAGAAAAGTAACACGTACGGATGTTCCCAATACACTCAATTAAATATCTATATATATATATATATATATATATATATATATATATATATATATATATATATATATATATATATATATATTTATGATGTTGTTTGCCCAGAGAAATACAAACAGATTTAATTTCTCTGGAAAGTTTGGCATTTAACCTACTGTCAGGTAGTGTTTTCACTTTGATTCCATTCCAAAATAACCATGCATTGTAAATTTCTCTAAGAAGATACATATTTTTAACTATTTACAAAATTGTCGTTATATTAAATGTTTCACTAAGTTATTTATTTCTGCCCTCACATTAAGTGGCGCTCCGCAGCCTCTGTGTACAGTATATATTTAAATATTCATTCGCCTTACTGACTGACATGTTATTATTAGTATTTTTTTACTGACAGTAAAATTGGACGCTCTACTCCATTTGGTATGCATCCTGGGAACTATAGTTCAAACTAATTACATGATTGCATGGTTTACAGGCACCCCAGAACTACATATCCCAGAGCGGCCTGATGTGCAGGGGTGGGATTCCTTTGCTAAGAGTTCTGGGTGATAGGTGGTTATCTTTTTATTATTAATAACAAATTGAACAAATTGGTATAGGTACTGTAGCAACGTGGGGTGTTATTTACCACAGTACTCAGCAGGTCTTTCACAGCGGTCCTCTAGTGTGGTGTTGCAATTATACTCAGACAACAGAAATAAGGTCTAAACAGGGTGGGGCCTGTATGTTTATTAGTTTTACTGTGTCCTGTCAAAGGGACACAGAGTCACCAATTTTTTAAACCAAAAATTACAAAACAAAATAAAACTCTATCTCCTTTTTTTGGAGAACTTACTAATACAACAGCCGTTTACCCTAACTGTCACCCAGGCAGCTAAGCTGCTTGCTGGTTTTCAAAACAAACTCAAACCGATACACACAACCTACAATAGTTCTTGTTATTACCGTTATTTAATTTTCCTTCACTCCAGCCTCCTCTGTTGTTCACAGACATTAGCCCCACATTGCCAGAGAACCCCTCAGTTAGGGCGTTTAAATACTCATCATTAATTATGCACAGGTGCAACCCATTCTCCTGTAATCTAGCCACTCCAAGCCCCTTGGGAAATGTAGTCTCTTAGCCCGCCGCCATTATCTCCCTGAACTACATTTGTTATATCAGTGGTCAGAAAGGGTATATGCTTCTTTCCAGGCGTGACCCTATGTACCTGCCCTCCATCACTTTACCCCACACTTTATCACAGTACATAGCCACTATTGTATTAATACACTACAATAATAAACACTCATCATATAAATTATAAGAACATGACCACTACAAATTACTTATTAAAACTAATTTCATTTGATTGTTAAAAACAAAAGCGCATATAAACAGATGGTGTACGTGTTGTGTGGTGTACAGCCATCTGTTTATATGCTGGTTTTGTTTCTAACAGTGAAATGAACAGACATAAAGTCATTATTTTTAACTACTTTTCAACATTATACACACAAGCATACCTGTCTTTCATTGAGTTTTCAAAATAAGGGAGCTTTCGTTAACTGAAATCTTAGTGGCCTAAATTGAAGTGAATATTTACATTTACAAAAGGCATACAACTACATACATACAACAAAGGCATACAACGATTCCACTTTATTACTTGGTGGAATGATAGACTGTGATAAGGTGCTCCTTCTAATTGCTTTTAAAAAGGAATAATATCAAACAGAAAAACAACCATGAGATGCTTCATAATCAAGTTCTCTCTTGGCCCCTGTGGTTCTTATTGTACTGTAGTTGTAGGTGGCTGATATGGCAGCAGCCAGTAGTACTTTGTAAACAGGTCAAGTTGATTTTGCACGACAGCAAAGAATACACAGTTGTCGCGTATCCGGACCCTACAGTGCGTCTATTACAGCGAACCCACCACCGCGTGACCCAGTACAGCGCAACCCCATCACCGCGGGACACCTTTACAGTGACAGACCACCACCGCGAGCCCCGTTACAGCGTATCACTGCACACAACTTTGTAGCTATACTTGCTGCCTGCCCGAGATGCATTCAGGGTCTTAAGTTATTGTGAAGTAGCTGCATGGTTTGTTGCTAGTTATTGTTGTTATTTAATATTTTTATTTTTTTACACATTACCTTAACAAGTCGTCCTTCTTCATTAAAGACATATTTTCCATGCAGAGTTTTGATGAAGGACACTTCAAAAGCAATTTGTGTTCAAAGCACTGTTTTTTAATTATTATTTGGTATACAGTACCAAAATAAATAAAGTCAAAACAAATTGAAACGTTAGGTTACTTACCTTAACCTTGGTTCCCTGAAAAAGAAGATGACCACCAACGACATTATGTATGGGATATGCTTGCCCATTGGGTAGGTAATTGCTGAGCTCTCTATACCAGAGCTGCTGATAGGCCCCTTGGTCCCGCCCACCGAGGGATTAAAACCGTCATCCTGAGGAAGCCATTTCTCTTTTTCCATCAAACCCGTGAGGGCGACCGATGCGACCTCGCAGTTGGTGGTCATCTTCTCTTTCAGGCAACCAGGATTACGCTAAGTAACCTAAAGTTCCCTTTCAATTCTAAGACGACCACCAATGAATTATGTATGGGATAATGTATACAAGAGCTGTCGCGAGGGAGAAGTAATGGCAGTATATGAGGGACGCATCACAACCGCATAACCCAGGGGTTAGCGGTGTGAGCTTACACCCTCAATGACTTTTGTGCTTAATTAAGGCAGGGCAGGATCTACCACATTAAGGCGGTAGAACCTGGAGAAAGTATGTAGCCAACCCTCTAGTGGCGTGTGCAGCTACCCTTCCAGGTGGGTCAAGCCAAAGTGACAGACGCTGCTTTGAGAGGGGCTGCCCTAGGGTCCGTGTCCCGTGACAGACAGAGCTGGTCAGACTGACGTAGAGCTCTTCTCCTATCCACGTAGCATCTCAATGTCTGTCTCGTTTGGGATTTAGGTGGAATGCATTGAGCCATGATTGTAGCGGGCGCGTGCGAAGTAGACCCAGCTGAATGGGTGCGTCCATCAGACCCAACAGTTTCTGGCACAATAGGAGGGTGACCTGCGGTCCCTGCAGAAACAAGGAGAGGCAACCCTGGATAGCTGCAACTCTGTCATCTGACAGGTATGCGCGCATCATACTGGAGTCCAGCCGGATCCCCAAGTACGTTGTGCACTGCAGTGGTGTAAGCCGACTCTTTGCATCGTTGATGGTGAGGCCCTTCCTCGCCAGATGCTCTGCCATGATCGCTGTGTGGGTCACTGCTCCCTCTTGCGACTGGGAACAGATCAACAAGTCGTTGTGATAGTTTATTACTCTGATCCCCTGCAGCTGCAGGGGGGCAAGGATAAGAAGAACATAAGAACATAAGAAAGTTTACAAATGAGAAGAGGCCATTCGGCCCATCTTGCTTGTTTGGTTGTTGGTAGCTTATTGATCCCAGAATCTCATCAAGCAGCTTCTTGAAGGATCCCAGGGTGTCAGCTTCAACAACATTACTGGGGAGTTGTTTCCAGACCCTCACAATTCTCTGTGTAAAAAAGTGCCTCCTATTTTCTGTTCTGAATGCCCCTTTATCGAATCTCCATTTGTGACCCCTTGTCCTTGTTTCTTTTTTCAGGTCGAAAAAGTCCCCTGGGTCGACATTGTCAATACCTTTTAGAATTTTGAATGCTTTAATGAGATCACTGTGTAGTCTTCTTTGTTCAAGACTGAATAGATTCAATTCTTTTAGCCTGTCTGCATAGGACATGCCTTTTAAACCCGGGATAATTCTGGTCACTCTTCTTTACACTCTTTCTAGAGCAGCAATATCCTTTTTGTAACAAGGTGACCAGAACTGAACACAATATTCTAGGTGAGGCCTTACTAATGCATTGTAAAGTTTTAACATTACTTCCCTTGATTTAAATTCAACACTTTTCACAATATATCCAAGCATCTTGTTGGCCTTTTCTTATAGCTTCCCCACATTGTCTAGATGAAGACATTTCTGAGTCAACATAAACTCCAAGGTCTTTTTCATAGATTCCTTCTTCAATTTCAGTATTTATAATGGACATTTTTATTGCCGCGTGCAGTACCATACACTTTCCTCTATTAAAGTCATTTGCCATGTGTCTGCCCAGTTCTGAATGCTGTCTAGATCTTTTTTTTTTTTTGGTCGCCAATTATTTGTATTATTTTCTCCCCAATTTAGTAATGTCCATTTATTATTACCACCCCCGCACTGAATCAGGAGTGGCGAAGACGAACACACACTGTCCTCCGAAGCATGTGCCATCAGCCGACTGCTTTTTTTTACACATGGCAGACTCACCATGCAGCCACCCAGAGCTACAGCATTGGAGAACAACGCAGTCCTGGGCAGCTTACAGGCAAGGTGCCTGGACAGACCACAGGGGTCACTGGTCCGCTGTCACCCTGGCCGACTTAGCCCTCCCTCCCCCCCGGGCGGTGCTCAGCCAATTGAGCGCCACCCCTGGGAGCTCCTGTCCTCAGTCGGCAAAGGAATAGCCTGGACTTGAACTTGTGATGTCCAGACTATAGGGCGCATCCTGCACACCACGAGGAGTGCCTTTACTGTATGTGCCACTCAGGAGCCCAGCTGTCTAGATCATTTTGAATGACCTTTGCTGCTGCAACAGTGTTTGACACTCCTCCTATTTTTGTGTTGTCTGCAATTTTAACAAGTTTGCTTACTATACCAGAATCTAAATCATTAATGTAGATTAGGAATAGCAGAGGACCTAATACTGATCCCTGTGGTACACCACTGGTTATCTCGCTCCATTTTGAGGTTTCTCCTCTAATCAGTACTTTCCGTTTTCTACATGTTAACCACTCCCTAATCCATGTGCATGCATTTCCTTGAATCCCTACTGTGTTCAGTTTGAGAATTAATCTTTTATGCGGGACTTTGTCAAAAGCTTTCTGGAAATCTAAATAAACCATGCCATATGCTTTGCAATTATCCATTGTCGATGTTGCAGCCTCAAAAAAATCAAGCAGGTTAGTTAGACACGATCTCCCTTTCCTAAAACCATGCTGACTGTCTCCCAGGATACTGTTACCATATAGGTAATTTTCCATTTTGGATCTTATTATAGTTTCCATAAGTTTCCATATAATAGAAGTCAGGCTTATTGGTCTGTAGTTACCTGGTTCGGTTTTGTCTCCCTTTTTGTCGATTGGTATTATGTTTGCAATTCTCTGTCGGTACAACCACTGTGTCAAGAGACTGTTGCATGATCTTGGTTAGCGGTTTGTAAATAACATTTCTTTGAGTACTATTGGGAGGATCTCATCTGGCCCAGGGGATTTGTTTATTTTAAGAGCTCCTAGTCCCTTTAACACTTCTGCCTCTGTTATGCTAAAGTTATTTAAAATTGGATAGGAACAGGTTGACAAGTGGGGCATGTTGTCGATATCCTCCTTTGTAAAAACTTGTGAAAAGTAATCATTTAATATATTTGCTATTTTTTTTTTCTTCGTGTATGATTTTGCCATTTGTATCTCTTAGACATTTAACCTCCTCTTTGAATGTTCTCTTGCTGTTATAATATTGGAAAACATTTTGCAATTGGTTTTAGCCCCCTTAGCAATGTTCATTTATATCTCTCTCTTGACCTTTCTAACTTCCTTTTTGACTTGCTGTCACAAAGACGACTGAGCGGTGACGTCACGTCAGAAGCAGGAACAAAAACAACAGAGAGGAGTTTGGTGAAGCTGAGCGAATGCTTTCGCTCAGCATTTAATGAATAAACAGAACAGAAAAATAAACGGTTGTAACAACAAACACACAAAAACAGGACACGGCACTTACGCCAAAATAAATAGATAAACAAAAACGGACTAACACTAAACAAACGGTGGACGGACAGACACACAAACACGGTGAGTAAATAATAAAACAAGTACCGTGCTGGTCCTACCAGCACGCGATAGCAATTGTTCTATATATTTCCTATCTCTCTCTCTCTCTCTCACCCGTTCTCCACTCACGAACACCCAACCCGAGTGAGTGAAAACATACAGCTTTTATGCAGTTGTACCGAGACTCGATTGCTAGTCAATCATTCAATTGGAATCTCGGTACAACTGCACGTGAATTAATTAAAGTGCAATTCCCGTGCTCACATATTACTTTTTACTTGCACGTGATGTGATTTGTGCCCTCCTCGTGCCTAAATACAAATCTACAATTTAAACACATGTGAAACAGACCGCTTATATCCCGTGTACCAATGCCTATACACCAACATTTACACACAACACGTAACACAAAATACACACGGGGGCACTTTGCCACATATACCCCCCTTGTGCAAAGCACACATGGCCTCAATGGCCACCTCCCCTCAGTCCCAAAGTCCCGGAAGAGGGGAAGCAAATTGTTTCTGGGGGTGGCCATGGTGGAATGTCCGGCACCCCAATTCTTCGTGGCTGGCAGCTCCCTCTTCGGGGCTTCAGCCACACTATCTCCTGCCGCAAGTGCAGCTGGGGAGCTGGTCTCCTGACCTCCCCCTTCTTCATGGCCGGCAGTTCCCCTCCGTGGGGCTCCGACCACACAATCTCCGGCAGCGAAACTGCTGCGGGGAAGCTGGTCTCCTGACCTCCCCCCTTCTTCATGGCCGGCAGTTCCCCTCCGTGGGGCTCCGGCCACCCAATTCGGCAGCGAAACTGCTGTGGGGAGCTGGTCTCCTGACCTCCCCCTTTCTTCATGGCCGGCAGCTCCCTTCATGGAGCTCCGGCCACAGTGTAGCGACCCGAGGCAAAGCAGAGGCCCCGGCGACCCCAGGCGAAGCAGGATCCCTGGCGACCCCAGGTGGCGGCAGCAGCAGCGGACCCTCGGGAGGCGGCGGCAGCAGCAGCGGACCCTCGGGGAGGCGGCGGCAGCAGCAGCGGACCCTCGGGAGGCGGCGGCAGCAGCAGCGGACCCTCGGGAGGCGGCGGCAGCAGCAGCGGACCCTCGGGAGGCGGCGGCAGCAGCAGCGGACCCTCGGGAGGCGAACTTCGGGAGGAGCCCCTGGCCATAGAGGCGGCAGCGGGAGCTCCACTTCTCCCTCGCACTCTGCACCCTGTGTGGAGCGACAGGCAGCCCCAGGCGTCGCGGAGCGACAGGCAGCCCCAGGCGTCGCGGGCGACAGGCAGCCCCAGGCGATGCGGGCGACAGGCAGCCCCAGGCGTCGCGGAGCGACAGGCAGCCCCAGGCGATCGCGGGCGACAGGCAGCCCCAGGCGTCGCGGGCGACAGGCAGCCCCAGGCGATCGCGGGCGACAGGCGGCTGGCAACCCCAGGCGATCGCGGGCGGCTGGCAACCCCAGGCGATGCGGAGGCAAGCATCCTTGGGCGGCGAGGCAAGCATCCTTGGGCGGCGAGGCAAGCATCCTTGGGCGGCGAGGCAGGCATCCTTGGGCGGCGAGGCAGGCATCCTTGGGCGGCGAGGCAGGCATCCTTGGGCGGCGAGGCAGGCATCCTTGGGCGGCGAGGCAGGCATCCTTGGGCGCAGCGGGCAGGCAGTCAGGACAAGCTGGGGTGCGGGTTTTGGCCCTCTTCTGGCCACTGCGGCGGGCGGTTCTTCCCATGCTTTCCTCAGCAGCCTATGCAAGGGCTGCTGAGGACCGCCAGCGTCTAGTCCTGGTCCTTCTGGTGGCGGGAGAGGCAGCTCCTGCTCCTCTCCTCGTGGCGGTGGGGAAGTGATACCAGCAGGCATTCATCCTCTGCTGGTGGGGAAGTGATACCAGCAGGCATTCATCCTCTGCTGGTGGGGAAGTGATACCAGCAGACATTCCTCCTCTGCTGGTGGGGTTGGCGGAGGCAGAGGCAGCTCCTGCTGCTCTGCTCCTGCCGATGGAGGTGGCGGAGGCAGAGGCAGCTCCTGCTGCTCTGCTCCTGCCAGTGAAGGTGGCGGAGGCAGAGGCAGCTCCTGCTGCTCTGCTCCTGACAGTGAAGGTGGCGGAGGCAGAGGCAGCTCCTGCTGCTCTGCTCCTGCCAGTGGAGGTGGGAGCGGCGTGTAGTCTCCTGGCGGCGGAGGTGGGAGCAGCGTGTAGTCTACCCTTGTTTCAGGGGACTGGTGCGGCCCTCCCCTCTTGCAGGGGACTGGTGCGGCTCCGCCTGGAAGGGGAGACCAGCAGGCATTCACCCTCTGCTGGTGGACAGGGACCCAGCAGGCATTCACCCTCTGCTGGTGGACAGGGACCCAGCAGGCATTCACCCTCTGCTGGTGGACAGGGACCCAGCAGGCATTCACCCTCTGCTGGTGGACAGGGACCCAGCAGGCATTCACCCTCTGCTGGGGACAGGGACCCAGCAGGCATTCACCCTCTGCTGGTGGACAGGGACCCAGCAGGCATTCACCCTCTGCTGGGGGACAGGGACCCAGCAGGCATTCACCCTCTGCTGGTGGAGGAGGCAGAGGCAGCTCCTGCTGCTCTGCTCCTGGCGGTGGAAGTGGCGGAGGCGGGACCAGCAGGAATTCACCCTCTGCTGGTGGAGGTGGGAGCTGCAAGCAGTCCTCCCATGGCAATGGAGGTGGAACCAGCAGGAATTCACCCTCTGCTAGTGGAGACTGGGGCGGTGGGCGCTCTACCTTCCCCTTTTGGGCCGTGGGCGCACCGACTCCTCCCTCTTGGGCTGTGGGCGCACCGACTCCTCCCTCTTGGGCTGTGGGCGCACCGACTCCTCCCTCTTGGGCTGTGGGCGCACCGACCCATTCAGGCGTAGGACGTTCGGGCTCCTCCCACTCAGGCGTAGGGACGTTCGGGCTCCTCCCACTCAGGCATAGGGACGTTCGAGCTCCTCCCACTCAGGCATAGGACGTTCGAGCTCCTCCCACTCAGGCTGTGGAGGCAAAACCAGCAGGCATTCTTCCTCTGCTGGTGGAGACTTGGGCGGTGGACACTCCGCCTTCCTCTTCCCCTTTCCCCTTCTCTGCCTCCTCCTCACCTTCCTCTCCTGGGCCAGTTCCTCCTCTCCCTCTTGGTAGGGGCAGTGCACCACTGGGTGCCCGAACTCCCCACAGGCAAGGCACCAGCCTTGGTCCTCTAGACCACCGAGGAGGACCTCCAGATCCTGGCAGCCATCTCTCCAGTTCCAGCCTTCCATTTTTCCCCTTTTTTCAAAAAAAACAAAACAAACAAACAAAAAACTGCGGTTCCCGCTCTGGCCTGAGTCCTGGAAGCTGTTTTCCCGGTTCTGACACCACGTGTGACAAAGACGACTGAGCGGTGACGTCACGTCAGAAGCAGCAACAAAACAACAGAGAGGAGTTTGGTGAAGCTGGCGAATGCTTTCGCTCAGCATTTAATGAATAAACAGAACAGAAAAATAAACGGTTGTAACAACAAACACACAAAAACAGGACACGGCACTTACGCCAAAATAAATAGATAAACAAAAGCGGACTAACACTAAACAAGCGGTGGACGGACAGACACACAAACACGGTGAGTAAATAATAAAACAAGTACCGTGCTGGTCCTACCAGCACGCGATAGCAATTGTTCTATATATTTCCTATCTCTCTCTCTCTCTCTCTCTCACCCGTTCTCCACTCACGAACACCCAACCCGAGTGAGTGAAAACATACAGCTTTTATGCAGTTGTACCGAGACTCGATTGCTAGTCAATCATTCAATTGGAATCTCGGTACAACTGCACGTGAATTAATTAAAGTGCAATTCCCGTGCTCACATATTACTTTTACTTGCACGTGATGTGATTTGTGCCCTCCTCGTGCCTAAATACAAATCTACAATTTAAACACATGTGAAACACAGACCCGCTTATATCCCGTGTACCAATGCCTATACACCAACATTTACACACAACACGTAACACAAAATACACACGGGGGGGCACTTTGCCACACTTGAGTTTGCAGTTCCAAGTACTTTTTTCTGTGTACTTTGTTTTTGGTCCCTTTTAAACGCTCTGTAAAGTGCCTTTTTTCACGGAACGTTTTTTAAAATTGATCTATTAAACCAATTTGGCCATTTTGTTTTAAATTTTGATTTGTCTACTTTTGGAATGTAATTGTTTTGTGCCTCTAGTACTACATTTTTTAAAACATAGCCATCCTTTTTCTGTGGGTGCTTTCTCTATTTTACTCCAATCTACTTCTGTTAGTTTATTTTTCATACCTTCATAGTTTGCTAAACCTTAGCTTTAGTGATTACTTTTGGAGTTTTAAAAATCACTTCAAATGAGACCATGTTGTGGTCTGAGTTTGCCAATGGTTCTCTGACCCCTGTTTTAGTTATTCTGTCTTCGTTATTTGAAAAGACTAAATCAAGGCATGCCTCCCCTCTAGTCGGTTCCTTGACAAATTGCATTAGGAAGCAGTCATTTGTCATTTCCACCATTTCAATTTCGTCCCTCGTGCTCCCCACGGGTTTTCCCATTTTATCTGGGAAGCTGAAATCCCCCATTAGTATGGCGTCTCCTTTGCTACACGCATTTCTAATGTCATTGTATAACAGATTATTTTGCTCGGCATCTGAATTTGGCTGTCTATAGCATGCTCCTATTATTATGCCCTTTGAATTTTTGTCCATTATTCTGACCCTGTGACCGAGCACTGTTGTTGAGTGGCGTGTGTGGTGACGTCACGGACCAAGAAGTACCAGAAACAAAACAATGGATGGACGGGTGAAGCTGAACGTTACGGCGCTCAGCATATTTATTAAATAATAAGCAAAATATTTAAACAAACAACAAAACAAAAAACAAAAAGGCGCGTTGGCCAAACAAATAAACAAATAAGTATCGTGCTGGTGTAAACCAGCATGCTTAGCAGTTATTTTTAAGTTCAGTTTTCGCTCTCTCGTACACTCCTCTGTACACTCCACCCCGCAGCACGGGCAGCTGCAGGTTCTTATACTCTGGCCGAGGGGTTAACTAGCTGTTAATTATCTTATTACCCCTCGGCCACAGTCTGCACAAGTTTAGTAAGGATGCGTGACTGTCAGCTAGTTAAATAATCAGTAGCTGATCAGTCACGCATCCTCACGAGGTTTTTAAAACACAAAAACAATAACAGATAATGGCGGTGGCTTTTATCCGCGCCGCAAACAATAATACAAATAATAATAAAACAGTGCACATATACATAGGGGCGGGACACTCTGCCACAGTCCTTTTTCAAAACTCTGCATGGAAAATACGTATTTAACGAAGAAGAGCAACTTGTTAAGGTAATGTGTAAAAAAATAAAAATAATAACAATAACTTGAAACAAACCATGCAGCTACTTCACAATAACTTAAGACCCTGAATGCATCTGGGGCAGGCAGCAAGTATAGCTAAAGTTGTCTTGGCGATGATGCGCTGTAACGGGCTCGCGGTGGTGGTCTGTTGCTCTAAAGGGGTCCCGCGGTGATGGGGTTGCGCTGTATTTGGTCATTATATATATATATATATAATGACCAAATTATATATATATATATATATATATATATATATATATATATACAGTACTGTGCAAAAGTTTTAGGCAGGTGTGAAAAATGCTGTAAAGTAAGAATGCTTTCAAAAATAGACATGTTAATAGATTATATTTTATCAATTAACTAAATGCAAAGTGAGTGAACAGAAGAAAAATCTAAATCAAATCCATATTTGGTGTGACCACCCTTTGCCTTCAAAACAGCATCAATTCTTCTAGGTACACTTGCACAAAGTCAGGGATTTTGTAGGCATATAGTCAGGTGTATGATTAAACAATTATACCAAACAGGTGCTAATGATCATCAATTCAATATGTAGGTTGAAACACAATCATTAACTGAAACAGAAACAGCTGTGTAGGAGGAATAAAACTGGGTGAGGAACAGCCAAACTCAGCTAACAAGGTGAGGTTGCTGAAGACAGTTTACTGTCAAAAGTCATACACCATGGCAAGACTGAGCACAGCAACAAGACACAAGGTAGTTATACTGCATCAGCAAGGTCTCTCCCAGGCAGAAATTTCAAGGCAGACAGGGGTTTCCAGATGTGCTGTCCAAGCTCTTTTGAAGAAGCACAAAGAAACAGGCAGCGTTGAGGACCGTAGAGCGCCGGTGGTCGGCCAAGGAAACTTAATACAGCAGATGAAAGACACATCATGCTTACTTCCCTTCGCAATCGAAGATGTCCAGCAGTGCCATCAGCTCAGAACTGGCAGAAAACAGTGGGACCCTGGTACACCATCTACTGTCCGGAGAAGTCTGGTCAGAAGTGGCCTTCATGGAAGACTGCGGCCAAAAGCCATACCTCTGGCGGGAAACAAGGCCAAGCGACTCAACTATGCACGAAAACACAGGAACTGGGGTGCAGAAAAATGGCAGCAGGTGCTCTGGACTGATGAGTCAAAATATGAAATATTTGGCTGTAGCAGAAGGCAGTTTGTTCCGAAGGGCTGGAGAGCGCATACGAATGAGTGTCTGCAGGCAACAGTGAAGCATGGTGGAGGTTCCTTGCAAGTTTGGGGCTGCATTTCTGCAAATGGAGTTCGGGATTTGGTCATAATTAATGGTCTCCTCAATGCTGAGAAGTACAGGCAGATACTTATCCATCATGCAATACCATCAGGGAGGCATCTGATTGGCCCCAAATTTATTCTGCAGCATGACAACGACCCCAAACATACAGCGAAAGTCATTAAGAACTATCTTCAGCGTAAAGAAGAACAAGGAGTCCTGGAAGTGATGGTATGGCCCCCACAGAGCCCCCTGATCTCAACATCATCAAGTCTGTCTGGGATTACATGAAGAGAGAGAAGCAACTGAGGCTGCCTAAATCCACAGAAGAACTGTGGTTAGTTCTCCAAGATGTTTGGGCCAACCTACCTGCCGAGTTCCTTCAAAAACTGTGTGCAAGTGTACCTAGAAGAATTGATGCTTGATGCTGTTTTGAAGGCAAGGGTGGTCACACCAAATATGGATTTGATTTAGATTTTTCTTCTGTTTTCTCACTTTGCATTTAGTTAATCTATTATCATGTCTATTTTTGAAAGCATTCTTACTTTACAGCATTTTTCACACCTGCTAAAACTTTTTGCACAATTACTGTATATATATATATATATATATATATATATATATATATATATATATATATATATATATATATACACTACCGTTCAAAAAGTTTGGGGTCACTTGGAAATTTCCTTGTTTTCCATGAAAACATACATGAAATGAGTTTGAATAGGAAATATAGCAAAATGAATAAGAAATATAGTCATTGACAAGGTTAGAAATAATGATTTTTAATTGAAATAATAATTGTGTCCTTCAAACTTTGCTTTCGTCAAAGAATCCTCCATTTGCAGCAATTACAGCCTTGCAGACCTTTGGCATTCTAGTTGTCAATTTGTTGAGGTAATCTGAAAGATTTCACCCCATGCTTCCTGAAGCACCTCCCACAAGTTGGATTGGCTTGATGGGCACTTCTTACGTATCATATGGTCAAGCTGCTCCCACAACAGCTCAATAGGGTTGAGATCCGGTGACTGTGCTGGCCACTCCATTATAGACAGAATACCAGCTGACTGCTTCTTCCCTAAATAGTTCTTGCATAGTTTGGAGCTGTGCTTTGGGTCATTGTCCTGTTGTAGGAGAAATTGGCTCCAATCAAGCGCCGTCCACAGGGTATGGCATGGCGTTGCAAAATGGAGTTAGCCTTCCTTCTTCAAGATCCCTTTTACCCTGTACAAATCTCCCACTTTACCACCACCAAAGCACCCCCAGACCATCACATTGCCTCCACCATGCTTGACAGATGGTGTCAAGCACTCCTCCAGCATCTTTTCATTTGGTCTGCGTCTCACGAATGTTCTTCTTTGTGATCCGAACACCTCAAACTTAGATTCGTCTGTCCATAACACTTTTTCCAATCTTCCTCTGTCCAGTGTCTGTGTTCTTTTGCCCATCTTAATCTTTTTCTTTTTATTGGCCAGTCTGAGATATGGCTTTTCTTTTGCAACTCTGCCTAGAAGGCCAGCATCCCGGAGTCGCCTCTTCACTGTTGACGTTGAGACTGGTGTTTTGCGGGTACTAGTTAATGAAGCTGCCAGTTGAGGACCTGTGAGGCGTCTGTTTCTCAAACTAGACACTCTAATGTATTTGTCCTCTTGCTCAGTTGTGCACCGGGGCCTCCCACTCCTCTTTCTATTCTGGTTAGAGCCAGTTTGCGCTGTTCTGTGAAGGGAGTAGTACACAGCGTTGTACGAGATCTTCAGTTTCTTGGCAATTTCTTGCATGGAATAGCCTTCATTTCTCAGAACAAGAATAGACTGACGAGTTTCAGAAGAAAGTTCTTTGTTTCTGGCCATTTTGAGCCTGTAATTGAACCCACAATTGCTGATGCTCCAGATACTCAACTAGTCTAAAGAAGGCCAGTTTTATTGCTTCTTTAATCAGCACAACAGTTTTCAGCTGTGCTAACATAATTGCAAAAGGGTTTTCTAATGATCAATTAGCCTTTTAAAATGATAAACTTGGATTAGCAAACACAACGTGCCATTGGAACACAGGACTGATGGTTGCTGATAATGGGCCTCTGTACGCCTATGTAGATATTCCATTACAAATCAGCCGTTTCCAGCTACAATAGTCATTTACAACATTAACAATGTCTACACTATATTTCTAATCAATTTGATGTTATTTTAATGGACAAAAAATTTGCTTTTCTTTCGAAAACAAGGAAATTTCTAAGTGACCCCAAACTTTTGAACGGTAATGTGTGTGTATATATATATATATATATATATATATATATATATATATATATATATATATATATATATATATATATATATATATATATAATGCAAATGTCAAGCTTCTTGGCCAACAGAATATTCTCACATATAGGGGAGACTGTGGACAGTTGTAACATTTTTTACCTTTTTCTCCATTACGCACAGATGATTTGAACTAGTTTGACCAGACTTTGATACAAACAACTTACATCTGTCCTCTACATATCCCCATAGTTATCCTGTTTTAAGAGCTGATATACATATGGCAAGAGGGTTTGAAATGTAAGGTGTCTGATGTTACAATTGACCCAATGGCCAGGGTCAGTTGTAACGGGGGTGGGGTCAGATGTAACATTCTGTGAATAATAATTAAATAAATTACAACACATTTAATTTAACTCACGAATTGAATGTTTTATTGAATAAGATCAATTTTCACATGAAGCAAATGTGTTTGTTTTTATTGAAAAATAAAAATGTTCACATACAATTGTTTTTTGTTGTTTTAGTTTTAACATCCCTAAAATTATAGACCTTATCAAGCAAGAATGTCAGTCTGAGTCACAATTGTGATAGATGAACATTTTGTTTCCTTCAGTGCAAGATTCATGTTCCCAAAAATAGTTCAGCTAATGGTGTATTGGGTCAATTGTAACACGTGTTAGAATTGGCTCCTACCCAGGGAGCGATTACTAAACCCCAGGTTCCAGCAAGAAACAACAAAACTAAGAGCAATCAATTGTGTCAATTATAAGTACAGAGATCAGGGATGACAATGCTAAAAGCCTAGCTCCATAAACTGGATAACACAGATATATGTATCACCAAAAAAAAAAAATGGGGAAAAAATTGACTCTACTAGGTCAAAAATCGATTTTTGTAGATAAAATATCAAGGCTTTGGCACAGACAGCTCCTCTTCCACCGGCAGACAGAAATTTGAACTGAGCATGTGCGAGTGAGTGATGGCACTCTAGCTTGCTTCTAATTCAAGGTGTTACAACCGTCCCGTGTTATAATTGTCCCCAGTCTGTCAATACCGGCAGGGCAGACGCACGCGCAGCCAGATGGTCAAGTATGTGAGCTTGCCTCGCGCACTGAATGCATGCATGCCACAAGGCTCACCTGGGTCTTAAATCCTGCTAGGTGCAGACGGGATTGCAGTAACCACAGACCATACATGACTTTTGCAGAAATTAAAGGCTTGCTGGCATAAAGGGGTTTAACAGTAGAGTTTTTAGCAAAATACGGGAGAAAATCTGTTCGGAGAATTGTCCCGGCAAACAAAATCTGCATGTTAACAGGTCTGCACGAGTCATTTTACTTATGTAACATATCATTCTTTGTGGACTTGTAAAGCATGTGTGCCAAATAACTAAAAAAAACTGTTTTCCTATTGTTGCTTTTATTCAAGACATTTTCGTCCTGCAAGCTCTCTCTCTCTCTCTCTCTCTCTCTCTCTCTCTCTCTCTCTCTCTCTCTCTCTCTCTCTCTCTCTCTCTCTCTCTCTAACAGCTGCAGTATTATCATTAATGACAAAGGAATGCAAGTGTATTTATATAGGATGACGTCAGATGGACCCAGCTGACACCATTTGCCCTACCTCCTCAGCCTAGGTCTTTGCTCCGCTAATCCAGTCTATACTGAGCTCTAATGCTATCAGCATTAATTCTAGCCAAGAGAGGAAGCACGGCTCCCTTTTATTATCCTGCATACAAATCGCCAGTGAAAACCCCACACAGGGAAAGAAACGCATTCCTTGCTACAGGGTTACAGTCAGATGATTATTTGGATATTTATTTTTTCATTGGAAAAGTATTGATTTGGTTCAGAAGGACTTAAATGCAAGTGTGGTAAATGTGTTGCTTGTGGATCGTTTTGGGTCGCGAGGCTCGTCTGGAGTGTTATTCAGCCATCTGTACATTGGCCAGGTGTTAAGTCATTTTGAAGATAAATGGTTTTATTGATGGGACACATCTAACTGCTAATCAAAGTCAAAACCGTTTTTCGTTATGAGAATATGAGAATATGCAACGGAGCAAGCGTACATAAACAGAACAAGTTGAAGATTTTTTCGAGCAAATCTGAAGACCTTGGCACAAAATTCCATGCGATTAATGTAGTATTTATATTCAACTTAGACATTTTGACCGATTCTTCAAAATGTAAGCACTCTACTGTTATGGTTATGAGCTATGCTTTCTTTGAACATATGTCGCTGTAGTTGTTTGTTAAACTGCAGATATCAAATTGATCAAATGGAAAAACCTAATTATGCTAATTAATAGATAACACCGTAATGTCTGTATGTGCAGCTACATGGAATACACTAAAATAAAAAGTGTTAACTTAATTAGAAAGCATAAATGGGTTTATAAACTTCTTTACCGTGGACTGTATGCAACAGCACCGCAGTGTTGTGTAACTCACTGTCTCATTTTCAAAGTTACTTCTGAATATCATGTACAGACTGCTGCTAAATATTACCTTGGATAAAATGGGTTTAATACATGTTGTTACATGTTAAGTCTGCTGCGAGTGATGGGCACAATGTTCGTAGACGTTCTACTATTGGATGTTAATCCTATAAAAATATATATAAAATCCAAAGCTTTGTAACCTAGACTAAACAGAAGTGTTTTGCTTATTTAAAATGAGACGCGAATATTTCTCGAAAAGAGACAACATTTTGCGGCACTTTTTAAAATTAAACTCCTGGAGAAAGGACTTTTATGAATTTGATCTATGTCAGATTTATTCAATCTGACCATCCTCAAATCCAAGGATACAAGTGCCCTTGGTTTCAGAATGGAAAATAAAAAAGCAACACGTACATTTACTTAGATTTGTTTTATTTTGTTTGTTGTTTTTTTAATTAAAGCAGTACTCGGAAACTGTTGCAAACAATGGAATTATCTGAAGTTAAATGCTCAAGTGCAAACGATGAGCTGTATGTCATTAACAAAACCCCGATCAGTAACAGCAGCACAAGACCCAAAAGACTTCTTTGGCAAAATGCTGTCAGGCACATTACAGAGCAACGATTTATACACGAACAAAGCAGCACCAAAACCACAACTTCGGACGACTCCTACAGCCAAAGCTTTAGAAAGCAGTCTGCAAGCAAAACATCAATAGGGGACAGACATAACAATGGTGGGACCAAGGTGTTCCCGGAAAGGGCAAGTAGTGATTTGGGCTTCCTGCAACTAGACTGTGCCCCGAGTAACTCGGACTTCTTCCTTAACTGGGGATATACCTACAGAGGGGTCATCTTCCCAACGTTGAGGAACTCTTTTAAATCCAGGGACCTAGAGAGGCTCTACCAGCGTTACTTCTTGGGACAGAGACGTAAATCAGTGGTAGTCATGAACATCCTGGACGTGCTTACCAAGCTCACCCTACTGGTTCTTCACCTTACCTTGGCTTCTACCCCAATGGACCCAATAAAAGGGATTTTACTGGGCTTCTTCACAGGCATTGAGGTGCTGATATGTGCCTTAGTGGTGGTTAGGAAAGACACAACCTCTCACAGCTACTTGCAATACAGCGGTGTGGTGACTTGGGGGACTATGGCCACTCAGATTTTGGCATCAAGCCTTGGGTATGGCCTCCTTGGGGATGGTATCGGTTACGTGCTCTTCACTCTCTTTGCCACTTACAGTATGCTTCCATTGCCACTGACGTGGGCTATACTCGCTGGATTGGTGACCTCTATTCTTCATATTGTGGTGCAACTGTTTATTCCCCAAAACGCAATCATTTTTACAAACCAGGTAGGTATTATGAAACAACCTCATCATTTCATTCTTAATTTAGACAACGTGTCAAAAAATGTTGAATGACAGTTTTGTATATATATATATATATATATATATATATATATATATATATATATATATATATATATATATATATATATATATATATACATCCCATAATACATTTTCCCACTAAACATTCATTATTTAAAAATATATATTTTTACAACTTATTGTCAACCATATTTCTTTCTAAGCAAACATTATTTTTTAAAACATTAGACATTTCACTACTACATAACCTTATGTATCCTTAGTCCATGTGTATAAATAATGTACAGATAGTGAACGAATACATTATTATTATTATTATTATTATTATTATTATTATTATTATTATTATTATGGACATTGTTTACAAAAGAAACCTAACAAAAGAAAAACGTTATTCAACTGGTGACACATTTGTATTCTAATTCTAATTGAAATATATTGTCTTGACATCTATAATCCTATGCAATTCTCCTAATTAGAGTATGCGCAAAATAAGCAATTCTTCTATATCTTCTTGCCTTATTTTGCAAGTAACAAAACATTGGACCCACTGCCGAAGAGAAAGATACGCGGAGCTGTCCAGATAAAAAGGTTCTGAAAGGCATTCTCCCTGTCCACAAAATGCAGTTTTGGCTCCCTCTAGAGTTTTGTTTTAAAGTAGTGTAAATTCATTGTGGCCACGCTTTCATTATCCTTCCCACTACAAGGCATCAGTTGAACACATAGTTATGTTTTTATCTTGTCTGTTTAGTCTAGTCATTTTTTCATTCTTGCGAGGTAAAACTCAGGGCTTTCTGGGAGGAAAGATTAGTATGTAAGGATGGTCTATCAGCCAAAATCAGGCGAAAAAAGCACATTTGTTTTCACCTATTGTCTGTTCTGTCAGCTGTGAATGCAATTTATCCCTTAAGTGGTTTATATCTAAAATAAGACAATAATGTTTGTTAATTGAGGACTTTTTTTCTTATTACTATAATTCTCACTTTTACCTAGAACTGACAAATACCACAAATTGATGCTGTGTGCTGTATGAGACAAGTGGAACAAAGAAACACAGAGTGACATTTCACTTGGGATCTACAGCATAGAGTATACATTTGAATACACAGTATATAATATTCTTACTGAAAGAATTCCTATTGAATCTTGAATGTCACAACCTCATTAGATAGAGTAAAAAAGCTGTACTGAACCACTATAAAATATATACTGGTATATTTAAAAGCACATATAATATGTAGACTGCATGTTCAGCATTGCTACTCTGTTTTCTATCTGTGAATCTTATGCCTTGTGCGTCCTCTACTTCGTTTGTGATTAAGGATATTTGGTGCAGGCTCGGCTGGATACAAAAAAAATAGGAAAGGGGAAAATGTGTTAAGCCGAGGGGACACTAATGTAGAAAGGGATACTTTTTTTGTAGAAAGTGACATACACGCTACTTTGTTGCAAGCAACTGTTTAAGGACTGTTGATTTTGTAGAAGCAACATTACATCATAGAATAAATCAGCCAATGAAAGTGATGTAAAAAGTCATGTGACTAACTTCTTTGATGGCGAAAAATACAAAGAAAAATGGTGGAGAAAATGAATGTGAAACTGGTGTGGGATATTGCGAGAGAGAGAGTCATAGTTTTTTTTCAGGGTGATTTAAAAAAAATGTTAATTTTTTATAGGTGGTATAGACAAGTAAATAAGGGTTCATCATAAGAACATAAGAAAGTTTACAAACGAGAGGAAGCCATTCAGCCCATCTTGCTCGTTTGGTTGTTAGTAGCTTATTGATCCCAGAATCTCATAACAGCTTCCTGAAGGATCTCAGGGTGTCAGCTTCAACAACATTACTGGGGAGTTGGTTCCAGACCCTCACAATTCTCTGTGTAAAAAAGTGCCTCCTATTTTCTGTTCTGAATGCCCCTTTATCTAATCTCCATTTGTGACCCCTGGTCCTTGGATATATTGTGAGAAGTGTTGAATTTAAATCAAGGGAAGTAATGTTAAAACTTTACAATGCATTAGTAAGACCTCACCTAGAATATTGTGTTCAGTTCTGGTCACCTTGTTACAAAAAGGATATTGCTGCTCTAGAAAGAGTGCAAAGAAGAGCAACCAGAATTATCCTGGGTTTAAAAGGCATGTCGTATGCAGACAGGCTAAAATAATTGAATCTATTCAGTCTTGAAAAAAGAAGACTACACATAATATTTACATTAACCTCATCATTTTTGTTCTGAATGTGTTGTTTGTGGCTTGAATGTTTTTTCTGTTTTATTTGTGTAAATAAAAGTGTAAATAAAACTGTAACTAGAGATAAGTTGAAATGTGATTATTGTTATTTTTTATTATTATATTATATGAACAGAATTCCTAATTATGCCAGGTGAGATTTTTTTTTCTATAAATCAGATATCAGTAACTGTGTAACAATATTTGGAAGTTGCGTCTGCTGAACTGCGATGTTCAAACGGCTTTAAACAAAAAGCAGAACTCACTTTATCCATCACTATTAAGTTGTATCAAATGAAATCCTTTACTTGAGACAAAATGACCACTGAAAACACAACTTGTGAACTAAAACGTAACATATACCATTAACATACCGTTGTAGTTTAACATGAACGCTCTAATGCTTCAGCATCGGTACCAGACCGGCTTTTTAAAAAAATAAACTATAATGCCAACACAACATTATGTTTAAAACGGTTGATTATCATAGTAAATCGTTTTTTTCAAGGACTATAACAATAAGTGTGTTGACTTTAATGCCGTTGCACAAGATCTCGTGGTATTAACTGACATTGGTCATTAACTACCAGGAATGGACGACTAACGCTTATTTATTTGCCTATACCACCTGTAAAAGAAAAAGAATGGAAAACAAATCACCCTAAAAAAAATGATAAGGAGAGTTTTGCTGACAATATCCCACACCAGCTTCGCATTCATTTTCTCTGCCATTTTTCTTCTTTTTTTTTGCCAGGCGAAGAAGCTAGTCACATGACTTTTTACACCACTTTCATTGGCTGATTTATTCTATGATGTAATGTTGCTTCTACAAAGTCAACAGTCCTTTGATACAGCTGAAACTTATAGCTTGCACATCATTTTCTACGAAAAAAAGTAGCCCTTTCTACATTGTTCTTGCAACATGTAGACTAGTGTACCCTCGGCTTAAGGGTTACTGTATACATTAAATACACAGATACACACACACACTGTGTTGGAAATGCATATGTCTAACATGTAAAATAAAACAGAAAAAACATGGTACAAAAAGCCAGAAATGCTTGATAACATTTTAAACAAAACCTGTTCACATGCTGGGTGAGGAATTACCATTTTATTAAAGCTTTCAGTTACAGGGGTACAAATATATATACAGTATATTAGAAATGTATACTAGTGTTTTATGTGAAGTTTATAGGAAACTGGCAGTAAATGATCCAGGTGGATCTTTAAAGACCAGCTAAGCAACGAGTGATGATACATTTTTGCTTAAGAGAGCAAAATCTAGGAAAAGATGAATGCTAGACTATTACAGTATTGTTGCCTTGACCGTGATCAGCTTGAGAATGAGTGGGTGTTCAGTTATTTTTGTGATTCAATTAACTCTCCTGAATATGCTAGTCTATTTATATAATTTATAGATATAATATTGAGTTCTTCCTTATATTACACAAAAAGAAGGTTGAAAGAAACAAGAGATAAAAGAAACAAACAAACAATCTAATAATCCTTTGCAAAAAATCCTGGCACTTTATTATCAAGTTAGAGAAGTGGCCCGACTAATCAGTAGCTAATGCACAGCTATGGCCAAAAGTTTTGCATCACCTAGAACTTTAGGATTGAGACATAATAATAATAATAATAAATTATATGAACATAATCTAAATATTTTATTTAACATCATGTAATCAAAGAAACTACAAAATGGTATCGCTGAAAAGACTGCCAGAAGCCATAATAGTCGTACATTTCATGTTAGATTTTGAAAGTGTTTGTATGTATCAGAAATTATTTTCACAGAATTAACCTTCTGAAGTCTTATCTTTCAAACAGAATCTTCCTGGGTGGATGTGTGGGTGTTGATATATTATGCCAGTAAGAATTGGAGCAAGTATGTCATCAGCATACATTCTTGCTAGGGCTGTAAATTCAAAATTAGAGCTATCAGCAAGACAATATGATGTATATGACATATTTAGAATATTATAAAATAAGAAATAGCAAAATAACAATTGGATAAGTGGTAGAGGTAAGCAAATTAGATTGTAGTATCATGATAAAGTATATTAAAATGACTGATTTACATTTTGTGGATTTATGTAAAAATGTAATTGTGACATACAGATTTACGAGTGTACTGACAGACACCTTATATTCACAGAATCTAATACTCACAATAACTTCTGCGCAATAATGTTAATAACAATTTGTATTACAATTGGAAAAGTTTTTTGTTACATATATGGAAAAATATGACATTCTGAGTCAATCATATTAATGAAAAGGGTTTAAAAAAACAACCTTATTGCATCCATAATCCTTTTAAACATGTCAACAATTCCTGAAAGCATTGATACAAGGGATAAAGTATGTATCGGGTGGAAATTATATTGGAAGCAATTCAGTCACTTTATAATGCCCCTCTAGGAATGACTGAATACATGTTTCAAGAGCAACTCTGACAGATAAGATCTCCCATACCTTAGATGAGGTTAGTCATAGAATACAGGTGATTTCAGACAAACAAAAGGGACCAAATATTAAAAACATTCAATGCAAATCATGTCATTTTAAAATATTTTCTAGGTCAGGCAATCTAAGTAGTTTAGTTATAACATTACCAGCCCTTCTTAATTCATCTTTAAGCTTAGTTGAATTTATATCTGTGGATAGCAGCTTTGGTCATATACTGCATAACACTTTGTATGGGGTGACATCTGGACCATTTTGTTATAGATTGCTTTTAGGTTGGGATCATTTCGAAATGTTATTTAAAGCTCTAAGCTCTTAAATTGTTTCCTTGATGGTCTGCTTTACTGTTCTACACATACTGTATTTACCTTACTCAATGTAATGGCAATTCAATTCAATTTATTGTACAAAATAAAAATAAACAACTCCAAGTGATAAGTATCTTTTAAAACACCTACTTTGTGGACTGGATTTATGAGTGCAGGGAGGCATAGGGGAAATCTGATAGTATATTTAATTTCCTAGAATAGGCTTCCACCATGTAAGAAGCTGAAAGTTTACATATGCTCATTCATTTTTGGGGGGCCCTCACTCAAGGAACTGTTTATCTCAATCAACCAGTGAATTGATTTTGGAGATTTAATGCAGTCAGGGTTAAATCTTGAACTCTTTGCTTGCTATTGGATTGCCAGTTTGATTCCCACACTTGTTAAACAGTCCAGAAATTCTCTCACAGTTACTCTCACTTTACTGCCAGCAAGATACTAATAATCAATTAAAATGCAGAAAATAACATTTTATCTTTGATGTTATCCTTCATGTTGTAATCTGCTAACCTGCAATTGGGTGGTGTCAGTAGACTGCAGTACTAGTGGGTTTTGGAGGGTGGCAACTGTAAGTTATTGTGTTCATTCCATGAAATATTGTATTCCTGGAATAGGTTTCCATCATGCAGGAAGCTGGTAGTTTACAGATGTTCATTCAATTTTTGGGGGTTGTATTCATTCCAACATACATTGTTCATTTGCAGTCTTTTCTTCATGATAGTGTGGTGTCTGTTTTAGAATGCTGTGTACTACATATGAATGTATGCTTGCTGCCTGCTGTTGAAATTTAAACAAAATGCCTGGCATCTAATTGTGCAGTCGCCATGAGAAAAATAATAGCGTGATCCTGCATTCCTTCAATGTCACATCTTAACTGCATTGGCACAGCTGATCTTTTTACAAAATATACGTGCTGTATGTTGCTTTTTCATACATTTTTACCCCAAGTTCATTTTAGTTTGCTGGATATAATTATGCTATATTTTACTTTCTGAAATATGACTGGTGACCAAATGTAATTCTTCCCTAGCTTACTCTTTTGTGTACCTTATCAAAAGCCAGACCATTGTTTACATTCCCTAAAGGTAGCTGCAGGCATCCTCTCTACTTTAAGTCATATGTTATTTTCTAACCGTAACGCTAACCCTAACCCTTACTAAGCTGGTTCTGAACTCCTACAGCCAGGTGTTTAAGTACTCTTGAAACATGTATTCAGTCAACCAGGGGGCCGTTTCCCAAAAGCAACTTAAGCCATACGAACATCTTAACACCATCGTAAGAGCAACGTGTCAAATCTGATGCGTTTCCCAAACACTGTCATTAGTTAAGTAATTGTAAGGAGATAAGTGCATCGTGAAAGTACATAAATGCATTGCGAGATCATTCCCTCTTGCTGTATCTGGCAGTACTGCTGCGATTCACAGAATTGTGGAACTTAATCATAAGAACATAAGAACATAAGAAAGTTTAATTGTTGCAGACGCCACCCGCGCAGTAGATTATTAAGAATTAATGCCAACATAAGAACAAATTTAAACCCATTAGATATACTTAGTGACAGAGAAATCATTAGAAGATACCGGCTTCCACGGAATGAAATCCTAACTTTACTGGAGTTACTCACACCGGATTTGAGGAGGAGCACTGAGCGCAATTATGCACTAACTCCAGCTTTGCAATTGCTGTGTTCATTGCGGTACTATGCCACAGGTAGCTTTCTCCAAACCATAGGCGATGAGCTGGGACTCAACAAAGCGTCTGTATCACGGTGCGTCCAAGCAGTAACCACAGCGCTTGTTAGGCACGCATCTGAGTACATTAAGTTCCCGAGGACACAGGCAGACATTCATGAGGTTCCATTATACGCAAACATCCCACAGGTCATTGGGGCAATTGATTGTACACTAATTCCCATAATAACCCTGTGGATAGATGAGCCTCTGTACGTCAGCAGAAAAGGCTACTCAGCAATCAATGTCCAAGTTATATGCAATCACGAGGGTGTTATCACGGACATTGTGGCAAAGTGGCCAGGGGGTACCCACGATGCCTTCATATGGTCCAATTCCGCGATATCCCAGGCAGCAAAGAACAGGCAATTTGGCAACGGCTGGTTGTTGGGGGACAGTGGATACCCCTTGCGACCGTGTCTCCTCACTCCTATTCTGGATCACCGCAATGCTGCTGAGGAAAGATTCAGCAACGCGCATCGCCTCACTAGATGCACCATTGAGCGTACCTGTGGTGTGTGGAAAATGAGGTTCAGATGCATTGACAAGTCGAGTGGGGGACTACACTTCACACCAGCCAAATGTTGTGCTGTGATTGTGGTTACGGCCATGCTACACAACATTGCAGTGCAAGCAAGAGCACCGTTGCCCAATGACAACATAGCTGAACCTGAGAGAGATGATGGAGGTGAGCCTGTTGCTGATGCAGGACAAGAATACATTGCAGGGATTGCTACTCAGCGTTGTCTCATATGCAACGTCTTTGATCATTGAAACAAGGACACAGAATTCCAGTTATACCATAACCTTTTCTTTGTTTATGTCACATTCATAAATGATTTTGTACAACTCAAATGTCAAAAAACAAGAACATATGATTTGTTACAGATTATATTATATGACATAATAAAAAGGCACAAATGTTTTAATTGTAGGCCACTTATTACAATAATGGAGAACATATTTGACAAATCGATTAAGATGTGATTGACTCCTCATCCTTTTCAGCACCTTTGCTGGGACAGCACCTTCTACGATGCACTTTAAGGTAATTTTTAAGATGCAGTTTAACGATGTGTTTCAGGAAACGCATGTGAAGTTCGATCGAACTCAGCTGCGATCCATCGTGAGCATGATCTTGAAACCTCAAGTTCTATCATTATCGGGAAACGGCCCCCAGGTCTTTAAATACACTGAACTCATACAGCCAGGTGTTTAAATACACTGAACTCATACAGCCAGGTGTTTAAATACACTGAACTCATACAGCCAGGTGTTTAATTACACTGAACTCATACAGCCAGGTGTTTAATTACACTGAACTCATACAGCCAGGTGTTTAAATACACTGAACTCATACAGCCAGGTGTTTAATTACACTGAACTCATACAGCCAGGTGTTTAAATACACTGAACTCATACAGACAGGTGTTTAATTACACTGAACTCATACAGCCAGGTGTTTAATTACACTGAACTCATACAGCCAGGTGTTTAAATAAACTGAACTCATAAAGCCAGGTGTTTAAATACACTGAACTCATACAGCCAGGTGTTTAATTACACTGAACTCATACAGCCAGGTGTTTAAATACACTGAACTCATACAGCCAGGTGTTTAATTACACTGAACTCATACAGCCAGGTGTTTAATTACACTGAACTCATACAGCCAGGTGTTTAAATACACTGAACTCATACAGCCAGGTGTTTAATTACACTGAACTCATACAGCCAGGTGTTTAAATACACTGAACTCATACAGCCTGGTGTTTAAATACACTGAACTCATACAGCCAGGTGTTTAATTACACTGAACTCATACAGCCAGGTGTTTAAATACACTGAACTCATACAGCCAGGTGTTTAAATACACTGAACTCATACAGACAGGTGTTTAATTACACATACAGCCAGGTGTTTAAATACACTGAACTCATACAGCCAGGTGTTTAATTACACTGAACTCATACAGCCAGGTGTTTAATTACACTGAACTCATACAGCCAGGTGTTTAAATACACTGAACTCATACAGCCAGGTGTTTAAATACACTGAACTCATACAGCCAGGTGTTTAAATACACTGAACTCATACAGCCAGGTGTTTAATTACACTGAACTCATACAGCCAGGTGTTTAAATACACTGAACTCATACAGCCAGGTGTTTAATTACACTGAACTCATACAGCCAGGTGTTTAAATACACTGAACTCATACAGCCAGGTGTTTAAATACACTGAACTCATACAGCCAGGTGTTTAAATACACTGAACTCATACAGCCAGGTGTTTAATTACACTGAACTCATACAGCCAGGTGTTTAAGTACCTCAGATTTATTGTTGCAATGTACTCTTCTGAGGTACACAGCATACATTATCCAGTCAAAACTAACTATTACTAACACCTCTGCATAGAAAGGTGTGCTGTGGGAGTAGTCGTAACCTGCTAACTTCAATCTATTTACTTTCTGCAGTTGCTCAGCGAACCAAAAAATAATAATTCCCTACATGTTTTTGGTTACACGGATAACATTTTTTAGGAAAAACCTGTGGTGCTGATATTTTCATGGTTTAATTAAAGTAACAATATACACTTTTAAATAGTGAAGGAAATAAATGAATGAGGTCCAACATTGAAAAATATTAGAGCCTGAATCTGACAGATTTTACAGCATGGTTACAAAGATTTAACGGTTTAAGTGTTTATCTCAAATCTTTGTATTAACCACTTGGTGAGTCACATAACTTTTTTTTCTGGAGAGAATAAGAACACATATAGCATGATTTTCAAAAGGGGCAAAATAAGAACTAGATCGCTAAATTATTTTTAAAACCTGATTTATGTAACCACATCACTTGATTTATATTTTTAAAGGGTCAACAAGTGAATTCACAAATCATTTCATCGAAACCCTTTGAAAACCATATACTTAGTGACCCAAATCAGCTTTTAGAAATCACTTTGCACCCCAGTTCTTATTATGCCCTTTTTGAAAATCATGCTGTTATTGCCTGTAATTTATTTAAAACTGAGTTTGTTGCTATTATGGTGGTCAGGCAAGCCCTGATTGCTACTAGTTATCCTGAGGTGCATTAGTTTTTGTGCCTGTCCCTGCGACTGAATTTGTGAAATTCTGAAATACTGTACCTTTTCCTATTGGCCCCCCTACCCATATTTGATGAATGACCTAACAATATTAATGATCTCACAATATGTATGTATTCATCTGTACCTATACTTAGTATAACACTAGCCACTGGATTCCAGGTGGGCCAGATGTTATCACCTCCTATATACAGTATAGTAATAAAGATCTATGACATGGAGTACCTCCAGGTTTGACCTCAGATTTAAACTGATTGTGTTATTTTAGATTGGCTTACCTCCAAGCATCTATTAAAAGACCATATGTCACCCAAGCTATTCAAATGGGTTGGGGTTTAATTTGATTGTAAATAGATTTAGAATGCACTTTCCTATCTTAGACCTATTAGTTACTATAACAGTGCCAGCAACAAAAGTGTACAAACACAGTCCACCCTTAGGCAGTAGCAGACAAACAAGAACCAGCAAGAACCATCTGATGATGTATGCACCAAAACATGGCCATGTAGCATTGACAGTGACTGGTTCCAATGGGGACAGGTTTCTTTTGCTCATTCAGACGAACATGTTTGATTAATGAGTTGCATTGATGTAATGTAATGTGGTAATGGCAGGAGTTCTCACGTCAGCCCCAATTAAAGTAAGGACAGCAGGACAGTGAGAGAGATTATATTGGTTACACCAAAGATGTCTAGCCACTGTAGCAGAGATGTAACATTACAGAATAGTAAGAAAAAACACTGTGACTATAAGAGGTTTTATTATGCAGTGAAGCAGAAGCAGTCTCTCAAGCACTTCCAACCAGTTGAATTATGAGATAGCTGAAAGCCTTGAAGTTGAATAATGAAGGTTCTGATGATTATAATGTTAAGATGATATAGTGTTAAGATATTGGTGTGTTTTTATGCTACATCTTTCCATAACTGAAGGGTTATAATAAAACTGACACATTGTAGGTTATTGTAGGAAACCAACTGTGGACAACACCACCCTCAACCTTGAATGCCAAAATTAAAATGGTGATGCTTTAGTTTACAGATCCATTTTAAGTTTTTCATGTAAAAATAGGTATTTATTTTATTTTTATGACATATTATAGTAAGAAATTATTTTTTAAATTGTATTGTATTCAGTGTTGTTATCTCAATTCGTAATTTCTAACTGTTAATAACATTATTAATATCATGTTCATGGATCTTTAAATACAGTGACCACTTACAACACATCCTTAAAAATGTTTCTATAAAACTGTTAACACTTTATATCACCCTCAATGGATGACTACTATAAGGAGCTATCTTTTTATTATATACAGTACAGCATCTTATAATAAGCCACCAGAATGGAGGATCTATTCCTAATAAGCTGCATATCTTATGTTGTCCTCACGCAGTTTGGCGAGTAGTATGGCGTTTATCTTATACATGAAAAATGGCAATGAACCAGTATGTCTCATAGGTCACAATATAAAACAGCAGCCCTCACTAGCTGACCTATGTAGCTTTCAACAAGGTGAATCTACAAAGAGGTCTTGAATATTATATTTAATATAATGCTTTAAAGCTTCCCATTTAATAACTGATGAGAACTTAAGACGGGGAATGGCCTAGAAATGGCCAGAGAATCAGTGGTCTACTTTAGGATCATATTCAATACCTGTTTACTATGTTGTATTGTATTAAATGGATCAAGCTTTCATAGGCTTATAGATGTTTTTAGAGTAATTGTGGTGAGTCTTTAAAAAACTGTTTAGGGGAAGAGAGTGGTGGCCTGACAGCCCAGTATTTCTATTACATATTGTTGTGTTTATGTGTTAATTCACTGATTACATTTCTTGTGGCTCAAAAGAATACCTATTTTGGTCACATACAGAAGTTTATACAAATAGATTAAGGCAGAATTGTATTAAGAAAGAAAAATATAAGTATAAACTTTTATTTGATATTGGAACTAATTTTCAAAATCAAGTATCTGATACAAGAAGTTTGCTGTTTGGAGATCATTTGAATCCAGTGTGTTTTTTAATCTCTGCTAAACACTTATGGCTTGGACAACATATTTGTTTTGGTGCATAAAATTATATTCTTAAACTAGGTTAGGGGTTTAATTCCACATGGAACGTTGCATAATAAAAAAATAACTATTAGCAATTGTTAATGTCGCTAATTATGAAAATGAAGAAAATACAGTACTTTACTTTATAGACAGACTTTATATAAAGTTACAGTAGTGAACAACAGCTCTATGACTTTCGTTTCCACAACATGTTCTCTCACAGCCACCTAACCTTATTGCTGAGCTGACAGCAAATATTGTTATTGTCTCTTACCTGCCAAATTTAAACAGAATCAGACTTCCGAAAATAAAGTTATTTATTTGTTTATTTATTTATTCTCTCAAATTGTATTACTTTTTCTTAGCAGTTAATTCCTTGTCCGAACAGAAGGTGTGAGCTCTTTCTCTTGCAGTTGCAGTGTAAGCAATTGACCTGATGGACTAATCTTTTTTTATGTTTTACTCTTATTATCTAGATTCTTCCATTGGACTTAGTTCTTTGGTCAAATTGATTTTGCGTTCAGTTTAAGGTTACTTATGGTAAACTTTGGCATGTTGTATATTTGTACACAGACCCTGTGGATTGATCAGTACTGGGTAATGTTGCTGTTTATGATACTGTATATGAGGTGCAGGTGTGTCGACATGCCTAAACCTGTTGCATTGCCATCTGAAAGGGTGTCGAGGGGTTTACCCTCTCTAGAGTTCCCAGAAAAGCAAAGTACTGCATATAGATTGTTATGATTAAATCATGTTAGTGTATTTTCCGTGATGAATACATTGCATGACATTCGATGCATTTGACAGTTTTATAAAGTTATTTGACAGTTGGTAAATTTCTTTAAGAATAACACAATGCTATTGACAGAGCATATTTGAAAAACCTTGTACACAGAAATGGAAGTAGGGAAACATCCCTATTATAATTAATGTGCAGCATATTATTCACTACTGGTTTAAGAAGATATTTCCTCTGATATTGATAGTGGTTTAAACAGATAAATGCTTATTATATGAGAAAACAAGTAATACTTTGTAAATAGTAACGTAACAGGGTGAGGGTCCGAGCTTACTCACAATCACATTTATCAACTCAGGAACACAGAGGTTTTTGGAATGCAGGAAACAACAACTTGGTAGTGTTCACAGGCATAAATATTTATTTTTGGCACAGGAAGGATACTTCACAGAACTGACAACTGATGCTCACAGACTAACAGGTTATACACAAAATGACTGACGTTCCCAAAGACAAGATCACAAATGACAAAATGCACAGGAAAGACATGGCATTAAATAAGCCCCAGCCCCGCCTACTCTTAACAGGAAGAAATATTCAATAAACATTTGCACCTGAAATGATTTTATACAAAAATAAACTCTTATTTAACATTCATTCCATTCATATTTTTTTACAATAAACATTCATATATTTTACATTAAACATGTTTCTTCTCCTTTACACCTACATCAATACCGTTTTTGTTTAGAAACAGACGATAGATCAACTATTGCAATATCCTATGTTTACTTGTTATTATTATAATTGTCATTATTATTCTTTAGTCCCTAACTCTTACCAGTAAAGACTGAGCATTAGCATTACCTCTTCTCTTGGAAGAATACCAAACATATGGCTATAACAAAACACTTATCCCACATGTAAAGCCACGGCAACTTCATTAAGGTAAGCACCCTAATCTACATAAAGCAATATTTTGTAATTTAGAAAAAGATTGAGTATCATCAGCCAATCCACTTCCAGCGACAGCGAGCATTAATACACAGTAGTTATATTCGTTAGTTATACAGTTAATACTAAACAAAGACACAATTGGTCCAAATTAATTTTATTATCCACCAAAACCAGCCAATCACAGCCTGTCCGCTCGACTGGAGCACAAACACATGAAACTTTTTTATGCGCCAATACTCATGTGTATACAAAAAATCTCGACATCTGTGATGAAAACAGATGAAAACGAACAGAAAAAATACGTTTGATAGGGGTGGATAAAAATGTATCCTGTACCATAAATGATACGCACAAATTCAATGGAAATACTTTCTGAACGAATTTTATGAGCTAGCGCATACTTTTTTCAGGTGGTATTTACATGGTCAACGCAGCACATCTCCAGATGGGGCACTTAATTAAAACTTAATGACACATCTCATATATCAATCAAATCTACAGCTATGGCCAAAAGTTTTGCATCACCTAGAATTTTAGGATTGAGACATAATTAAAGAAAACTACATGAACATAATATAAATATTTAATTTTAACACCATAATAGTATTTAAGCCATAATAGTAGTACAGTTTCTCATGTTAGATTTCGAAATGTCAGATTTTTCAATTTTTAATAGTTTTTTGTTGATTATATGGAAAACTACAGTGGTATGTAATTGAACATGTTAAGGTAACATTATTCAGCAGCTTTCATTCGACTTTATAAAACAAAATTGATTAATTGTGTCGGGTGCCGCAAAATCTTTTCCATAGCTGTAATTGCCGCCCATAATTATCAAAAATAATTATTCTTGAATCACCTATGTTTATTTTTTTATATAAAAAACACTTGCTTGGGTAGCACCGGACAGAGCAGTTACGGTAAGTCAACTTAAAACAACACACATCATATGCAGGGGTCGGCACAGTCATGCTACATGATGGGCACATTACAAAACACTGACCTCACTAATGGACATGATCATATATGACGTACATTTAATTATAATCTAAAATAAACATACCTGTCAGGATGTGAGTGGTGCAGGAATGACGAGATGTCCAAACAGAGGGTCTATGTACAATACTGTTTATTTTTCATGACAACACGCACACACAAAAATCCACAGTGCTAAGGAAAAAGGCAGGTGCTCCCAGTGAAAGTGTCCAGTGAAAGTGTCCAGGGAAAGTTTCCAGTGAAAGTGTCCATTGAAAGTGTCCAGTGAAAGTGTCCAGTGAAAGTTTCCAGTGAGTGTCCAGTGAAAGTGTCCAGTGAAAGTTTGCAGTGAAGTGTCCAGTGAGAGTGTCTAATGAAAGTATCTAGTGAAGTGTCTAGTGAAAGTGTCCAGTGAAGTGGCCAGTGAAGTGGCCAGTGAAAGTGTCCATTGAAAGTTTCCAGTGAAAGTTTTCAGTGAAGTGTCCAGTGAGAGTGTCTAGTGAAAGTGTCCAGTGAAAGTGTCCAGTGTAAGTTTCCAGTGAAGTGTCCAGTGAAGTGTCCAGTGAAAGTTTCCAGTGAAGTGTCCAGTGAGAGTGTCTAGTGAAAGTTTCCAGTGAAGTTTCCAGTGAAAATGTCCAGTGAAAGTTTCCAGTGGTGTTCAGTAAATTGTTGTGCTCCTGGTGATATCCAGGGGGTTTTGCTGGCTTGAATGCTTCAGCTCCTGATCACTCGGCATCTACACAAAACAAAACAAAATAAAACAAAACACAACAACGATCTGGCTCGATTATTCTTTTCAGCGCAAGGGGCCGTACTCACGTAGCTGCATCCCCTTTGTCCTGCCAAACTCCTCCCTGTGATCAGCACGGCACTATGCTGTATCCAATCACCAATCACCACGTACACCACAGCTGATCACAAAAGAGTTGTTCAGCAGTCTTACAGCTTGGTCATTTCACCAAGATGACCGACTTCCGGTTCCGTCGGCCCATCCCTGTGAAGGTGTACCATCAATCTTAGCACCCTTCCAGGTCAGGAGGTAGATTTGCAGTGCAGATTCATTCTCTTCCATTCAAAATACCTCATAATCCTGTGCTAGCATTACCGACGCACCGTCTGATTTAAACCACACAATGTTCTGTACTTGATCATTATTTTGTTAATTTTCCAAGCAACTGAATAGGTCTGCACCAGAGTTTCTGTATTACAGCTTACAGATATTTCTTGAACCTGCTTTAACATTTACAAAGCTATGGTAAATAATAAGTTGACTCGTGTCACTTTGGTCAGTGCTTTCATCACACATTCTGTGCGCAAACGGCGATTTCAGGGTTTTGCTGAAAAGGCAGTCACCACATTTCTTATTCTCATTCTCAATTTCTTTAAAGATGCTACCTGTTGTAAACTGTAACAGCTTTTGCCAAACTGTAGGTTGTGTAGGCAAGGCAGAGATCATTCTGTGCATCTTTTTGGTCCAAGTTTACAAATGCCGACATACACCTGACCCTCTGTTTTATTTTACTTCTCTTATAGTCCAGGACACCAAAATTTGGCCATCGGTACCATTCGGGACAAAGGCTCACAATGATTTTTGGCAAAGTCTGGACCCCTAGAGATGGAAAATAGGTGATAGCAGTGCATAACCCTTTGCCAAATCTGTTTTATCACCACATTTTCAACTATACCCCCCAATTTGCCAGCAGCTGGATTTCTACAACTGTGAAGCAGGGTCTTTATATCAATCTCCCATAAATTGTTTAAGTTAGGGAATTGAAATTAACAGCTAAGATAGTCAAGCACTTGCATTTACCAGTGCAACAAACAGCACTGCATTCATTTATTTTCATTGGTTTTCTATTGGCAACCTTTCTATTTTACAGTACCTAAAATTAAATTTCCAAAACAGTTGTTTTTACTAAAAGGTAAAAGTTAATCTAACTATCTTAACTTCTTTAATACAATGGTTTTAGTAAACTTGTATATTGAGTAATGTATCAGGGTCAATTTAAGACCTTTTGTAAATATTCTGGGTGCTGTATTAACCCCTTATGTCCTGCGAACATATGTCATATAGTTACACAGTTTTTTCTTTAAAAAAAAGAGCTGGATTGTCATTTTTCACTCAGGGTCGCTCATCGAGGAGTTATTACATAACATATGGCTTTAATTTAATTATATTACACGATTAAAATATCTTTCATGCGACTTTCTTGTTAAATGTAATTTACACAATTCGTGGCTATCTTACCTATGCGTAACTTTTGTTTTCTTTTCAATGCAGAATGATAATAAAACATTTCCTTTGATTTACTATGTTTCATGATTTTAGCTTTGACTTAACATCCCATATTTTTTTGTACACCTTGTTTTGTTGATTTGCTTCTCACCTGTACAATGATTGATGTAGTACCTCTCCGTGTGCCGATTCTCGAGCTTTATGCAGCATAAATGTAGGTATTTGAACTTCGGAAATTGCCTCAAGGGCTTATTTTGAACTGAAATCTGTTTTCGTATTTGTATCAGGTTTTTTGCAGTATTTCGACTCGACATATTATCTCCACAGCAAAAGCTCAGGAAATAGCCTGTGACCTGATGAAGGCATATAAAATAGAAGAGCAAAGTTATGCTGACTTCAGAACTGAGATACTTGAGAGCAACCCGCCGATGAAGAAATTCCATGACCCCATGAAAATGAACGAGCTGAAAACCTTCAGCAATATGAGCAAGATGAAGGAGGTGAAGAGCAATGGGAGGGCAATAATTCTGAAAGCAGACAGGGCACTCTTTGGTCACATCATTGTGATGGCACAGAGCCGGGATCTTCAGATGGCAGATGTACTCTCCCATCCTCTGGGGCCTCTGCCATGGACATTGGCAAACCCAGAAGGGCTCCTTCGAAAGACCAACAAAGCTGCTTTAGCCACATGCTTTCAGAAGAATGTAGCACCAGCTGAAGAAATGCCAACTTTGGTGGAGTGACCATGTCTGTGCTATCCATGTCTGTGCTGTCCATGGCTGTGCTGTCCATGGCTGTGCTATCCATGTCTGTGCTATCCATGGCTCTGAGGGAGGGAAGTAGGAGTCAAAGGATTGATGTGGTGTTTGACACATACCAGGAAACCAGGAAACATCTATAAAGAACAGTGAAATAACAGTTAGAGGGGAAGAGCCTGGACTCCAGCTACAAAGCATCACAGCTTCACAAATTGTAAGGCAGTGGAGAAGATTTCTCAGCCAAGTCAGAAACAAAACAAGCCTCCTTTTTGGTGAATGAGTGGAAAAAGTCAGAGTACACTGAGATACTTAAGGATAAGGTACTCTTTGCAACCTCTGAAGACAAATGGTACAAGATCACATCTGAAGGTACCCAGGAGATGCTTGATGTCAACAGTACACAAGAGGAAGCAGATGGTCGCTTGTTGCTACATGCAGCATATGCTGCTGAATAAGGCTACCAAGCAGTAATTATAAGCTCAGAGGACACTGATGTTTTCATCATGTGCTTGGCATTCCAAGATTGCATCAGGACCCCATTGTTCCAGAAATGTGGCACTAAAGCACACACAAGGGTCCTTTACATTGAGAAAATAGTAGCTGCTGTTGGCACACATAGGCATGCATGCATATACAGGATGTTACACAGTCAGCACATTTGCAAGCAAAGGGAAAATTAGTGCCCTCAAAATCATGAGTACCAACAGAGAGGCACAGGAAGCCTTCTCACAGTTGGGGGAGGAATGGAATCTGTCTGAGGAGCTGATGGACAAATTGGAGAAGTTCACATGCCTTCTCTATGCAGCCAAATCTGCTACAGTGAATGTAAATGATTTGAGATATCACCTATTCTGTGCGAAGAAAGGTGAGATTGAGAGTCACCAACTACCCCCATGCAGACTGTTTAAAGAAACATGCCCAACGGGCCGATTACCAGGCTGCAATATGGAGGAGGTGTCTGGAAAAGGACCCAGAGACACCTAGCTCTATTGTAAACGAGCTGCAACTCACTCATGGTTCGTTGCCCCTTTAAAAACAGACCCAGGACACAAAAATGAAGTTTTCCAGCGCTAACGCGTTATTTTTTAATAAACACAAAAACTAAATAAACAAAACAAACACTTAGCTCCTTCGGAGCACTGACTAAACAGTATAACTAAGCCGTTTACCTGGCATAAACAAAATAAACTGCACCGTTGTACCACAACACCTACTTTTTCGATTGACTGCTCGGACACAGAACACACCATCTGTCTCCTTCTACTCAGCAGCCCCAAGCAGACTGACTGCTTCTCTTAAATACCCTGCACCTGGTACTAATTTACAATTACCACCAGGTGCAGGGGATAATAAACAATAAAACAATTAACAATTAAACAGAACGTGCATATGCAGGGAGGATATTAACCCCCTCCATGCTGTCTTACAATATATATATATATATATATATACACACACACACACACACACACACACACACACACACACACACACACACAATACAATGTCATAAAACCAATATAGATTTAACGTATTCTGCAGCACAGAACAGGTTAATACAGCACCTAGAAAATTACACCCAGAAAATTACAAAAGGTCTAAATTGACCCTAATACATTACTCAATATACAAGTGCACTAAAACCATTGCATTAAAGAAGTTAAGATATTTAGACCGAGTTTTTTGTAATTGGTACTGTATTTTGATTTATGGTTTACTATGACAAAGATATTAATTCATATTATTTAGTATGATGTATAGCATAACAAAATACGTACTCATCTGTGACTAGTGTCCCATATATGGGAGGCTATGGCAATGTGCCCCGCCCCTGTGTGTATTTTTGTGTTTTATATTGTATCTTGCGTGTGTTAATGTTGGTGTATTGTAGTTGGTACATGGGATATAATGCAGGTAATGAGCATGTGTGTTTAAAATGTATAATTGTATTTAGGCACAGGGATTGCACTTCACTTCACGTGCATTTAAAGTACTTAATATGTGAGCACGGGGTTTTCACAGATTAGTTCACGTGCTGGGATTCAAGTGAATAATTAATTTGTAATTCAATTCCAGCACAAATGTATATATAGATGCACAAAGCACTCAGTTGGGGTTGTGTGTTCGTGAGTGGAGAACGGGTGTGGAGAGGAGGTAAAAACTATTTAAAACTAAAGGAAAATAATTGCTACAATGTGCTGGAAGCACCAGCATGGTACTTGTTTTGTGTTTAGTGTTCGTCCACCCTGTTTGTTAGTGTCTATTCATTTTGTTTGTCTGTTTATTTTGGCCTCAAGTGCCGTGTCCTGTTCCCTTTCAAGTCGAAAATAACCATCAAGTACAGGACATTGCCGTCAGGCAGTAGGGATTGGCTGAGCTTTATAGCAAAGCTGCCGATAGGCCTCTGCGCGAGCTGCCACGTAAGCCTTTCCCCCTGGGAGCTTACTATACATAGCGCGCAGAGACTCTCTTCCTCTTTTGCCTTCAGCCTATGTAGGACATTGAGCTGGTAAGTTTTCTCTCTGAGAGATTTTCTCCACTGATTGTACTCGTCAGCCTTGAGCTTGAGAAGCTGGCTACCGCCCTTCTCTGAGTTGATTTCAGTGTTCGCTCTACAGAGCATTATTTATATATATATTTCATTCACTTTTCATTGACGCTTTGCTTCGGTGCACACACCTCGACGCTTGATGCTTCGGGCGCCTGCGCTCGACGCCGGCGCTCGGTGCTGACGCCGGTGCCTCGACGCCGGTGCACGCACCTCGACGCTCGACGCTTCGGTGCATGCACCTCGACGCCGACGCCGGTGCTCGACGCTGGTGCATCGACGCCGACGCCGGTGCACGTACCTCGACGCTCGACACTTTGCCATTCGACGTTCGGTGTTCGGCACCGCGGTGTTTCGTGCACGCACATGACGCTCATACCTTAGACGCTTCCGCGCTCAAAGCAACGCATCGACACGCAAACGCGTCGGCGATCGGAGTGTTAATGATGTCTGGGCTCCACTGTTGCGTCACCTGCGAGGCAAAATTGCCGGCGAACGATCCACATGAGGACTGTGTGGCGTGTCTGGGACCAGAGCACACCGCGTCTGCCTTGGCAGACAGATCGTTTTGCGCATTGTGCGCTAATTTTCAGCAGCGCACTCTTCGCCAGAGGGCGAGGAAAGCAGTTGGTAGCCACTCCCCTTCCTCAGGGTCGTCTTACACCCTGTCTGTCCCGCCGTCGTCCACAGCGACTCCGCCCGTCACACTGCGGATATCCAGGAGCCCCTCCCAGCTTACAGCTGGCCAGAGATCCCCAGACCATAGACGCGTGCCCGGGGAGCGCTCTCATAGCCCGTCTATCCGACCCTGAGGCCCCTCCCCTCGCAGGGAACGCCCTCGCCGGTCACGGTCTCGCTCCGTGTCACCCCGCCATAGGGGACGCTCCCGTTCTCCTCGTCGGGACAGGCGTTATAGGGACAAGTCAGGTGTG
Organism: Acipenser oxyrinchus oxyrinchus; assembly: GCA_030684275.1. Lineage (NCBI taxonomy): Eukaryota > Metazoa > Chordata > Actinopteri > Acipenseriformes > Acipenseridae > Acipenser > Acipenser oxyrinchus. The sequence continues at coordinate 48,874,545 of CM060250.1, forward strand.
GCAGAGCTCACGTCAAAAATGTCCCAGTTTATGGACGTGATGATAGGTCAGCAATCGTTGCTTATGTCTCTGACAAACATGGCACCACTGGCCGGGCCGATTGCCAACTGGCTGGCGTTTCCGCCACAGCCTCTGGCTGCCCCGGTCGTCCAACAACCCCAAGGGGTGTGGGACGTAGATGACATCTCGAGGGATGCTTCAGAAGGGGAGCATCTCCTTGATGAGGACAGTGTGGAAGCTGAACTGACATCCCAGCACTAAGAGCAAGACACTGAGTCGGAGGTGCTGGACACCAGTGATCCCTTGTGGTCACTGGTGGAGCGAGCAACTCGCCACCTGGGGATTGAGTGGCCAGCCGTGGAATTACCTCGGCTGTCACTGTTTGAGTCGCTGTCTGTACGGTCTCCACAGCCCAGGACGCTCCCAGCCTTCCCTGATTTTATTAAGGAGGTACAGTCCACCTGGGGCCCCGGCTTCTTCACGGCAACTTCGGCGGAAGGCCTCCGCGTTTGCCATGCAGGGAGCGAGTGAGGCTGGTTGGCGTCCTTCCCACCAGTTGATGCTGCCTTTGCAGCCCTGGTTAGAACACCGACGCTCTCGGGTCTAGCTAAAGACCCTGCATGTCCTAACAGACAGTGCAGGACCACGGAGGTTCATTTGAAGAAAGGCTACTTAGCGGCTACAGAGGCAGTTAGATTGTCCAACGTGGCCAGCCTCCTTTCAGTTTACCAGGCGTCGCTGGTGAAGGATCTCCCGGAGCACCCATCGGCGTCTCTGAGGGCGGAATTGGCGTTGGTCGCTCAACTCCTAGTTAAGATAGCTCAGCTAAATGCACGGGCTCAAGGCAGGAGTATTGCATCCCTGGTAGTCGCCAGAAGGCAGCTCTGGCTCTCGTAGGCGAGAGTTCAAGAGCCTGACAAGGCCCCATTATTAGATGCTCCTATTACACCAGGGCACACGTTTGGCCCAGCGGATGAGGAGATGCTTCAACTCTCTGCTAAAGCCCGGGAGGCATCTCAGCAGATGGCGAAGATGTGGCCGCATAAGCCCTTCCAGCCTAAGCGCCAACAAGAGCACCAGTGGCGTAGAACACCACCGCAGCACCAGCCGCGGCCAGGGGGTACTAAGACCTCTCCCTCGAGCACAGCAGCACACGGTCAACCTCCATTTGCAAGTCCCCAGTGCGGAGGGTGGCGCCCTAGAGGAGGTGGCAGGCCATGCCCTCGGGGCTCTGGCCAGGCCCCTCGCAAACGAGCGCAGCCGAAACAGCCCTGAAAACTCCAGGCAGCTGTTAACCCGCCCCTACACTGTCTCACAGCTCCAGTTCTGGCAACAATGCACCAACGACATCTGGGTGCGCAAAACTATATTCACCGGGTACACCCTTCAGTTCCGGTTAAAACCTCCCCCCTTCCGGGGAGTGGTCGTAACTGCAGTGAAGGACTCGGTTTCAGTCCTCAGCTCTGAATGTGGAAATACAGGCATTGCTCAGGAAGCGTGCCATTCAACAAGTAGACCCTGCTCTGATCGACCAGGGGTTCTATTCCAAATACTTCCTGGTGCCCAAAAAGGACGGCGGGCTCCGTCCTATTTTAGATCTGCGAGTACTGAACAAATACCTGCGGGTGTTATCGTTCAGGATGCTTACGCACAGGCACATCATCCAGTCAGTCCGACACGGCGACTGGTTCACCACCGTGGACCTGACAGATGCGTACTTTCACGTTCCCATCTGCCCGGGTCACAGGAAGTATCTGCGTTTCGCATTTCAGAGCAGGGTATACGAGTTTTGTGTCCTTCCATTCGGCCTGTCACTAGCTCCTCGAACCTTTTCGAAATGTATGGATGCCATTCTAGCTCCCTTGCGGGCTCAAGGTGTCCGACTGCTGAATTATCTGGACGACTGGCTAGTCTGCGCGCAGTCGAAGGAGCAGACGGCACAGCACACAGTGATGGTTACAGACCATCTTCAGCGGCTAGGTCTGAAGGTCAATTCAGAAAAGAGCGGCCTCGTGCAGAGCCAACAGACCTAATTCTTGGGTCTGCATCTGGACTCAGTGTCCATGGAAGCGACCCTGTCGACACAAAGAGTTGCCTCGATGGAGCGGTGTCGCTCCCTATTCAGGTTGAGAGAAACAGTCAGCATGGAGCTGTGTCAGCGCATGCTGGGGTTGATGGCTGCCGCCTCGCAAGCCCTTCCTTTGGGCTTACTACACCAGAGACCTCTGCAGGCCTGGTCAATGCCTTCGCGTTGCATCCGTGGAGAGACAAACACCGCAGGCTAAGGGTATCCCGAGCCTGCTGGGAAGCGCTACGCTGGTGGAAAGTTCCGTCGAACATCCGCCAGGGCGTACGCTTGGGTTCCATTTTCAGGAGGGAAGTCATCACGACCGACGCTTCCAACCAAGGTTGGGGAGCAGTCTGGAACGGGACAGGGACCCGGGGAGTGTGGTCAGGACCCTGGAGGTCAGCCCACATCAATGCTCTGGAACTCAGAGCGGTGGACCTCGCCCTTCGGCACTTCTTGCCAGTGCTTCTAGGCAAGCATGTGTTAGTGCGGTCAGACAACACCACAGTTGTGGCGTATATTAATCGCCAGGGCGGCTTGCGGTCCCCCGGTCTTCACCGGATGGTAACACAGATGTTGCTATGGGCACAACTGCGTTTAACCTCTCTGCATGCAGCTCACCTACCGGGCAGAGTCAATTACACAGCAGACCTCCTATACAGAGGAGGCCCTCTTGCCGGCGAATGGCGTCCACCCTCAGGTGGTAGAGCACATCTGGGAATGGTTCGGCACAGTGCAAGTAGATCTCTTCACTTCGCGAGAGACCACGCTCTGCCCCCTATGGTTCTCGGTGAAGGACCTCGACAGCCCCCTAGGAGTCGATGCATTGGCTCACGAATGGCCACCAGGGCTCCTATATGCATTTCCACCGATTCCGATGCTCCCCGCCTTCTTAGAGAAGGTCAGGGTAGAGCAAGCGACAGTGATTCTGATCGCTCCTTGGTGGCCTCGGAGAATATGGTTCCCAAGTCTAGTGCAGTTGTTGCACGGTCACCCGAGGGAGCTCCCTCTGCGAGCGGACCTGTTGTCCCAAGCCCAAGGAGGGCTATGGCACCCGAACCCAAGCTCATGCAGCTATGGGCTTGGCCCCTGAGCGGGAGCGCCTGTCAGCCTTAGGGCTCTCGACGGCGGTGATTTCGACCATTCAGAGTGCTAGAGTGCCCTCTACTAGGTCGCAGTATACGTACAAGTGGCAGTTGTTTCAAGAATGGTGTCTGGCGGAGGGCCATGACCCTATATCGTGCCCTATGGCAGTGATATTACAGTTTCTACAGAAACTGTTAGATGAAGGGAAATCTCCCTCTACACTTAAGGTGTATTTAGCCACCATATCGGCTTGCCATGTACGCATTGACGGTTTATCACCAGGTTGCCATTTTCTGGCATCTCAGTTTCTGAAGGGCGCAAGACGCTTGCGGCCTCCAAGGATGACCAGTTTACCGTCATGGAGCCTTGACGTGATGTAAGAAGCCCTTACCAAGGCACCGTTTGAGCCTCTCCACAGCGTGGATATGAAGCTCGTGTCTAAGAAAACTGCGTTTTTGCTATCAGTGGTATCAGCAAAACGCGTGGGCGAGTTACACGCACTTTCAGTGCATTCATCATGTACTCGTTTCGCAGGAGACGGTTCTAAGGTCTCCATGCGTCCAAATCCGGCCTTTTTACCCAAGGTCATATCCCCGTTTCATATGAACCAACCAGTTGAGTTGATGGCGTTCCATCCTCCTCCCTTTTCTTCCCCAGAGGAAGAACGGTTACACATGCTCTTCCCCGTTCGGGCATTGAGGTGTTATATTGACCGTACAACGACTGTGAGGCAAACAGAACAGTTGTTCATATGCCATGGTTCTAGGACTTTGGGTCAGCCGTTGTCTAAACAAACCCTTTCCCATTGGATAGTGGATGCTTTTAACCCTTTGCGGTCCTTTGTCGGACTGGGTCCGACATTGCAATTATTCCCATCAGGTCCTTTGTCGGACCCTGTCCGACATCATTTTAAAATGCAAAAACGCAAAAATCGGTTTTCAATGGAAAAGCCGAGAAAACCATTCAATGGCCGAGTGGGAACGAAAGGAGCGAGACAAGCCAATAAAAAAAAAAAAAAAGGTGTATCTCATGAATAGTCATACTAGCCCCTGGCATCAGATGGGGTGGTCAGTATGGAAACAAGCTGGGAGTTACAGTATCAGCGCACAGAGACTATCACGGACATTTGCAGAGTTTTTGAGATGTTATAGCAATAAAATAATGACTTGGATTGCATTATTGAGGAGTTTGGTGATAAAACGAGTCATCAGGAGACGATTGATCGGTATGTACGACTATTATTATTATTATTTTTTATTTGGTAGCATATGTGAAAGCGATAGCAAACGAAAGGGTGGGGTGGGGCTGGAGATCCCTAGTGAGTGCTTTGTTGATATGCAGGGCCATTTAAACCCGTTTGACTGTGGAAAAAAATACTTTTAAACAGCGCGTCTAAAATTAACTGCGCGTGTAAAAATAAATTGGACCTGGCGAGCCTGACGCAGAATTAATAAATGGACCGCAAAGGGTTAAATTAGCATATGAATCTGCAGGCCTTCCGCCACCAGGGCAGTTGAAGGCACATTCTACTAGGGGTATTGCGACATCCTGGGCCCTCTTTAGAGGGGTGCCGGTGTCTGACATTTGCGCTGCAGCCAGTTGGGCTACACCGCATACTTTTATGAGGTTCTACCGTTTAAATGTACTGGAATCCTCTGCTCAGTCATTCGGAGCATCCGTGTTACACTCTATGACGCCCTAGTTGGCGGTCATATTTGGTATTGTCATGATATGGTGTTGATTGTTCCACCTTAGGACAGGTGTCATTGCGAGCATAGACGCTGAGGCGTGGTTCCGCATATGCGTAGATGTGTTGCCTACGCAATTGCGTTATGATGTAAGTCTGTCCTACTGCCGAGAATCTTCCCTCGCGACGGCTTGGGTACACTGTTCCCACACTTGATGGTTATTTTCGACTTGAAAGGGAACGATAGGTTGCAGATGCAACCCCGGTTCCCTGAAAGAGAAAATAACCATCAGCCGCGAGGTCGCTCCGAAGCCTTCACGGCCTGAAGAGCAAAAAGGAAGAGAGTCTCTGCGCTGCGTGTAGTAAGCTCCCAGGGGGCGGGCTTACGTGGCAGCTCGCGCAGAGGCCTATCGGCAGCTTTGCTATAAAGCTCAGCCAATCCCTACTGCCTGACGGCAATGTCCCGTACTTGATGGTTATTTTCTCTTTCAGGGAACCAGGGTTGCATCCGCAACCTATCGTTTTCTGTTTTGTTAAACCTTTCTATTTTCTGTGTGTTATTAAAACACTGAGCACAACAGCGTCTCAGATTCACTCACCACTACTGTCTTTCTGTGTACTCCTTTCTGGTCTGACATCATCACTAAAGCCAGCCTGTCACACGTGGTGTCAGAACCGGGACAACAGCGCCTCCAGGACTCAGGCCAGAAAGAGTACTGCGGGAAAAAAGGGCAATGGCAGAAGACGCCATCAGGCTGCGGGACTGGATCCTGGATAATGCTGGGCTGGAGGCCCAGTCTATGCCCATAGCCATCCGGGTCCTGTGGCTGATGGACAGGGAGCGATGGGAGGCATATGAAAGGGAACACACCCCAAACACCTTGGAGGAAGGTGTGGAGTTGGTCCTCAACTACCTGGAGGCAGCTATAAACAGAACAGCAGCCCAGGTAGCAGGGTCTCCAGGAGAGGAAGAATGCCTGCTGTTCCCATCTCCACCAGCAGAGGAAAAATGCCTGCTGTCCCCATCTCTACCAGCAGAGGAAGAATGCCTGCTGTCCCCATCTCCACCAGCAGAGGAAGAATGTCTGCTGTCCCCATCTCCACCAGCAGAGGAAGAATGCCTGCTTTCTCCATCTCCACCAGCAGAGGAAGAATGTCTGCTGGTTTCCCCTTCCGAGACAGAGGGAGAACCGCACCTGTCCCCTGCAAGTGAGGGAGAGCCGCACCAGTCCCCTGCAAGAGAGGGAGAGACGCATCAGTCCCCTGCAACAGGAGGAGACTACACGCTGCTCCCACCTCCGTCACCAGGAGACTACACGCTGCTCCCACCTCCGTCGCCAGGAGACAACACGCTGCTCCCACCTCCGTCGCCAGGAGAGTACACACTGCTCCCACCTCCACCGCTTCCGCCACTGGGAGCAGAGCTGCCTCTGTCTCCACCACCTCAACTGCTTCCACCACCAGGAGGAGAGCAGCAGGTGCTGCCTCTGCCTCCGCCACCACCAGAAGCAGAGCAGCAGGTGCTGCCTCTGCCTCCACTACCTTCGCCACCAGGAGGAGAGCAGCAGGAGCTGCCTCTCCCTCTGCCACCTCCACCGGCAGGAGCAGAGCAGCAGGAGCTGCCTCTGCCTCTGGCACCTCCACCACCAGAGGGTGAATACCTGCAGGTTCTGCCTTCCCCAACGTGGGAGGACTGCTTGCCGCTCCCACCTCCACCACAAGAGGAGCTGCAGCTGAGTTTGTCATCGCCCAGGGATGCCTTCATGTCACCGCCCGGGGATGCCTGCCTCACACCGCCCATGGATGCCTGCCTCGCACCGCCCAAGGATGCCTGCCTCGCACTGCCCAAGGATGCCTGCCTCGCACCGCCCAAGGATGCCAGCCTCGCTTCACCCAAGGATACCAGCCTCGCTTTGCCCAAGAATGCCTGCCTCGCTTTGCCCACGGATGCCTGCCTCGCTTCGCCCAAGGATGCCAGCTTTGCATCGCCTGGGGCTGCCTGTTGCTCTGCATCGGCTGGGGCTGCCTGTTGCTCCGCATCGCCTGGGGCTGCCTGTTGCTCCGCATCCTCTGGGGCTGCCTGTTGCTCTGCATCGCCTGGGGCTGCCTGTTGGTCCGCATTGCCTGGGGCTGCCTGTTGCTCCGCATCCTCTGGGGCTGCCTGTTGCTCTGCATCGCCTGGGGCTGCCTGTTGGTCCGCATTGCCTGGGGCTGCCTGTTGCTCCGCATCGCCTGGGGCTGTCTGTTGCTCCGCATCACAGCAGGAAGTACTGTGGCCGGAACCCCACCAAGGGGAGGTCCGGAGACCACCAACCCCAGCAGCAGTTTCACTGCGGAGATCGTGGGGGAGGTCAGGAGACCTGCTCCCACTGCAGCACTTGCGCTGCAGGAAGTGCTGTGGCTGGAGCCCCACGGATCTGCTGGCTATGAAGAAGGGGGAGGTTGGGGGACCACCTGCCTCAGCAGCTTTTCCGCTGCCAGGACTGCCCCGGCTGAAGGAGTCAGCCTGGGAGCTGTCAGCAGTTATGCCTGGCTACTGGCAACATTGCCGCCCATGAACCCCTTGAAGTCCCTGTTCTTGGCCCGGGACTTCGAGCGAGACTTTGGGGATTTTAAGGGGGGAGGTGGCCGTTGAGGCCACGTGTGCTGCGCACAAGGGGGGGGATTATGTGGCAATGTGCCCCGCCCCTGTGTGTATGTTTGTGTTTTATGTTGTATGTTGCGTGTGTTAATGTTGTTGTATTGTAGTTGGTACACGGGATATAATGTGGGTAATGAGCACGAATGTTTAAAATGTAAGATTAGTTTACGTGCTGGGATTCAAGTGAATAATTAATTGGTAATTGAATCCCAGCACAATGTATATATAGATGCACAAAGCACTCACTCGGGGTTGTGTGTTCGTGAGTGGAGAATGGGTGTGGAGAGGAGGTAAAAACTGTTTAAAACTAAAGGAAAATAATTGCTACAGTGTGCTGGAAGCACGACACTTGTTTTGTGTTTTAGCGTTCGTCCACCCTGTTTGTTAGTGTCTATTAGTTTTGTTTGTCTGTTTATTTTGGCCTCAAGTGCCGTGTCCTGTTTTCTGTTTAGTTCAACCTTTTTATTTCCTGTGTGTTATTAAAACACTGAGCGCAACAGCGTCTCAGATTCACTCACCACTGCTGTCTGTATGTGTACTCCTTTCTGGTCTGACATCATCACTAAAGAGGCATGTGGAAGGGTGTGGGTATTCACTGACACGGGAGACAGAAATGGTAGTTGAAACACCACACAGGTGCTCTGTTTTATTTTTACTCCTGGGAGTTGCACCGTTTTCTTTGAGCCCGTAGAGGGCGTGGTGGTCCGTGGTCTGGCTACCAGCTATGGTATCCAGAACCTACAGGGAATACCACGGCAGGGTACTCAGGTACAGTCCAGCACTCGCAGGTGCTCACAAATTATGAAAAACAAAAAAGGCAAAAAGAAACAGGGAAAATAAAACAGTAAGGAAAAACTACAAAATAAATGTGCTGCACTTCGCAGCGTAAATCTCCCAGTCGCCGCTACCTGCATCGACCCGGACCTCCGGCCCTACTCTATGCTGTCTCCAGCTCACTGCACAACAATATCAGGGCTGCCCAACGATTCCCCACTTTTCTCTCTCTTTCTTTAAAACTATTTTCTTTAGTTTTTTCTTTCCGGACGTTTGTTTTCCTCCCGTCCCTCTGTAGTCAAACGAGACCACTTTGCTCGCTGTTCCCGTCTAAAGGGGCAGAGCTGAGGAAACAGCAGAGTATTACTTTATAGGTTAAACAATCCCATTAAAGCCCACCTCCCAGCCACTCAGAGAGGGGGAAAGCGCACACACCCTCTTCCCCACCTCTCCGTGTCACCGCCATGACTGGCAGGCAGACCCCACGGGACTGCCACCCCCTTCCTGCAGCATCGTGCATGCGTCAGACGGCCAGTCCAGATCTCTCCCTGTTACAAGGCACAACAGTGTTTTTTTATTTTTTTAAATAGTAAAGACTAACTTAAAAAAGAAATGAAATGTTCATAAGTCAGGTTAGTTGATGTGTCCATATGGTATATACACCATATAGATATATGGTATAGTACACCTATTCAACGTCAAGATTAACTTTTGTCATTTTAAACAAGCAAATACTACATAATAAATGTTTGTATAAGATAAAATAGCGCTTATGAAGCATTTGGAAACAGTTTTGCAGTATTTGTAGGCTTGTGATTCATTTTTTCACTGAAAATACAATGAGAGTAGGGGTAAACTCATTAACACAGAACCAAGAAAATTACAAAAGGTCTTAAATTGACCCTGATACATTGCTCTATATAAAAGTGCACTAATAACATCTTATAAAAAGGAGTTGAGATATGTAGATTAACTTATATCTTAATTTTTAGGGTTCTAAAATTACATTTAAGATAAGGTGCAATAGAGAGGCTGCCAATGGCAAACCAGTGAAGATAATTGAATGATGTTTGCTACACTGGCAAGTGCAGGTGTTTGACTATCTTAGCTGTTAATTTCAATGCCCTAACTTAACCAATAAATATGTTATGGGAGATTGAGATAAAGACCCTGCTTCACAATTGTAGAAATCTAGCTACTGGTGAATTTGGGGTATAGTTAAAAATGTGGTGATAAAACAGATTTACCTATTTTCCATCTCTAGGGGTCCAGACCTTGCCAAAAATCATAGTGAGCCTTTGTCCCCCCATTTGGTACTGACCAGCCCCCCTGGCTCATGGACTATTACAAACATCTCGTTTTTTGTTGCAAATATTCCAGGGGTAGAGCCTTCATCGACGGGCACTATCGCTTAAATATCAAACACACTTGCTCAGCAGCATGCACGATACATAAACTGCGGCTCTATTGCCAGTAGAATAACAATAATAAACACAAGAACAGGCTTGAAATATTACAGTGAGAGTCTCACCAGGAATACGCTCACTACATTTTTCCGTACAAATGTCCAATAGAATGTCGCAGCGAGCAAAACATAAAACCACCTCTGCCACGCAATCTTGTCATGCGAGTAACAAGTTAAATAAAACAGTTTTCCATATCGTTTTTTGGGCGAATTTGCTTGTGTGCATAAGTAGCGTGTTAAAAAAGATGGATGAAAAAGGGCTTATTATTTAGTTGATTTATTTTCCTTCAAAAAAAATTCTGAACTTAGAAATAAGTAAAAGAAAACATGCAAAAGAAAGACAAAACCAGCAAACTAACTCTGAAACAATAGATGGCAACAAAGCATATTAATCTTAATTGCAAAAATATAATTTTACACTCTCTGGTTCACAGCTTCTACAGTCCCATTCCCTGTAGTTAATGCAGGATTGTCCTGTTCATAATTTAAAGCAAATTAATGACTATTCTGTAAAATACAACCCTACACTGGGAAATGCTCCAGAATTAACCATAAATCTTATGGAACACATTATAAACACATTTTAGTGTAGATTTTAAACTTTCCAGAGACTTCTACTGAACTTATAACACATAGCTTATTTTGGTGATCATGCTCTGCATTTGTACTGTATTGATAGCTGCAATTGTAATTCACCCCCCGCTGTGTTTTTCGTAGAAGACTTGAAGGATCATGTTCAGGCCTGGAGCAAGGCCTAGGCAGCCGTTTAGGGCGGCAAGTTTAGGGAGGGCAGCCTATCCAAATGCTCTTTCGCATGATATGGAGTGATCAATAGTAAATTGCGTTTGTTCTATTTATTATGCCGTTCTATAGAGAAAATTGCTTTATGATTGACTTACGTCATCCTTAATGGAGATATGAAATTTCAAGTAAGCCACTACTAGACAGGCATCAATTTTAGCTATCAGAACATAATTTGACAGTAAATACCAATGTTAATAAAATGTGTTAAATTCTGATCTCTGAAGTCCCGAATCAATCAATAAAAAAATGACACTGGTAATATTACTAACATGTAAGTAGACGTGTAATACTAAAATGGAACCCGGAGATGAGCTGAATTCTGTGGTAAAAATGCTTTTTTTTTTTTTTTTTTTTTACTGACTAGCCAACACATTTACATCCTCCTACTTACCCATGTGTTGATATTACTAGGGTGACCAGATGGCACTTTTCTTCCGAAGACACTATTTGGCATATTAACACCGGGACAGGCTGAGACAGTTCAGGTTTACACTCCCATCATCACCAATGCATAACAGACAGGTGTGTATTGTTAGTCAATTGATCCCTGATAAGCCATTTGCGCATCTCAATTACAACTGAAAAATGTATCAGTAATAATGCTAACCTTGTGAAGTACTGTTTTTCGAGTTAGTGTATTTGCTGTGCATACAGACGGTGTTTGCTGCCTTCATGTTTACCCTTAAGAACATTTTTTAAAAATGTATGCATTGGGACTTGTGCAAGCATTCTAGCATGAAGTTAGTTTAACCACTTGACTGCTATTGAATATAGTATATAAATGAATGCTTTATTGCCGTTATTTCACTCGGGGTCACTCATCAAGAAGTTCTTAAAGATAATATTGGGTCAGTGGTTTCAATTTCTTCGATGTGACACAGTTGTTAACCCTAAATTATAGCCTGCTTTAACGCTAGTGCTGGCTAGTGCTGTGATACATCCAGACTGCATTTTCAAAAATCTGCGTGCAGCTTTAGTTTCTGTTCAATGAGGATTAATAATAAAAAATGTTTTCTTTTTATTAGAAGCTGTGTTACCGAGCTGTGTTTCATGAAATTAGCTTTGAAGTAACACATCCAGTTATTTTCTGCTGTGACGGTACAGGAAGCTATTTCTGAGGCTGTCATATCGACAACATTTTAACTCATCACGTGTGTGGGGAGGTAGTTAAAACCTTGTGGTTTCCTTTCCTTTTGCCCAGTGGTGTAAGTTCAACGATCACAGGCTAAAATAAACATTAGGAAGGAATTTTTATGATTGATTTCCATTACATGAGAGTAGATGTTAAAACTTCATGCTGATTTGAACTTGGCTCTCGCCAAGATAAGCACCAACTAAGACGTAGCTTCACAGTAAACTAATGTGATCCATATGTGTCTCCATCCATTTGCGCTTCCTTCCATATGATGATGTAGATATCCTTCTGTCTGGTGTTGATGGCTGAAGTGTAATGCTGGCTCCAGGGATCAGCTTATTGCCTCCCTAGTGCATCAGCACACACAACGGCTGCGATGCTGGCTCCGGGGATCAACCATAGTGCGGTCTCCCCAGCGCATCAGCATGACAACCGCCTGGATTGAGCTAAGTAGGGTACATCTCTGGGGTCTTCAAGTGGGCACCTTCCATCCTTGGTGTTTCGTCGACCAGCCCACGACACCTCAAGAGGGCTCGACGGTGATTCTGGCGTCCCAACATCACCCCCTCCGTCCCCACTCAACTCAGTCCAGCTTACTTACCTGTACATCAGCGTTTCTTTCTTTCTATTGTGCTTGAGATCCCCAGCCAGAATCTTTCCGTCTCAACCACAGCCAGTTGCTGCTCCTCTCTGCTGCTTCAGATAAGTTCTTCACTGTGCGACGCAACTCTTGGCCATTGAATCCGACATCTCTGAGAAACCGGGTTGTAGAGTGCACCACAAATCCTCGACATCCCACTTCCACTGGGTAAACCCAGACTCTCCATCCTCGCTGTTCCGCTTCAGTGGCTAGTTGAGCATACCGCAGTTTCTTCCTCTCATACGCCTCACCTACAGCATCCTCCCATGGCACTGTTAACTCTACCAGGTGAACAAGGCGTGCTGATCCAGACCACAAGACAATATCTGGTCGAAGGTTAGTGGTGGCAATCTCAGGTGGAAAAATAAGCCGTTGACCAACATCTGCCAGCATTTTCCAGTCTCTAGCAGCTTCCAGTTGTCCTGGGCGAGGATTGGTTTTAACACCTTTTCTTGGTGGTTGCTCTCCTGGGCGGAGGAATGTTGTCTTTTGTGTGTAATGTTTTGATGGAACAGGTGGCAACTTATTGGTCATGTTACGCTTGTCTTCCAATGCTAAGGCCAAACATCGCAACACCTGGTCATGGCGCCATGTAAACCGTCCTTGGCTAAGAGCCACCTTACATCCTGTCAAAATGTGCCTTAATGTTGCAGGTGATGAACACAAAGGACATGAGGGATCCTCTCCTACCCAGAGGTTTAGGTTCTGTGGTGATGGGAGAACATCATATGTTGACCTTATAAGGAAACTGATCCTGCTCTGTTCCATTGACCATAGGTCTTGCCAGCCAATCTTGCGTTGTTCCACACTCTCCCATCTCATCCATTATCCCTGCTTGGCCTGGGAAATGGCCTTTATACACCTCATCCTCTCCTCATGCTTTTGCACCTCGTTGACTACCAGCTTCCTCCGTTGAGCTGGGTTACTGTACTTGAAACCTTGTACCTGAGACTTTGGCCATGTCCATACTACATAACCAATCTCGAGAACCATACTCAAAAACCTTTTATTAATCCAGCTCAAAGCGTCCACACTAAAGTACCGTTTCATGTTTAGTCAGGCTTAATGCGTACACTATTACACTATTCGGTTACAGTTCTTAGCAGCGCAATGGACTGTGGGACTTAATATGACATTATCCCATCATGCACAGTATTTTATGTTTACACAAGGTACTTTTTATCATAACGTGTGCATTTCGTTTTGACCTGTGAAGTTTTCCTTGACCGATTTCATCGCTCCAGATATTAATGTGCCTTGATTTCAGCATCTGATCATGTCGGTCATGGTCCACCATTTTACAAAAATCCTCAGAAATTGTATACGGTATAACAGCATTGATAGTTGTTTTCAACTCCTTCAGGCCTCTTCTGAGTACTGTATATGTAATGTCCACGTGCCAAAACACCTCTCCCCATCCCCCTGAAAACTTTTCAGGATATCTTTTTTTTCTCCCTATGATTTGATAGAATTATTTTTTTTTCTCTCCTGGTGCTTTTTAAAATGTTTTTATAATTATTTTTTCATGTTCTATATTTGGTTAAAAAAAATCCACACAAAATAAGACTTATAGACTTAAAATAAGACTTAAATAAGATTTATAGTATATTGATTAGATTTTTTCTTCTTTCCCCATACCCCCAAAAACAATTTGCAATTACTGGTTTGATTTGATTCTTCTTCTGCTCCATTTAAAAAAAAAAAAAACTATATTATATATATAAAAAATATATAATAAAATATAAATATAGTATAATACAATTCGCAATTCTGATTTTTAAAAAAAAATGACTTGGCTTTAAAATGTATTTGTGTTTTTATTTTTTTATTGACTTATCTCCTCTCCCCTCACAACACACGTTTTAATTGTATAGGATCTCATTTTATTATTGCATGTTGTAACAGGGCGAGCAGCCCTGTACAGGATTTGTTTATTTTAGAACAGGGTTTCCCCCTCCGCCCGTGTTATTTTGAAATACTGTGAAATACTGTGGCTGGAGCCCAATGGAGGGGAGCTGCCTGCCACGAAGAAGGTGGGGGTCAGAGACCAGCTCCCCAGCCACACTTCTGGGCAGGATAGTGTGTGGTGGGAGCCCCGGAAGAGGGAGCTGCCAGCCACGAACAATTGGGGGGTGGCGGACCTCCCACCATGGCCACCCCCATGGACACTGTGCTTCCCCTCATCCGGGACTTTGGGACTGAGGGGGTGGAGGGGGCCATGTGTGCCGCACAAGGGGGTATATGTAACAGGGCGAGCAGCCCTGTACAGGATTTGTTTATTTTAGAACAGGGTTTCCCCCTCCGCCTGTGATATTTTGTACCCACCACCTCCAACGGCCGGAGCAGAGCAGCAGGAGCTGCCTCTGTCTCCACCACCGCCACCAGCAGAGGGAGAGAGCCTGCTGGACCCACCTCCACCACCTCTGTCTCCACCACTGCCACCAGCAGAGGAAGAGTACCTGCTGGTTACACCTCCATCGCCGCCACCAGCAGAGGGAGCATGCCTGCTGGTTCTGCCTCCATCGCCGCCACCAGCAGAGGGAGCATGCCTGCTGGTTTCCCCACTGCAGCCAGAAGGGGAGGAGCCCCAGCCGCCTTCGCAGCCAGAAGGGGAGGAGCCCCAGCCGCCTTCGCAGCCAGAAGGGGAGGAGCCCCTGCCGCCTTCGCAGCCAGAAGGGGAGGAGCCCCTGCCGCCTTCGCAGCCAGAAGGGGAGGAGCCCCTGCCGCCTTCACAGCCAGAAGGGGAGGCGCCCCTGCCGCCTTCGCCAGGAGCAGAGCAGCAGGAGCTGCCTCTGCTTCCACCACCACCCGAGGGAGAGGAGCAGGAGCTGCCTCTCCCTTCAAGATGGACCGGAACAGGAGGCTGGAGGTCGGCAGCCGTCCGTGCATAGGCTGCTGAGCAGAGCAAGGGGGAAAACTGCCGGGTCGCAGCGGCTGAGAAGAGGGCCAAACCCAGCACCACCGCTGGTCCTGGCTCCCCTCCTGCAATCGCCTCCCGAGGGTCCGCTGCTGCCGTCGCCTCCTGACGCCTCCTGCCGCTCTGTCATGCATCGCCCGGGGATGCCAGTTTGCCATTGCCCGGGGATGCCAGTTCGCCATCGCCCGGGGATGCCAGTTCGCCGTCGCCGGGGATGCCAGTTCGCCGTTGCCGGGGATGCCAGTTCAGCACAGCCCGGGGATGCCAGCCTCGCACCGCCCGGGGATGCCAGCCTCGCACCGCCCAAGGATGCAGCCTCGCACCGCCCAAGGATGCCACATCCGCATTGCCTGGGGCTGCCTGCTGCTCCGCATCGCCTGGGACTGCCTGTTGCTCCGCCCCAGTTACAGGGTATGAGGGAGAAGTGGAGCTCCCGCTGCCGCCTCCATGGCCAGGGGCTCCCCTCCCGAGTTCGCCTCCCGAGGGTCCGCCGCTGCCTCCGTCACCTCCCGAGGGTCCGCCGCTGCCGCCGTCGCCTCCCGAGGGTCCGCCGCTGCTGCCTTCGCCTGGGGTCGTTGAGGGTCCTGCTTCGCCTGGGGTCGTCGAGGGTCCTGCTTCGCCTGGGGTCGCCGCCGGCTCTGCTTCGCCTGGGGTCGCTACACTGTGGCCGGAGCCCCATGAAGGGGAGCTGCCGGCCATGAAGAAAGGGGGGGAGATCAGGAGACCAGCTCCCCCAGCTGCATTTTCGTGGCAGGAAACACTGTGGCCAGAGCCCCACGGACGGAAGCTGCCGGCCATGAAGAGGAGGGGGGAGGTCAGGAGACCAGCTCCCCCTGCAGCAGTTTCGCTGCAGGAAATACTGTGGCTGGAGCCCCATGGAGGGGAGCTTCCAGCCACGAAGAAGGGGGGGGAGGTCAGGAGACCAGCTCCCCAGCCACACTTTGCGGCAGGATAGTGTGTGGTGGGAGCCCGGAAGAGGGAGCTGCCAGCCACGAAGAATTGGGGGTGCGGACCTCCCACCATGGCCACCCCCATGGACACTCCTCTTCCGGGACTTTGGGACAGAGGGGGGAGGTGGCTGTTGGGGAATAGGATAATTACTAACTAATTAAACCCCTCGACCACGATATAAAAAGCCTGCAGCTCTCCATGTTCGGGGTTGGATGTACGAGAGGAGCGTAGAGAGCGAGAGCGAAACAAAAATAGACATAGGAACAGTGAAGGCAATGTGCCCAGCCTGACCTATGTTGTTTCATTTATTTTGTGTTCGTGATTTGTTTTTGTTTAACTATTTATTTTGCTCTGTGAGCACAGTTTCATTTTGTTGAAATATTTGATTTATTTTTGTTATTTGAAAATAAAATGGCGCGCCCCGTCATATACTTTAAACTGCAGTGCCTGGTGTCAGAGTTCTTACTTCCTGCTTCTGCCATGACGTCACCGCCCAGCCATCCTGCCACACATGTCTTTATTTTTATAATTGTATTTGTACTCAACAGTGGAGGTTATTTTGGGTAGAAAATGGCAAGAAGGTGGCTCAGTGCAGATGCTGTTGCTAACCTCCTAACAGAGTCTGACTCAGAGAGGGATTTTCTGCCAGATTACTCTAGCAATGAATATGAACCAATTGGCACTTCCTCCAGTGAGGAGATCAACAGTGGTCAGGAAGAGAAGCCTATAGAAACTGAGCCTGAGCCCTGCCTGAACCCAGTACAGTAGGTGGGCCTGGACCGTGGGGTGGTAGATTTCAGCCATTCTACCACTGGATCCACCTTAACATCATCCAGTCTCAAATACCCCCTTTTCTGGCGCACCAGGTACCAGCGTGAACACAACTGGGTTTACTCCAATTAACATTTTTCAGTTGTTCGTTTTTGAATATTTGGTAACACATACCAATGTGTATGCTGTAGGAACAATTCAATAATTGATAATTTAATGTTTATCTGGGTTGATTAGTTCTCTTATTAATAATTTAATTGAAGTGTTACAAAGGTCGAGGATTTACTATGAACACACATACACACGCATACACAAGGAAGATTTAATCAACAGTAGTATTTTATTAAGTACACAAATATTAAACAGAAATCAGAAAGAAGTCAGAAAGTAAATCTCTTAGTCTCTAAGCACAAACACAATTCAAAACTCTCACTGCACTCATGCTGGCTAGCAGGCAATTGAAATATGACACCGCCTGTCTCCTCACACACAAAGCAGCAGCTCAAGCAAGCTGTGATGTAGCTAGTAGCTTGCACACACACACACGCCCACATACAAGCACACATCCAGCCTAACTGAAATAACGTAGGCAATCTTAGAATATATGACATTAAGCTTATCAATGGTATATAGATTAAGTATATTGCAAGTTTACTTTTAAAGAAATTCTTCATACAACAATGAGGCAGATTACTTATAGTTACTCATCAAGTTTCACTGAAAGTTATTTTACACGCAAAGTGTGCAAACTAAATAATTAACAGTACAATTCTATGTGAATGTGTTACAATTAATTAATTTAGTTCCATGAAAGGAAAATGCAACTGGAATTAAACTCAACAGTTCCTTGAAGCTTAGACTTTTGGTCAGCTGTTTTGGAAACTCAATCTGTTGAAGTGTCCAGTACACAAGCTCTCCTCTCAGCAACAAAGTCTTCAATCCTACATTGGATCAAACTTGGCAACAACGCTTTTAATTCTCTATAGAATCAGCAAACAGCTGCAACAAAGTCTTCAGTTCTCTGTATAGGATCCACATCTGCGCACGCCCACTCTGTCCTCTTCGCTGAATCTTTTAGCTACGCAGGTAGCAGGGTACAGTTTCTTTTGGATACTGTGGTTTTAGGTGTACAGCAGACCTAGACTGGTTTGTCTGATAACAGTCTCTGTAAGTTTTACGGCAGTCCTCCAGCCGGGCCTCAGTCTCGTTGCTTGCAGTCGTTGACTCGCTTGCAGCTTGCTTCCTCTTCTTGGGTCCGTTTCAGGCAGAATCCCGTCTTGGGTCCGTTTTTAGACAGAGTCCCGGAGTTGCAGCTTTGCTTAGCAGAGTGGCAGCATCTTGTTTAGCATTTGATGTGGAGTGCCAAATGTTTAGTTTTGCTTGGATATTTATAGTCTTTTCACTCTGCTGAGTTGCCACTTTCAGGAGATCTTTGAGATTTGTCCTTTGTCTGCTTCCTTTCGTCCAGCACTTGTTGTTGCAGTTGGGACTTGTTGACATCTATATTTTATGTCTTCCTTGCACCAAACCACTTGTGTTTGCAGTTTTGCGGCCTCTTCACTGTCCCCTGCATCTCACCCTGCATCTGCCCCCCTCCTAGCCCTGGTCATCTTCAGTTTAGTATTCCTGCCAGGAACCAAGGGGCCCTTTTCTTAAGACACAGCAGTTTGCTCTTTTTCCTAAGACACAGCAGTTTGCTTTTTTTCCTAAGACACAGCAGTTTCATTGATTAGTCCAGTTATATCACTAGTACATGTTCAGGTATTAATATCATATTCAGGGAATATATCCCACAATGCCCAACAATATCTGGCACAGCATGGGAACAACCTGGGGCCACATTCTAAGGTGCATAAGTGTGTCCTCACAAATGTTTTTTAAATGAAAACGTTTTGGGGCTTATCACTTCTAATGGGACTAGGGGATAAACCTAGAATGGATTTATTTTGGTCCACCAAACCAATCCATGCTGCCCCAATGTTCCCCTCCACAATCACCCGGGACAGATTACAGTTAATCTTAAAAGTTTCTACATTACAACGACAATTCTAAGGTTCTCCCAAGGGACCATCCTCAATTTGACAGGCTCTTCAAATTACAGCCACTTCTAGACCATAAATTTCAAGAGACATATACACCTGAACAAAATATATCTGTGGATGAATCCCTCCTGCTGTTCAAGGGGAAGCTTCTCTTTAAACAGTATATTCCCATGAAGCATGCCCGTTATGGGATTAAACTGTACAACCTCTGTCACAGGTCCACTGGGTACACTCAGCATTTCAGTGTACACAGGGAAGGACTCTCTGATTGAGCCGCCTGGCTGCTCCCCATGCTTCCAGACCACTGAGAAGATGGTGTGGGATCTCCTAAATCTCAGCTACCATTTGTATGTAGATATCTTCTACACAGGGATCCCTCTGTTTAGGGTCTTGTACACATCACAAACAATGGCTTGTGGTACAATAAGACACAACAGGAAGGGATTTCTATGACAATTGGTAGCCATCAAACAGAGGCGTGGCGAAACCAGTGCTCTACGTTGTGAGAAACTGCTGGCAGTTAAATACACTGACAAAAAAGATGTGTACCTCCTCACCGCCATCCACGATGAGGCTATTGTAGAAGTACCAGTGCAAGGTCAGGACACATGCACAAGCAAGCCAAAGTGTGTCCTGGAGTACAATAAATATATGGGAGGTGTGGATAGGTCAGACCAGTTGTTGGAGCCGTACAATGCTGCAAGGAAGACCATGGCATGGTATAAGAAGCTTGGCATGTGCATGGTCCAGATTTCTTTGTACAACGACTATGTAGTGTACCTGAGTACGACACCAGAGAATCGGCTCACATTTCTGGACTTTCAGACCTCTGTGATCGCCAGCCTTGTGTTTGCTACACAAGGAATACCAGAGGCTGAAAGATTGGAAACAGTGGCTTCCACAGTCGGGGAGAAAAGCCAAGCCACAAAAAAGTGAAGTGTATGTTCCCGCAAGGGCATAGGGAGGGATTCACGGTACTACTGTCCACACTGTTTTGAAAGGTACCACACTGTAAACAAGTACTGGAAGGACTGAATAAACCCCAGAACAAACCACCATGCCACATGCTGTACCAGTACCTAAGGTAACATAACCAAAAGTAGTACAAATCACTGTTTTTTATGTCATGTGGCAACATTACCTTGGACTCCTGAGGAATTATGGGTAACAAACCATTGAAGGGTGATGTTATGTTACCCATTTCTAAAATCTTTGGTGTCAGTCTAGGGCATGTAAACGCCTGTACTCTACACAATTAAAGGTGCGGTCACCAATTCCATACACAACAATTGCAAAATATAAAAAATATAACCATTCAACAGAATGAGACAACAAACAAGCGAGTACAGACACAAACCTGGTTGTAATGGGGTAGGTCTCGGTTTTACAACAGCAGTTTAAGATTGCACATAATTACTGGTGCACCTGGTGGTCCCTGCTGGAAACACTGGTACTTGAGATGAAACGGTTGAAAACCACTGGTCTAGAGCATGTAAAACCCCCAAAACCAATGAGAACATTTGCACATAGTTATAGGCACATCCAGCAGCTTAACAGTTTCTACAATCTTACATCAAACATTTGGATTTTAGGGACTAAATGTGATGTAGGTATAATACATTTATGGAAGAGTAGCATTTTGTTTACAATAATAGCTGTATTTTGTGGTCACGTGACCAAAAAACCCACAAAAACTTGGTACTAATGAAAACTTCAGAGTTTGACAAGAAAAAAAAAGCAATATATAGTTTGCCTGGGGTATCTGAAAGGGAACATATGGTCATTTTGATGTAAAACAGCCTACTCCCAAACTCACAAAACTCCATAGAGCGTCACAAGGATTCAGCAAAGAAGGGGTTTATTACAGTGCTGTGTGTAATTAGACTGACAGTATTGGGAAAGTTAGTCATTGGCATGACAACATCTGTGGTGCCCTCTCTGCTAAGTTTTTGTACAAGTTTGTATTTTCAAAATGTGCAGTACATTGGGAGTGTAAATAGTTAAATTTTCACCTTAGATACACTTTTGTTTCCCAACACGTTAGATCATTTGGTGGCACAGATTAATGTTAAATTATGATCCATAATGTGTGCTACATAAGTTTAAAAAGTTTTTTGGTCTGCTTACCTTATTCTAACATGACTTCTGCCCCACAACGTACCGTTTTAAAATGGTTGGCTATTTCCCTATAGTGTTGTGTTAACATTAATTTTCAGCCAGTACATTTGGTTTTGTATTACAGTTTAAATGATGATGTTATTGAAATTATGAAACAGCAATTTCAAAATCTCAAATACCGTGGTAAATCCAATTTAAAATCTGTACATGGTCCGTACAATTTTTTAAAACAGTTATATACGAGGCCACAGAGCGATTGCACAATACAAGCTGAATCAAAAACCTAATGATTTTAAAAATAAATAAAATAATCATTACCTGACTGATATAAGGGTGCCGTGCTAAGCTTTGCCTAGGGTGGCAAGCTGCTGAGCCCAGGCCCTGGTCATGTTTACTTATCAGTACAGGAAGGGTTACTTTTATAGTTTACTATATCTTCATAAAGCTTGGCTTCTTTTCTTTAAATATGTTCAATGCCAACAGCCATGGAAATAAATTCAGAACAGTGGACTACCTTTTATCCAGATTATACATCGCAATTTTCAGGAAGTGTGCTGTTTATAGTTTCAATGATAACATTTTTGTCCCTCGCTCTCATTGCTGTGTTGCAGGATGTCCTTCACATATCTTTGGATCCACGCATGGGTCTAGAATCTGTAACTGAGTCAAGTGATAAAGAGATAATCTGCTGCAGAGCTCATTAGCCTGTTCCCTTACATTTGAATGGGAATATTCAGCTATGAAATAGGAAAGACACCCCCTACTCTCCATGACTACCCTGGCTATTCTGTGTTAAAAAAAAAATAATAATAATAATATGCCTTTATCCAGATCAGTCAGTAATTACACTTTGAAAGAAAACACATTCATTGTTATTCTCAGGTTTTAGTTTATATCTTAACAGTACTATAATGCAACCATTCATTCATATTATATATGGTATAAGGCCATGGCTCACATTCTCCTCATAATACATTGTTTGCTTGAATTCTCATTATAAAACTGTGCTTTTCTTACATAAGACCCCTAAAGTAATTGTATAAAGAGGAAGCTCTGTACTTGTCAGTGGTAGATACAACACCACCTGTTGTGTATGTAATGTGCTGTAAAAACAGTTTAATTACAAACAGATAGAGGTTGCTGTGTAGCCAGTCAATTACAGTTCATGTATGTGTTTTTAATGTAATTAAGAGCATTTTATTATATAACTATTTAGACTCAACATCACTTATTCCATTGAGGTTTTATATGTACCATTTTGGAGTAATGTGAGTGGTAACAGAATACCCATTCCATTTTGTTTAATTGAAAGTGGATACATTACCAGGGGAGTATCCTCTCACTCACACAATGAAGTGGATGAAGCATCACACATTCTAGGACTCCGAACTAAAATACTATGGGTTTTTTTGCATTGTGAGGTGCTAAAATGGCTCATTAAGGTTTATTTAATTTAATTTGGAGTTAGGGCCTAAAAGGTTAGGATGACCCCAGGCCATGAAAGTTATTGGGAGACTGGGAGCTACACATCATCATAGAAGTTGGGACACGTGGCAAAATAAAATGCTTGTTATCTTCGCTAAAGCTTTGCTACCCCCTCCTTTCTTAATTACCGGTTGCTTTGCAACTCCGGGAAGGCTAAGAGCTATTACACTATTATTATTATTATTATTATTATTATTATTATTATTATTATTATACTGTACATTATTTTTTTATTTTTTTATTTTTGCATAAAATTTGGAGTTAATAAATATGCCATCTGTAACTATTGTAGAAATTACCGGCAAAAAGATTGTGCAACAAACAAACAAACATTTATTTTATTCAGTTTGTTAGCAAATGCAATTATCACAGTAAAGCATCAAATTAAGTCTAGCTGTCATGTATTATAACTTATAAAATATGCCAGGATTTAGTGCCATTGATAAATCACTTGCACTTTACTTGTTAGGAACCCCTTGAAATAAAGATCGATTGCTGGATCTTCAAAGAATATTTTGAGCTGTAGTCTGACCAAACCCCCAAGAAATATCACTGTAAAATGTAAACTGTGCTTTTTTTTAAAGTAATAAGTTACTGTAACTAGTTGCAATTATGTTCAAGTAACTTCCCCAACACACCATGGAGCCAAATATACTAACCTTTTTCTCTAATGCAAAGTTTGCTCCACTGTTTGTTTAATAACTAGATATTCATAATTCAGTATATTAATTTAAGGGTTCCTACTCGTCATTTTCAAGTTTCACTTGAAAAATTAAGCACTTTTAATAAATCTGTCCATGGCTACATTTAGAACGACACTAACTAAGATATTGAAAGTTCATTTAAGTGGTAAGCGCTCCACTGCTGGTTACATACTGTATGTTGTACAAATTACATATTTGTTTTTACATTGATACAATTACAAAATTAATACATTTTCAGTAAATTCCGTCTTCAAATTATACATCATTCATTTCTATTAGCATTCTTGCTCATTCACACTAATCTCTTCTCTGCTTTCAGCTGATTGCTCAGGCGGTACTATTCATGTGTATGAATACAGCTGGACTGTTCATCAGTTACCTGTCGGACAGAGCGCAACGCCAAGCTTTCCTTGAGACCAGGAGGTGTATAGAGGCACGCCTGAGACTGGAGACTGAAAATCAGAGACAGGTATGACATAATATACAAATGCAGTCAGAAATTACTATGAGGCATCAGGGTGAATACCAGTGTAAATGTTAGGTCTGCAAGTGCAGGAATACACCTATGAAGGCAGGACAGTGCTTCCAACCAGCAAAATTAGGCACTACTCAAAAAGCTTAGGAAGTGAGGTGAGATCAATGGGTCTCTGCAGAGCAGGGGTGTCAAACTCAGTTCCTGGAGGTCTGCAGTGTCTTCTAGTTTTCGTTCCACCCGAGCTCTCAATTACATAATAGGTCTAACTATTTGATTAACTGGACACATTTAACACTTCTGTTCAGGCCTCAAAATGTTTCATAGGTAGTGTACCTTCAATCAAGTGCATTTTTTAAAACCATCAACTGTAAAAGACCTTGAAAAATATTAAATATGTCAAATTGAACAAATAATTAGATCAATTATGTTTATTGAGAGCTTAAGTTGGAATGAAAACCAGAAGACCGTGCGACCCTCGAGGACTGGAGTTTGACACTCCTGCTGTAGAGCAAAAAAGGTCTCAGAGACAGGGGTCCATAGTGGAATCTTGGAGCCAGATAAAATGCATAACAGTGTGTGGCAAAGTGCCCCCCCTGTGTATTATATGTTACGTGTTGTGTGTAAATGTTGGTGTATAGTCATCGGTACATGGGATATAAACGGGTCTGTGTTTCACGTGTGACTTAAAAATGTAGATTTGTATTTTGGCACGAGGAGGGCACAAATCACTTCACGTGCTGGTTAAAATGTAATGTGTGGTCACGGGAGTGCACTTAATTAATTCACGTGCAGTTGTACCGAGATTCCAATTGAATGATTGACTAGCAATCGAGTCTCGGTACAACTGCATAAAAACAGCATGTTTTCACTCACTTGGGGTTGGGTGTTCGGTGAGTGGAGAACGGGATTGGAGACGGAGGTAAAGATAAAAAGCATAGTTAAAGATAAAAAGAATAGTTAGAGTATCTGCTCACCGTGTTTGTCTGTTTCGTCCGTTTTGTTTGTCTGTTTATTTTGGCTCAAGTGCCGTGACCTGTGTTTTTTGTTACAACTGTTTATTTTCTGTCTGTTTATTCATTAAATGCTGAGCGAAAGCATTCGCTCAGCTCCACCAAACTCCACCTCTCTCTGTCGTTTTTGTTCCTGCTTCTGCCGTGACGTCACCGCCCAGTCATCCTGTCACACGTGGTGTCAGAAGAGGGATCACCAGCGCCTCCTGGACTCAGGCAGAAGTAGGGTACTGCAGTTTTTTTTTTCGTGGTTTTTTCTTCTCATTGTGTGGAGAAAAGGAGTGAGGAGGAAGAAGGATGGGAAGAAAGAGGAGGATGAGAAGGCAGCAGTCCCAACATCAGCCAGAGGAACAGCAGCCCGGGTGTTACTGCTGTGCTAAGCCTGGGCATTCCAGCACCAACTGCCCCTGGTACCCCCTCGGACAGCTACCCCAGCTATGCCCCATCTGCGGAGGTAAGCACTACGTGGCCTGCTGCCCTGTCCAGGAGAGGGAGGAGCAGGGTCGCTTCAGTCTCCACCACCAGCAGGGGGAGGTAGACTGCTGCTCCCACCGCCCAACAACAGCGGCAACAACAGCAACCACAGCAGCTGAACAAGAGGTGGTGGTCCCGGGTGCCAACTAAGTTTGGACCCCGGACTGGGCAGCTGAACAGGAGCAGTGGAGGAAGGAGGGGCTCCCATGTGCGGCGCCTGTCTCGAGTTTGGGCACGTCAGGGAGGACTGCCCTTACGGGGATCCCCAGTTTGAAGAGGCGTGGAACCAGGGTCGAGTGGGGGATGCTGCAGAGTGGTTCTGGGCAGGAGCTGCCTCTGCCTCCACCACCTCCACCGGCAGGAGCAGAGCAGCAGGAGCTGCCTCTGCCTCCACCACCTTCACTGGCAGGAGCAGAGCAGCAGGAGCTGCCTCTGCCTCCGCCACCTCCATCGGCAGGAGCAGAGCAGCAGGAGCTGCCTCTGCCTCTGCCAACCCCACCAGCAGAGGAGGAATGTCTGCTGGTATCACTTCCCCCACCAGCAGAGGATGAATGCCTGCTGGTATCATTTCCCCCACCAGCAGAGGATGAATGCCTGCTGGTATCACTTCCCCCACCGTCACGAGGAGAGGAGCAGGAGCTGCCTCTCCCTTCACCAGAAGGACCAGGACTAGATGCTGGCGGTCCTCAGCAGCCCTTGCATAGGCTGCTGAGGGAAGCACGGGGAAGAACCACCCGGCCTCAGAGGCCGAGAAGAGGGCCAACACCCGCACCCCAGCTTGTCCTGACTGCCTGCCTCGCTTCGCCCAAGGATGCCAGCCTCACTTCGCCCAAGGATGCCTGCCTCGCTTCGCCCAAGGATGCCTACCTCGCTTCGCCCAAGGATGCCTGCCTCGCTTCGCCCAAGGATGCCTGCCTCGCTTCGCCCAAGGGTGCTTGCCTTGCATCGCCTGGGGTTGCCAGCCGCTCCGCATCGCCTGGGGTTGCCAGCCGCTCCGCATCGCCTGGGGCTGCCTGTCGCTCTGCATCGCCTGGGGCTGCCTTTTGCTCCACACAGGGTGCAGGGTGCGAGGGAGAAGTGGAGCTCCCGCTGCCGCCTCTATGGCCATGGGCTCCCCTCCCGAGTTCGCCTCCCGAGGGTCCGCTGCTGCTGCCGTCGCCTCCCGAGGGTCCGCTGCTGCTGCCGTCGCCTCCCGAGGGTCCGCTGCTGCTGCCGTCACCTCCCGAGGGTCCGCTGCTGCTGCCGTCGCCTCCCGAGGGTCCGCTGCTGCTGCCGTCGCCTCCCGAGGGTCCGCTGCTGCTGCCGCCACCTGGGGTCGCCAGGGATCCTGCTTCGCCTGGGGTCGTCGAGGGTCCTGCTTCGCCTGGGGTCGCGGGGCCTCTGCTTTGCCTCGGGTCGCTACACTGTGGCTGGAGCTCCATGAAGGGAGCTGCCGGCCATGAAGAAAGGGGGAGGTCAGGAGACCAGCTTCCCAGCCGTATTTCCGTGGCAGGAAACACGGTGGCCGGAGCCCCACGGAGGGGAGCTGGCGGCCACAAAGAAGGGGGAGGTCAGGAGACCAGCTCCCCGCAGCAGTTTCGCTGCCGGAAATTGGGTGGCCGGAGCCCCACGGAGGGAACTGCCAGCCATGAAGAAGGGGGAGGTCAGGAGACCAGCTTCCCCAGCTGCACTTTCGGCAGGAGATAGTGTGGCTGAAGCCCCGAAGAGGGAGCTGCCAGCCACGAAGAATTGGGGATGCCAGACATTCCACCATGGCCACCCCCAGAAACAACTTGCTTCCCTCTTCCGGGACTTTGGGACTGAGGGGGAGGTGGCCATTGAGGCCATGTGTGCTTTGCACAAGGGGTATATGTGGCAAAGTGCCCCCTGTGTATTATATGTTACGTGTTGTGTGTAAATGTTGGTGTATAGTCATCGGTACACGGGATATAAACGGGTCTGTGTTTCACGTGTGATTTAAAAATGTAGATTTGTATTTTGGCACGAGGAGGGCACAAATCACTTCACGTGCTGGTTAAAATGTAATGTGTGGTCACGGGAGTGCACTTAATTAATTCACGTGCAGTTGTACCGAGATTCCAATTGAATGATTGACTAGCAATCGAGTCTCGGTACAACTGCATAAAAACAGCATGTTTTCACTCACTCGGGGTTGGGTGTTCGGTGAGTGGAGAACGGGATTGGAGACGGAGGTAAAGATAAAAAGCATAGTTAAAGATAAAAAGAATAGTTAGAGTATCTGCTCACCGTGTTTGTCTGTTTCGTCCGTTTTGTTTGTCTGTTTATTTTGGCTCAAGTGCCGTGACCTGTGTTTTTTGTTACAACTGTTTATTTTCTGTCTGTTTATTCATTAAATGCTGAGCGAAAGCATTCGCTCAGCTCCACCAAACTCCACTTCTCTCTGTCGTTTTTGTTCCTGCTTCTGCCGTGACGTCACCGCCCAGTCATCCTGTCACACAGTGCTACAAATTTATCGTATCATCTTAGTCACAAGTAACTTTTATTAAATGTATATTCTTTCAAACAGTATCAGAAAATTAATATTGAAAAATTGTCTGGCTTAGTGATTTAACTACAGTGTATATAGTTAGTTTTGCTGTTATGGGCATTAAAACATAAGCGGACATATGTTTTTATTTTTTTATTTTTTACTTTTAAACATGCAAACTAGCGAATGAAATAAATAAATACATCTTACATTCCAAACAATCGGACACACATCTTTCTCCTTCCCTCCCTAGATATAATTTATTCTTGTAAATAAAAATATTCTCTAATAACAATATTCCGGTACATAACATTGATTTTAACGTATAGCTAGTGTTCTGCATTTTCAGTTTTTATATTTTAAAACAATTCCCGGGAATTTCTCTGAGTTTATTTTACATATTAAAATAGGGATAAAATCGGTAAAAAAATGTTTTTAATTGAAACATCGGTAAAGATTTGAGGAAAATAATCTCAGTATACACACTTTACATGTGGAATATGATGTGTAGCAGTTCTAGTTTCTTATTAAGTTTAATGTCCCTGGCATGTATGATGAAGCAGCATCTGTGCAAGTCGAGGCCACATTTTCCCAAGTTAGCTGGTAGTTTGCTAACATTTGGACAATCACTGTGCTGACGGAAATAGTATCTGCAGAAGGTATGAACATGACATCAGCACAAAACAAGCCAGGTTTATTCACCTTGAAATCATAGAAAAGAAAATTGACAGAACTGGATGGTGCAAGCCATTGGGAGACCCGTCAAAAATCACAGTGGACATTTCCATGAATACGTTACATAAGTTTACCAACTAAAGCATCGCCATTTTCTGTCAAATATTAACGACTGTCGGCATTAGGCAGTGTTTTAGCTGATGGACAGTACTGTCGCACTAAGTCACCAATACATACCTCTCTGCAATAAACAGTGACTGTCCAGCAAAGCACAGAGCTCTGACAAATTCAATAACACAAAAGCCACAGCAATGGATTGCTTGTCCTCCAGTTCACCTTCTTGTTTTAGTTTAATGTGTCGCTTATTTTTCAGTATGTTCTTTTATTCTGTCAGTGCGAACATGTACCTCAATGCAGCAGTATTTGCAGCGCTATACATCCTCTCCCTCATCTGATCCACTTCTGCTATTTTTGCTTTTTGTATACTTCGAAATATTAGTTTTCTTTTGAATATTCATAAAATGATTTATGTTTTCTCCCCATTCCTCATCCACTCAAAATGTAAGCATTTCAATTTAGTTTTTGATCAAGCTAATAGTTACTATGCCTAGCAATTGCCACAATAATCAGACTTTAATTGGCCAACAGAATATGGTGATAATGTGTTTGTGAACAGAGAACCAATGTGCGACATTTGAACGTAATTTGATACTCTGATGTCTAACATACCTGCTGTATCCTGTAGGGCTGCTTATTACAATACAATATCAGAATCAAAATAAAAAAATAAAACTTATTACAATATCAGAGTCAAAATAAAACAGCATTTTAATCAAAATATTGTGTATTTCGTAGAAACTAATACTGTGAAAATACTGAAAAGTAGACAAAAAACCGGGTATAAATCAGTAAAAAACGACTTTCAGTTAAAAAAATTGTGTACTTTTTCGATAAAATTCGTAAATAAACCGGAAATGCGAAACACTACCTACAGCCTAATGCTCCTACCGGTAAATGCTCACATTGCCTTCTTTGCGCTCATCATCAAAGCATAAGACTGAGCCAATCACAGTGCAGGATTTCAAGCAGGCACCACACGTATTGCCATCATAGATCATAGGGATGATTACTTTTAACAAAAGCAAAAAATATGTTCATCACTGAAGTCTAGTGCTTTGGGGGGCCCCTGTGGCGGCAGGGTTCACAGGAGTCTTGAGCTGGTGTGGCAGAACAGAAACACCCCTTTTCAGAAGTGCCTCCCAGCGAATCTATTCTGATACAGACTCTCCCCCGGCAACATTATTGCAGAATGTTCTGTGACTATGGGGATATCACATGGCAGATTTAGATGTGGCTCAGACCACAATACAGCATTTACAATGCATAGAGCACGCATTTCATTTATTTGTTTAGTCAAATTATAGGTTGTCCTGGCACCCAACTTCTGACTTGTTTATTAATAAGACTGAAAAGTGTTCTCTTAGCTGAAGTGTTGACCACCAGACACAATATGAATCAATAAATAAATAAATATTTATTACTTGTCATGACGCACATGCATCAACATATGAAATAAATAGAATAAGAGAAAAGCAATAGGCAAGTATATGTTAATAAACTATCATAATAAAGTAACAGACAAACTAACATTAATAAACTAACAAAACTGAATTAACACAGCACCTCTACACACGTTAAAAAATGCAGCAGCAGCTAGATTAATTATGAATACCTGTACAGGAGCAACATGCACACAATTATTTAACAGAATGGTGAAGCAACTCACCAGAGCAAAAAACAGCAAATTGCTCAGTGACTTGTGTCTGAATCAGGTTTTTTTCAGGAATTCCAACAATTTCCAGCTTTTTGTAGCAAGAGAAACAGGTGCAGTCGTGGAAATCAGAATACAAAACGAGGCAATGATATGGCGCTAGTTCTGGTTCTGGAAAGATTTAATAAAGAACCTAAAGCCACTCTTGTGATGACAGTCACATTTGAAAAGACAAAATAAACCATTTTAATTTAAGTTTGATGATGATGAGTTATCAGGTTACAAAACAGCACTGTATCAGTGTGACAAGCTGGCTTTAGTGGTGACGTCAGACCAGAAAGGAGTACACATACAGACAGCAGTGGTGAGTGAATCTGAGACGCTGTTGCGCTCAGTGTTTTAATAACACACAGAAAATAAAAAGGTTGAACAAAACCGAAAACAGGACACGGCACTTGAGGCCAAAATAAACAGACAAACAAAATAAATAGACACTAACAAACAGGGTGGACGAACGCTTAAGAAAGAACAAGTACCGTGTTGGTTCTCCAGCACGTAGTAGCAGTTGTTTTGCTTACTTTTATGTTTCCTCTTTCTCTCTCTCTCTCGCTCCCATTCTCCACTCTCGAACACACAACCCAGAGTGAGTGAAATGTGCATCTATATATACAATTGTGCTGGGATGGATTCAATTACCAATTAATTATTCACTTGAATCCCAGCACGTGAACTAAATCTGTGCAACCCTGTGCTCACATATTAACTACTTTAAATGCACGTGAAGTGAAGTGTAATCCCCGTGCCTGAATACAATTATACATTTTAAATAACTCATGCTACACACACCCATTTATATCCTCTGCAGCAATATCTATACACCAACATTAACACACCACACGCAACATATAACACACAAATACACACAGGGGCGGGGCACTTTGCCACCATCAGTTGTGAACGAATCGCTAGCAGTGACAAAAAGGTGTTCTTTTAAGAGAAGTTCCTGTTCCTTTTGGCAGAGCATTTACAATGGGAAAAATCAGTTTCACCACAAGAGTATTCTCTTAGGAGGTGTTCCTATGTACAGAGACTATTGTATAATGTGCCTCCCATGGAACCGGGGCCCAAACAAGCAAACTATCAAAACACATCCTTTAATAAGTACTCTGATGTTGCGTACTCCTCGGATATTACGTACTACTATTGAATCACTGAAACTTATTATAGGCATTTATTACATACAATCAAACCACTCTCTCAAGAAGAACCCTTCCATAAATGTACTATTTGTTTGAAAATTACATAATAACCCAGAAATACTGAAACCTACAAGCTTAAAACTTGTTAATCTGTCAATCATGTTCTGATTGACAGATTAACTACCAGACGGGTCTGCAGAAAGCTTAAAGGGTATTAAGTTTATTTTAAAGCATTTTATATGTTTACATAATCTGAACTGTGTGGCCAGACTGGGACCGAAAATGCCCATGTCACAAACATGACACAGAAGGAAGTCACAAAACTAAGTCACGCTCTGTCCCAGTCACTCTAATATAAACAGTGTCTGATATAGATCAACCCCTGTGTTGGGCACCTGTCGTCTTGGCTAGCGCAAAGCAATCTCATTCATAAATCTCTATATTATATCATCTGCAAAATTGCAAATGGGCGGACAGTCAGGTTTGTGTGCAGAAACTGGATATCACAACTTTAAAACTGATGTATTTAATATGGTACTGTGTTGTGTGCTGTACTGTATATAAGTTACTGAAAAGAATACATTAGATCATTTGCTATTTTTAACTTCCATATGTTCTAAATTTATCAAATACCCTTTTGTCTCATTTTCTTCCAAATGTTGTTTTAAATTAATCGAATATGCATTGTATTGTGTATTGTACTGTATGTATTGTGAATGATTCCACTTATTTTAAGGTTCGTATCCCCTCAAAATCAGACCCAGACACAAGAATTTGAAGTTTTTAATAGCATTTATGTGCTGTTTTATTAATTACAGAAATCAAAGCCCAAAAAGAACAAAAAAACAAAACAATACCTAACTCCGTTCTTGGAGCGCTAACTAAACTGTTCCGGAACCTAACTAATAACCTGGACGGCTAAGCCGTTTACCAGTTACAAAACCATTCCTACACATAACCACAACACACAAAAGGTTTAAACAGTACCTTTTTCTTACTGACAGCCTCTAGCCTTCACACTGACTGCAGACTGCCCAGAACAAACATTTGTCCTGGTTTAAATACCTCATTTTCATTTTATTTTTAGAGTCAGGTGTATCCCATCCTGGCTCCCTCCAGTGGCATTCTGGGGGATGTAGTCTTTTGGCCCCACCTTGACTACATCTTTTCCCCTTCCTCCCCCTGGTCTGTTACAGTATATACAGATGAACCCGCTTTATATTGTAACGTGCATGGGTGGCTCCTACACCAAAATGTGAGCTGAGAGTCTTTGTTTCCCCCTGGCTGGATTGTGGAAGTGCACACCCTCGTTAGCCTTGGCCATAGGGTCAATCATTATTATTATTTGTTTACTTAGTAGACATCTTTATCCAAGGCGACTTACAGAGACTAGGGTGTGTGAACTATGCATTAGCTGCAGAGTCACTTACAACTACGTCTCACCCGAAAGACGGAGCACAAGGAGGTTAAGTGACTTGCTCAGGGTCACACAATGAGTCAGTGACTGAGGTGGGATTTGAACCGGGGACCTCCTGGTTACAAGCCCTTTTCTTTAACCACTGGACCACACAGCCTCCTATCACCAGCCTGGATGCTGATTGATGGGTCCCCATAGGGCTTTATGGGGAGTGACGATGCAGAGACACAGGACTGCTGCTGGTGGTTGGCCAGAGGGACGGGGAGAAGGGGGAGGGCTGGACTAGCGAGGGTTATAAGACTGAGAAGTGGCCACATTCGTGCTCTCTTGGTGAATGGACACAAACTGTGAAGGAGCTCCGTGTGGATTAGAGTATCCAAAATTGATTTGTGGCCAACAGCAACCTTACAATTACTGTGGCAGCACATAGCTGTTTATTTCATGTATTTGTTACATTTCGTGCACTTATCAGTGCCAGTAAAACATGGTGTTTAGCCCTGTTTCAGCCACCAAGTCCCTGTGATTTTCATGCGTTACAATATCATGATTGCATGCAGGCATAATTTGTGATATAAAGCGGGTCATGATATAAACTGGGTTTCACGTTTGACAGCACATCACGAGTGTGAGAAAAAAAGAAAGAAAACTTTTTTTTTTAAATTTAGTCGTTGCCAATTATTTTTTATTATTTTCTCCCAATTTGGAATGGCCAATTATTTTTAGGCACAGCTCACCGCTACCACCCCTGCGCTGACTCGGGAGGGCAAAGATGAACACACCGCTGTCCTCTGAAGCGTGTGCCGTCAGCCAACCGCTTTTTTCACACTGCGGACTCACCATGCAGCCCGCAGGTGCCCGGCCAGACTACAGGGGTTGCTGATGCGCGGTGAGCTGAGGACACCCTGGCTGATCTAACCCTCCGTCCCCCCCCTTGGGCGGCGCTCGGCCCTCGGCCCTCGGCCCCTGAAAGCTCCCGTCCTCGGTCGGCAAAGGAATAGCCTGGACTCGAACTCGCGACGTCCAGACTATAAGACACAGCCCTGCACTCCACACGGAGCGCCTTTACTGGATGCGCCACTCAGGAGCCCCTAAAAGAAGGGAAACTAAAGGTGAATTAAAGAGCAGTGTTTTAATACTGTACATTTAGTAGTCTACACATAAATAAATGCATATAGTTTAGTACAGGACAAATACGTTTTGTATTATTAACTGGAGCGAAACAGTTTGTGTCATTATCTAAAAATGCACAAATTGTCAACTGATGAGAGCTATCAATTAAGCGTTGCACTTGGTGTTTTTCATTTGTGTGCATTTGTATAAAACTGACTGTTAAAGAAGAAAAATTTGGTGATGTTGGTGTTTTGTAACTGAACTGTATCCCATTAAGACCGCCCACAGAGCATTTGACAGGATGCAAAAAATTTTATCAGCCGAGATGATTATTGGTTGTAAGTTGCGTTGGAAATTAATCTTATCATGTGGTTACTTAGTAAAGCTCAGCCACGCAGCATTTGACAGGCTACACAAAATGTGACAATATGAGATGATGTTAACACTAACACCACCACAGCTGCTTTTTGAACAGCTTTTGCAATTCACATTTAAATATCTCCGCCTATGTGACTCGTGCTCGTCCGTTCTTAAGTGTTACTAAATATTTGAATTAAATACCCATACGGTGTTTCAGCTGCAGAATCGTAAAAATGAATAAGTTATGAGCACTTGATTCTTCAACAGCCAGACCCGCAGTTTATGCGGCATATTGAAATCAATACAATATAGCCGACAATTTAGTCTGGGCTTTGTAATAAAATCAAAGTCATTGTGAAATAACGTATTATAATCCTGTTGAGTGCTTGAAACACTGATGAAAGTCATTCTACACATCATATATTATTATTATTTACACTACATTTCTCAGGCAGAACGACTATGCTACCCTGAGTATGATGGTGCAAAAAACTTTTTAAAAATGTGCGTATTCTGAGCTCTCTGCACAGATCAGTAACCATAGGGACTGATGCTAAACGAAAGCCAGAGACTGTTGCATTTTACAACGCAACGAAGTACGGTGCGGATATACTGAATCAAATGGCACGGCTGTATTCTGTAAAAGGTGGTACTCGCAGATGGCCTGTGGCTGTTTTTTATAATGTTTTGGACCTGGCAGTCATCAACGCTTTGGTTTTGTACAAGGAGTGCACCGGCAACACAATCACTCGGAGGGACATCATTTTGCAGCTAGCCCTGGAGCTACGGCAGAAACATTTTGATAAGAGACACGAAAGCCGGCTGGCAAATGCCCCTCAACCTTCAGCCAGCGCTGCGCCCACTGGCACACGGAATAAAAGACAATGCTAAATGCAATGAAAAGAGAACTTTTGATGTCTGCGCCCGTTGTGAAAAGGCAAGTCTGTGGCAAATGTACTGGTACAGTTGAAAAGCGTATTTTCTGCGTAGATTGTACTTAGAAAACTGTAATAGAACTCTGAACAGACAGACAGCCTTTGAACTCTGTTTCACTCAAAGCGCTTTCACGTTGCATAAGTTATGTTATATTTTTGTTTTATGCTATTTTTATAACTAGTTATTTATGTTTTATAATTTTATATGTGCATACAGCTTTTTACACCTGTTTACATAGAAGTTTATTATGTAAAGTTTATTTTATTACTGTTTCATGTTTGTGTATATGTGCTCTTTTTGAAAAAATAAGAAAACGGTTTAATTTTCAATATGAATATGGTGTTTCTGCTCTGAAAATGTTATTATGTATGATGTTCATAAATAAAAATATTAAGTTGTATCCGATTGTTTGTTTTTCATTTTCATATCGAAGCCGTTTTAAAATGGAGCTGCACATTTTGCGGGTGCGGCGGTTGTATGTAGTCCGAAATCTCTGCGGTTCTAGTGTTAAGAGAGGTAATTTCTCAAAGAACCTATGGTGCATGGAGAGTGGTTTTTGAAAAATCGTGATAATAAACGGGGTATGATATTAAGCGAGATGATATAAAACAGGTTCATCTGTATCTATATATGAAACGTTATTCCAGTCTTTGAGCAAATTATTTTGATCATATTGCAAAATGGAAAATATCAAAAAAGCAAAGAACGAAACACAAAAGAAGAGCCAGCTTCTTCTGTCTTTGAGTAAAGGATATAATCAAATTGTGAAATGTAAATGTAAGGCGTGAGAGTAAATAATGGAATTTCCAGACAAAAATATGTGAAACAAAAAAAAGGTATTTTATTTTGTTACATGGAAAAACATATCTGGCATGAGGGAGGGAGTGCTGGAGCAAAGAAAAATAATATTCTTCCATGTTCGACTCTGTGCACCTTTCACCTTCTCAGTCCTCTGTGGATCGGCCACCGTACATAAAAAGAAAAAAAAAGTTAACAAAATACAAAGCGATATCACACATCAAGTGATCAGGATCTACATACTCGCACTTCCGCCCCATATCAAGGTGACACTTCTCATAAAGGTGACTTCTGTCACAGTCACGTGATCTTGGTAAGGGAAGTCCCGAGTTAGCTTGGTTCCTTCTACTGCCGGGAGGCTGAATTACAGACCGAAACCCTTTTGACTCATCACATATCCCACCCCTCAGAGTGTAGCCAAGAACACTCGAAAATCTCCTGGGAAAAATAATCAGCATTTTGGTGCAAATTACCTGCACAGTGCCTTATTTGAAAGGCGTTTGAATCCTTCATTGTGTCAAACCACTTTAAAGGAGCATGATCCGTGATGAATACAAAGGGTCGTCCCAGGAGATAGTATTTTAGAGACTATACAGCCCATTTTACTGCCAGGCATTCTTTTTCAATCACATAATATTTTTGCTCTTAGCATAGTAGTTTTTGGCTGATATAAAATATTGGGTGTTCTATGCCGTCTCTTTCCTGGGACAGAACCGCCCGCAGACCAACTTGGGATGCATCAGTCTGAAGGATGAGCTCTCGGCTAAAATCCGGACTTACTAATGCTGGGGCCTGAGCCAAGTTTTAATAGTGTGTAGGGCCGTCTGACACTCTGCACTCCACTTAAATTTATTTGGAGCGTTCTTTTTAGTGAGATCAGTAAGAGGGGCGGCTATAGTGGAAAACTGTGGAATAAAGCTGCGGTAATAACCAGCCAGCCCTAACAATGATCATACCTGAGCTTTCGTGGCAGGTACCGGTGCACCTAACAGTTTCTCTCTACACTTACCCATTATAAATTATAAATATTTAGTTTCTTCTTTTCTTCTTTTCTTACTTTGTCATGTTCGCTGTGAGCCTCGCCTAACTCAGAGACTGTAGGACGGCCGCTAATCTATCAAGGTGTTCTTTCCAGGAGGAACTGTAAATGACTACATCATCGATATGTGCAGCTGCATAATTTTGATGAGATTGTAATACCCTATCCATCAGTCTCTGAAAAGTAGCAGGGGCTCCATGAAGTCCGAACGGAATAATACAAAATTGAAAAAGACCATCTGGGGTTGAAAGTGCCGTTTTCTCACAACAGGCTTTTGTTAATGGAATCTGCCAGTATCCTTGCATCAGATCCAGAGTCGAAATAAACCGAGCTTACCCAAGTGTTTCTAAGAGTTAACCTACCCGTGGCATGGGATATGCCAATTAAAGCCATTAGAGATAGCGTTCACCTACCTAAAGTCAATACATAGCCGGATTGACCCATCTGGCTTGTTTACCAGGAAGGTTCAATTACCCCAAGTGTCAACATACTCTCCACCTCCCTCTGAACAGAATTCCTCCGACTTTCTGGAATGCGATATGGTCTCTGTCTAACTCTCAGATCCGGTGGAGTGATAATTGCTCAATCAAATAAATGTTCAATCAAATGCATTCTACCAGGCACATTAGAAAACACATCAACGAACATATTGATTCAATTGCTTACCTCTTAGCGCTGATAAGGAGTTAATTCTTCCCCCATCGGGATTTCAATCACAGACAATGGGTCAAATGAGGGTCAAAAGCCCTCCCCCTCCTGTGCAGGAGATATAAAATGGACTTCCCATTCTTTCCATGGTTTGAGGAGATTAACATGATAAAGTAGCGATATCAAAAACACAAGCTAAGTTAGAAGAAACAATTGGGGCAACCTTGGCCAGCACCAAGCAAATAGGCACAACTGTAAAAGTGGTGAGGGTCAAGGTTGCCCCAGTTGTTTCAACTAACTTGGCTTGTGTTTTTATGCAAGTTCGATCCGCTTTTATTGTCTACTCATCTAGGACAACTGGGCGCTGCTAGAGACTGGAAAATGTTGGCAGATGTTGGAGAGCAACTTATTTTCCCACCAGAGATTGCCACTACTAACATTCGACCTGATATTGTCTTGTGGTCTGGATCATACGCCTTGTTCACCTGGTAGATTTAACAGTGCCATGGGAGGATGCTGTGGATGAGGCGTATGAATGGAAGAAATTTCGGTACACTCAATTAGCTGCTGAAGCGCAACAGCGAGGATGGAGAGTCCAGGTTTACCCAGTGGAGGTGGGTTGTCGAGGATTCGTGGCACACGCCACAACCCGGTTTCTCAGACACATTGGATTTAGTGGGCAAAATTTGCAACGTAAAGTGAAGAACTTATCTGAAGCAGCAGACAGGAGCAGCAACGGGCTCTGCACTGTAAATCTCCCTCCTGATCAGAAAGGGCACTGTGTAAGGCGGGTAGTACACTTTCCCCTAGATTGGATGACTAAACGGTAGGTGGTAACCAGAGGTCGGCCATTCTGGGGCAAGCGCGTAGCTGCAAAATTGGCACCGGACTGATCACAAGGAAGAGTTTGACAGTAGAAAGGAAACGCAGTTACGTGAGAATGGTCCCTCACGCTGAGACGTGATTCCCAGTCGGAGCAGGCACATTTGTTATTATTTTGTGTTTGTTCTGTTGCAGAGGAGGACTAAGGAGATTGGGAGCTGCCGCCACTGAGCCAGCACTTAACCCCAGATCACTACCCTACTCCACAGCACAACATGGACACCAGAGCACCACTTCCCTGGGATTCAAAAGGAGAACAGTTTTGTGCACAGAGAGTTGTGGTTAGAGAGTGTGTTTTTGTTTGGGACTGCAACCCGCCGTATTGGCTTCCCCTATACCACTGATGTTATAGGGGTGTAACAGGGCAAGGAGCCCTGTACATGTGTTTGTTTATTTATTTTTAGAACGGGGTACCCCTCCGCCCCTGTGCAGTTTATTGTTTTGTATTTGTTTTGTTGTTGTTATTATTATTATTATTAGTATTGTTGTGGTATTTAAAAATATGATGTTTTCTTTGTTATTGTTTGTTTTGGATGTGGTCTGGCAGATGCGATGGTAGCAGCTCGTATCTGCCAGACATCTCATGAAAATGTGACTGGTGTCGTTTATTGAATTATTGTTTAAGTGTTTTTAATTTTTTTAAGCCACAGTATATAAGCCTGCAGTTCTCCTGCTCTGGGTCGGTGTTCACAGGTGAGAACAGAGCAGAGTGAGAGCAGTAGCAGTTTAAAAAAATTAAACTAAAATACAGGATCAGTGAAAGCGATTGCCCAGCCTGATCTGTATTGTTTAGTTTTTGTGTTCGTGATTTGTTTTTTTTAACCTTTTGTTTTTGCTCTGTGAGCAACTGTTTTTGTTTAAATATTTTCTTTTGTTTTGTTATATAAATAAACGGTGCACGGCACATCTTTTTCCCCTGCAGTACTTGCCTCTTTGTTTTTATTCCTGCTGCTGGCCTGATGTCACCACTCGGTATCCTGTCACACGTGGTGTCCAGCGCAGGATCACCAGCGCCTCCTGGACTCAGGCCAGCGCGGGTACTGCAAGTTTTTTTTTAACTTTTTTTGCTTTGAGGGAAAAAAAATGGGAAGGAAGCAGCGGCAGAAGCAGCAGCAGCAGCGTGAGGCTGGTCGCAAGCCCCATCACGTCTCTGGCCCGGTGGAGTTCTGCCTGACTTGCTTGAGGGGGGAGGAGTAGTGTTTTGAAGTTGGCGAGGTCGGGCATGTGTCGCCCGACTACTACCCCTCCCCACCTCAGGAAGAAGAGGTGGAACCAGAGCCGCTGGGAAGCCCTCCTCTACAGCATGGGCGTACAGTATTGTTGCTGCATCTGTGGGGAGTGGGGGCATTTCCCAGCTAACTACCCCCTCCCACCAGAAGAATGCCTGCTGCCTCCGCTTCCACCACCTCCACTGCCAGGAGCAGAGCAGCAGGAGCTGCCTCTGCTTCCACCACCTCCAACGACAGGAACAGAGCAGCAGGAACTGCCTCTGTCTCCACCACCGCCACCAGCAGAGGGAGATTGCCTGCTGGTCCCGCCTCCACCAGCAGAGGGAGAATGCCTGCTGGTTCCATCTCCGCCAGCAGAGGGAGCATGCCTGCTGGTTCCCCCACTGCAGCCAGAAGAGGAGAAGGTTGGCTGGGAAGCCCTCCTCCACAGCATGGGTGTGCAATGCTGTTGCTGCATCTGTGGTGAATGGGGGCATTTCCCAGTTAACTGCCCCCTCGCAGAAGGGGAGGAGCCCCTGCCCCTTCGCCACCAGAAGGGAGAAGCCCTGCCACCTTCGCCGCCAGAAGGGAGGAGCCCCTGCCCCTTCGCCACCAGAAGGGGAGAAGCCCCTGTCACCTTCGCCGCCAGAAGGGGAGGAGCCCCTGCCGCCTTCACAGCCAGAAGGGGAGGAGCCCCTGCCGCCTTCGCCGCCAGAAGGGGAGGAGCCCCTGCTGCCTTCGCTGCCAGAAGGGGAGGAGCCCCTGCCGCCTTCACCTTCAGAAGGGGAGGAGCCCTGTCGCCTTCGCAGCCAGAAGGGGAGGAGCCCCGGCCGCCTTCTCAGCCAAAAGGGGAGGAGCCCCTGCCGCCTTCACCGCTTGGAGGAGAGGAGCAGGAGCTGCCTCTGCCGCCATCACTTCCACCCGAGGGAGAGGAGCAGGAGCTGCCTCTCCCTTCACCACTGGAGGGACCAGGGCAGGATGCTGGCAGTCCTCAGCAGCACCTGCATATGCTGCTGAGCGGAGCATGGGAAAATTGCCCGGCTGCAGTGGCCATGAAGAAGGTCAACCCCAGCACCCCAGCTACTGATTCCTTCACCAGGTTGAGAAGTGAAGCTCCCGCTGTTGCCTTCATGGCCAGGGGCTCCCTTCCTGCCGTCACCTCCCAAGGGTCCACTGCCACCGTCGCCTCCTGAGGGTCCGCTGCCGCTGTCGCCTGGGGTCACCAGCTCTGCCTTGCCCGGGGACACCGCCGCGTCACCGCCCAGGGATGCCTGCCTTGTTCCGCTCAGGGATGCCACGCCTGCTTCGCTCAGGGATGCCACACCCGCTTCGCTCAGGGATGCCATGCCTGCTCCACTCAGGGATGCCAAGTCCACATCGTCTGGGGTTGACTGCTGCTCCGCATCGCCTGGGGTGGCCTGCTGCTCTGCATCGCCTTGGGTGGCCTGCTTCTCCGCTTCGCCTGGGGTTGCTGACGGTCCCGCTTCGCCTGGGGTTGTCTGCTGCTCCGCTTCGCCTGGGGTTGCCTGCGGCTCCGCTTCGCCTGGGGTTGCTGATGGTCTCGCTTCGCCTGTGGTCGCTGAGGGTCTTGCTTCACCTGGGGTGCTGCCAGTCCCGCTTCGCCTGGGGTTGCTGGCAGTCCTGCTTCGCCTGGGGTTGCTGATGGTCCCGCTTTGCCTGGGGTCGCTGCTGGCGCTGCAGAGCCCTGTACATGTGTGTGTTTATTTATTTTTAGAACGGGGTACCCCTCCGCCCCTGTGCAGTTTATTGTTTTGTATTTGTTTTGTTGTATTTATTATTATTATGATTATTGTTGTGTTATTTAAAAATATGATGTGTTCTTTGTTATTGTTTGGTTTGGATGTTGTCTGGCAGATGCGATGGTAGCAGCTCGTATCTGCCAGACATCTCGTGAGAATGTGGATGGTGCCGTTGACTGAATTATTGTTTAAGTGTTTGTAATTTTTTTTTTTAAACCACGGTATATAAGCCTGCAGTTCTTCCTGCTCTGGGTGGGTGTTCACAGGAGAGAACAGAGCAGTCAGCATGGTTTTAGGAAAGGGAGATCGTGTCTAACCAACCTGCTTGACTTTTTTGAGGATGCAACATTGAAAATGGATAATTGCAAAGCATACAACATGGTTTATTTATATTTCCAGAAAGCTTTTGACAAAGTCCCGCGTAAAAGATTAATTCTCAAACTGAACGCAGTAGGGATTCAATTAAATGCATGCACATGGATTAGGGAGTGGTTAACATGTAGAAAACAGAAAGTACTGATTAGAGGAGAAACCTCAAAATGGAGCGAGGTAACCAGTGGTGTACCACAGGGATCAGTATTAGGTCCTCTGCTATTCCTAATCTACATTAATGATTTAGATTCTGGTATAGTAAGCAAACTCGTTAAATTTGCAGACGACACAAAAATAGGAGGAGTGGCAAACACTTGCAGCAGCAAAGGTCATTCAAATGATCTAGGCAGCATTCAGAACTGGGCAGACACATGGCAAATGAAATTTAATAGAGAAAAGTGTAGAGTATCGCATGCAGGCAATAAAAATGTGCATTATAAATATCATATGAGAGATACTGAAATTGAAGAAGGGAACTATGAAAAAGACCTAGAAGTTTACTCAGAAATGTCTTCATCTAGACAATATGGGGAAGCTATAAAAAAAGGCCAACAAGATGCTCGGATATATTGTGAGAAGTGTTGAATTTAAATCAAGGGAAGTAATGTTAAAACTTTACAATGCATTAGTAAGACCTCACCTAGAATATTGAGATCAGTTCTGGTCACCTTGTTACAAAAAGGATATTGCTGCTCTAGAAAGAGTGCAAAGAAGAGCAACCAGAATTATCCCAGGTTTAAAAGGCATGTCGTATGCAGACAGGCTAAAAGAATTGAATCTATTCAGTCTTGAACAAAGAAGACTACGCGGCGATCTGATTCAAACATTCAAAATCCTAAAAGGTATAGACAATGTCGACCCAGGGGACTTCTTTGACCTGAAAAAAGAAACAAGGACCAGGGGTCACAAATGGAGATTAGATAAAGGGGCATTCAGAACAGAAAATAGGAGGCACTTTTTTACACAGAGAATTGTGAGGGTCTGGAACCAACTCCCCAGTAATGCTGTTGAAGCTGACACCCTGGGATCCTTCAAGAAGTTTCTTGATGAGATTCTGGGATCAATAAGCTACTAACAACCAAACGAGCAAGATGGGCTGAATGGCCTCCTCTCGTTTGTAAACTTTCTTATGTTCGTATGTTCTTAGAGCGAGAGCAGTAGCAATTTAAAAAAAATCAAACAAAAATACAGGATCAGTAAAAGCGATTGCCCAGCCTGACCTGTGTTGTTTAGTTTTTGTGTTCATGATTTGTTTTTGTTGAACCTTTTGTTTTTGCTCTGTGAGCAAGTGTTTTTGTTTAAATATTTTATTTTGTTATTTAAATATATGGCGCACGGTAGCTTCTTTTTGCCCTGCAGTACTTGCCTCTTTGTTTTTGTTTCTGCTGCTGGCCTGACGTCACCACTCTGTACCCTGTCACAGGGTGACTTGTTTTATTTTGGTGATCTATTTAATAAATACAGACATTTTTGGGAAACTACTGTGTGGACAGCCCGTTATTCACTACAGCACTCATCATCCTGTCACAAGTATCCAAAGAAAGACAACTTTCTCTTTGTACAGCAGAAGAAGCTGATTCTGGCGCTATGCAAGGCTTCATTTTTGTCAAACAAAAGTACTTCTGTGTGCGTAAGGGCAGTCAGTGCAATTCTAAATGCCACAGCAGTAAGCCTTGCAAAGACAAATACAGTGATTAGTATGTTTCTTAATCTAAATTCTGATATTTTTTAGCTCTCATTATGGTTTCTTTATATGTATCTAATTTGATTTAACTACTTTAATTTTACCTGACTGTTATCATCTAAACAATCAAAATAGTATTTTAAAATGAGACTCAGTAGCCCAGTGGAGTTCTCAATATTGTTTCGTTGAAAATGATGTCACCATCTCAAATAAAAACTTTTAACAAGGGTTTCTTGACATCTTTATTCCACAGGCACTGTCTGGTGCTGATCGGGGTCTGCAAAACCTGTTTTCTAAAAG
This sequence comes from Acipenser oxyrinchus oxyrinchus, assembly GCA_030684275.1. NCBI lineage: Eukaryota > Metazoa > Chordata > Actinopteri > Acipenseriformes > Acipenseridae > Acipenser > Acipenser oxyrinchus. The sequence goes on from CM060250.1 coordinate 48,918,439, forward strand.
TGGTAGTTCACCCCTTCCTATGACTTTATATTAAATTAAACGTTTAGAAGCATACTTTTCTTTCTTTCTTTCAACTAAAAACAGTGATTAGACAAACGTGGATTGACATTTGATTTTGCAGTTTAAATACTGCGTGATTAAAAAAACAATCTATTTTTAATTGTGTTTTTTTCCTCTGGTAGTCTGTATTTTCTAAATAACAAGGCAAGAACATTCCGAACATTATTTCAAACTCGCTTGAACTTTAATGTTTGAGGTCACTATCCTCCTAAATTGCTTACCATGACCCCCTTGCAAATGAGGCCACGGTCTCAATGAGTTAACTTTCTGCATAAATAATAAATACATAAATACTGACTCAATGACGTGTATCTTATTTAAATCTAATTTACCGATTTTATGTTCATTCAATACAAAATATTGCATTAAAAAGTTTGTATTTCACTTGATACCCATTTTTAACACCCCATAATTAATTGCTATTTGCAGATTGAGCAGTATCTTCAAAATTTGTTCGGGAACTGTGCATTTACTCAAAGCACATTTCCCAATTTGATTATATCCTTTTATTCAAAGACAGAAGAAGCTTTATTCTTTGCTTGTTTGGTATTTTCCTTTTCACAATTTGAGCAACATAATTTGCTCAAAGACCGAAATAACCTTTCATTTTGTTCTTTGATAATGTGTAAATGCTCAAATCGCAAAATGGTTATTTTTATCGGCGATTGACCGAATACTGACTATGAGTGTAACATATATTACGGCTGCCGATTATTCAACTAAAGAGTTGATCGCAGATTAAAAAAAAATTACAAATTAATTGTGCAGAATTTAATTTTTTTATATGAAATAAAATCAACCAATAGATCTGCATTTTCTCAGTGGCAGTCCATTCATAAGTGAGCAGGCGCGGGACATAAACAGTTGAAGATATTCTCTGTCTCGACTGAAGGTCTTGGGAGTTTAACCAATGGGAATGTCAAATATTCTGCCCTGGTTTTGCAGCTGTCCAATCATTAGTGAGCAGAGATGGGACATAAATATGCTAGGGTAAGCGGTGTAAACTAAGAATAGTTGCGTTTTGCATGATATTGCTTATTATAGAACATTATTGAGAACTTCAAAGTAATATTTCAAATTACTTTTTACAAAAAAAAAATGTCATAAGACAACGGAGGCATTGTAGTCGATTTGGTTACGAATCAATTTTCAAGAATTGTCTCAGAAAAAATTGGAGATTGTTAAAAAAAGGGAGGTTTACACCACAAATACACAAACTGACACAGGAAGGGAAGGGATATACTTGCCACTTCCAAGAGTTCAATTATTAAAGGTATCTGTGGCTTACCGGTAGCTGTTAATTTAAAAAAAAAAATACTGCTGGAACTGTCTTTTGTTCAGTGCAGAAGGTGATATGGAATAGCACTGGCTACATCAATCTAGGATGTCTATCGAAGTCAGCACAAAAACATGAGCATTTCCAAAGTCGAGCCGCTGTAACACTCAAAACTTTAGGACAAACCCAACTTGATGTTCAACTGGATAAGCAGAAGCGTAGGGATACAATACATCACAATGAGCAAGCAAGAACTGGATTTCAGAGGGCAAGATAAAGGCACCAATTCCTCAAATAGAGGTAATTATGTGGAATTACTTTCTCTGATACTTTCTACGACAGCATGTTAAGCGATCACTTGTCAATAGGTACCTCTAACAAGACTAAGCACGACTTAATCTCTTTGGTGTCTCAGGTTTTGATAGATGCAGTAGTACAGGAAGCCAAGTATGTAGCTGTAATGGTAAACGCAGCTCAGTTGTCTTGTGTTTTGAGGTATGTGACTGATATGAATGAACGGTTGTTCAGTGAAAATTTGTTACATTTACTAAATAAAATAATAAAAGCTTTTAAAAAGACCCATTGGGCTTTTTTTTATTCTATTGATTTAGAAGTATTAATATGCAGGACAGCCACTATAAGACCATTATCATTATATATATATATATATATATATATATATATATATATATATATATATATATATATATATATATATATATATATATAGGTACCACCGTAAAAAATAATTGCATTTTTCTGGTAAATATATAAGGTCCGCGCCATGTTAATTGGCCCGCCGGCGGGACGGTACGCAAACTAATTTTACTCAGGCACTGTAATAGACAGACCCAAGTGCTGGGCATTGACGTAAAAGCCAGGCTTGTGGTTCAAACAAGCCCTCATTTGTGTATTTCCGGTAAGGCAGTTATGTGCTTTATAACACGGCTTGGAGAAATAACAACCTCTGATTGGTTAAACAGCATCACATGACCGTGCATATATACAGTATATATATAGCGTATAGCACGGCTTGCATACTAATGAGCCGCTTCACATTGAATAAATGACTATGCACCACTACATTCTAAATTCCATGACAAACTGCCATTTTATTTGTTATTAGTTACAAAACCACTGCCAAAAATTAGTGGCATTTTACCTATTTCATTTAACAGATTTGGGAATGAAACTCCACATAACTGGTACAACACCAACTTTCTGAGTGAAGACAGCAGTCCATCTGAAAAAAATAAATAAAATAAGTGCACCAGGAGGAGTAGACACATAGGTGAGGAACTGCTAAATGAAATAGAAGAAAACAAAGATTGAAAAAAACACACACAAAAAATAAACCTACAGCATGAGCTGCTAATGTACTTACAGAAAAAATATGGACATTTATTTTATGGAATAAGTCCAAAAAATCTCAACAACATTAAGGGAATTTTAAACATTAAGGGATCAAGTTCAACTGAGGACCAGTATTCAGTCTCCAGTTTTATAACACTGAGCTGGACTAAATACATATTTTAACAGTAGACGTTTTAACATCTCAGCTGACAGTGGGTTTAAAACCAGCAATAATGTATTCCTGTCAGTCAGGAAAAGTCTCAGAAAAGCAGATAAAGACAAGGCCAGACACCACCCCCCGAATTACCGGCCTGGATTTGAAGTGTCTGCGGGAAACTGAGGTACTGTTCCCTGACACCGCGGTTTAATTGGTGCTGGTTCGATCGTCAACTTAATCTGGCACGACTTGGATGCAAGGGTATCCGACAACTAACAAAACCATATTTTGAGCTCCAAAAGGATGAAAACGTACTAGAATATGTGTGCCTCACATATAATGAGTTCAAAAACTTACTTCAAGATCTGGCTTCAGTCTCCATCGCAGCTGCTTCCCTTACTTCCTTAGTGTCTTTTGAAACTCCACCCATCATCACAGCTTGTGCTCAGTCCTCTAGTTTCTAGTGAGATGGCACTTTTGATGCAGAAATTCACAATAAACTAACATGTGCAATTTATTTTTAATAAGCAAACAATTAATTAAATTAAAGACTTTCCACGTCGAAAGGAACAAAAAGTGCTTCTGGGAGAAATGTATGTTGCGAGAGCAACTTGATCACATCACGAGAATCAGATAAATAAGATGGCAGATCTTTTGCAATATCTTTAATGAAAAAATCAATGAATGAACTTAACGGTTCAGAAATTGAACCATTCCCTGATCTTAGGCCTTCCTGGTGGCTTCGTAGGATTCTTATGTATTATTGGTAGTGTATAAAAAACAGGAGTTATAGGGAATGCAGTTTTCAAAAGAATCATATGACTGTCCAAAATCACATCTCTCTCTTGTTTTAATTGTAATATTTGATCACTAGGCAGAGGCTCATAAAAATCTTTATTATTTAGTTGTCTTAAAATGTCAGCTACATAATCCTCACTATTCTGAATAACTATGGAGCCTCCTTTATCTGCAGATTTAATTGTTATGTTTTTATTATCTTTAAATTCCCCAATAGCTTTTATCTCCAGTTGACTTACGTTTGAGTATTTAGGAGTACGACGATTTGTAATAGTTTTTTTCATATCACTGTCTACTATTGTGCTGAAAGTACTTAATGTTGGATCCAATACACCCACTGTCGAGTGGCTTAGGTTCTGCAACAATATGTTTTTTAGTAGAAAATGTAATTGTCTGAAAACACTTAACAGTCAACTTTTAACTTAAATGCATCCACCTTGTTAGTTGTAACACAATAAATACCTTTATTTAAAACAGACAATTGTGTTTTAGTCAGTTCATCATGACTTAAATTAATTACTACCACTTCTGGCTCCTAGTGACCATTCTCGGGGTATAGTTGTGTCTTTCCACTCTTACCATGTCTCGTTTTCCTCGGCCCCCTCTGTGATGATGCAAGCCGGTGTTTTGATGTTTGCCTAAAAAATTGCTCCCTTCTCGTGTAAATCAAGACTCACTTAAATGTCCCGTCACTTGAGTCACCCTAACTTGTCGTCGAAGACAGGAAGTTTGTAGAATTCCTTATGTCACAGCGTTGTTTATAATTCCTGAATTTGCCATGCCAGTAATATGCAGTTCTGTCTTTGTAGTCCTGTGTGTCTCTCATACGTTTTTAATTTGCATGATTTCAACTAATTTTCCAACTGTCGTAATACACCCATTGTTTTTTGTTCATGTGCATTATATCCCTCCAATTCCACTTTACTCTGTAGCTTCTCTTTGATCTGTAACACTTCCACTTTTCTAGAAACACTGGGTCTTTAGCTCTAAATATAGATTTCTTTCATGCTTAGACCTCGTGGTATTTGCTTCTCTCTCCAATATGATAGAGCAATATACTGTATATTCTATGTTACCATGGCAACAGACCCCTAAATCCTGGTATTAGTTACATTCATACATATGACTGTGACTAATATTTTTCAGATTAGATTCCTTCCTACGTCTTCAGTGTGTAGCAAAGTGGACAATAGATTGCATTCAAAACTAAAATATGAACAATTTGAAAAAAAGAGCTTCACAAGAAGATTTTAAACAAACGTTTTTAAAAGAGAAAAAAATTTTAAATACAAGAAAAAAACACTTACTGACATAAACCTCACAATGCAGTATTTGCGTTCAGTGGGAGAAACGAGAGAATCACCAGCTACCTAAAAAAGGCCTGGACACCTTTCAAATGTTCTTTCCGAAACATAGCAGCGTAACCTGCGCAGGCATATGAGTGCAGCATTTTCTACAGCAGTGAGTCGCAGTTTACACAAGCAAAACAAAATTTGCAGCCAAACAAAAACAGCTTAAGAAAGAAGGCAAGAAACAAGAATATATCTGGGGTTCAGCAGTTACAAAACTGAAAGAAAATCAAGAAAAATCAGAATTCCACAAAGCAGCAGTAATAGTTGACAATGATTTTCTATCTGTGATGCAACAAACTAAAGCACTTGTACATCAGGAGTTTAATTCAGCTTTGTGACAGGAATGACGAGTGGTGACGTCAGGCCAGAAGCAGGAAAGAAAAACAGGCAGTACTGCTGGTTCAAAGGTGTTTGCACCGTTTATTTATTATTATTATTTGTTTATTTAGCAGACGCCTTTATCCAAGGCGACTTACAGAGGCTAGGGTGTGTGAACTATGCATCAGCTGCAGAGTCACTTACAAATACGTCTCACCCGAAAGAGGTTAGGTGACTTGCTCAGGGTCACACAGTGAGTCAGTGACTGAGGTGGGATTTGAACCGGGGACCTCTTGGTTACACGCCCGTTTCTTTAACCACTGGACCACACAGCCTCCTAAACAACAAAAATAAAATAAAAGTTTTAACAAAAAAACACACTTCCTCACAGAGTGAAAATAAAACAGTTAAACAAAACCAAATCTCGAACCCAAAACACATAGATCGGTCAGGCTGGGCAGTAGCCTTCACTGACACAGATTTCTTTTAGTTTTAGTTTCGTTTCTCTCCTCTCGCTCTCCCATTCCTCCTCCGAACACACACCCGGAATGCAGAGAGCTGCAGGCTTAGCAACAATTACACAACTAATTAAACTCGGGAGATGGTCACCTTCTGCACGAGGTTTTTAATTACTGTGGATGGGGCTTCCCATCCACCTACTAAACAATACAAAACATTTGGCTACACCATCAAAACAATAACAAAACATGGCTTTGCCGCTATATTTATAAAACAATAAACCATAATAATAATAATAATAATAATAATAATAATAATAATAATAATAATAATAACAAATACAACACATACAAATACAAAATAATAAACTGCACAGGGGTGGAGGGGTACCCCGTTCTATAAATAAATAAACAAATACATGTACAGGGCTCCTCGCCCTGTTACATATCCGCCCCTTGTGCGAAGCACACCTGGCCCAACGGCCACCTCCCCCCTTAGTCCCAAAGTCCTGCTTCAAAGTCCCGGAACAGGGGCAGCAATGGGCCAAGGGTGGCGGCCACGGTGGGAGGTCCTCCTTCCACCCCAACAGCTATAGTGGCCAGGCTGACGGCACACAGGCCTGTTCCTCTGGCCAAGGTAATTTTAGCAGCCGTCCGGCTGCTTCTGGGGGTGGTCTCCGGATCTCCCCCCGCCCTTTTCCACGGTATGCAGCTCCCCTTTTTGGGGCTCCGGCCACCCGATCTCCTGCAGCGAAACTGCTGCGGGGGGAGCTGTTCTCCTGACTTCCCCCACCTTCTTCGTGGCCGACAGCTCCCCTCCGTGGGGCTCCGGCCACAACACTTCCTGCTGCCACACAGGACCGGCAGCGACCCCGGGCGAAGCAGAGCCGGCAGCGACCCCAGGCGAAGCACAGCCGGCAGCGACCCCAGGCGAAGCAGGATAGGCAGCAACCCTAGGAGAAGCAAAGGATGCTGCGTGCTGACCAGGTGGCTGACTACACGTGGTTGGGTAGGCACCGCTGCATTAGCTACCCCCTGGTGCTTCGGTACCTCTGTGCATGCTCAGCCCTTGGTACTTCGGTGCACACGTTGCTCTGTGAGCACTGTGCTTCGGTGCCTCGGTGCACATAGTGTCTCGGTGCACTCAGTAGATGTGGTACTCGGTGCCTTGGTGCACTAGCACCTCGGAGTCCAGTGCACGCGGTGCTCGGTGCACTCAGTGCGCACACTGCTTGGTTCACTCTGTGCACATGCTGCTTGGTGCACTCCCCTCGGCCTGTGTGTCTCCCCTGGTGCATGCGGCGTGCTAAGCAGGTGGATGACTACACGCAGTTAGGGTAGGCACCACTGCATTAGCTGCCCCCCGGTGCTTTAGTGCCTCAGCACTTTTCTTTTTACTCTCACAGCTTGCTGTTGTGTGTGTGTGTGTGTGTGCGTGTGTGTGTTTTTCTTTACTACTTTGCAGTTTAAAAAAAAAAAAAGAAAAGAAAATAAGCGTAATTCCTCCACCGGGACCCAGCTCTGCTGCGCCCCACTGTTGAGTTTGTTTCAGCCCGCCTACTTGGCGCGCTTGGTAGTAAGCTCACCCGTCTGGCCTGGTGACTGTTATTCTCCCATAGCTCAATTGCTGTGTGTGTGAGCCTCTATTTTCTTTTCCTATTACTGCATTTGCAGTTAAAAAAAAAAAGCAGTACACTTTTCTTCCTGTCTAACACACTGCCCGTTGTGTGACTGCACGCGGTCCAGAACCAGGTTATCGCCGCGCTGAACCCTGGTGCAGCACTGTGCGTTTCCCTGTACTGCACCCCTGATTGCCAACCGCAGCCACTTGAGCCTGTTTCCACCCCGGTGTATGCTATGTGCTACCTTGGGTTGTGTTGACTACACACGGTTAAGGCTAGGCGCCTCTCGGTGCCTCTGTGCTTCGGCAGTGCTTAGATGCTCCGTACCTCTGTGTTTTAGCTCCCCAGCATGTCAATAACACCTGCACTCGGTGTCCTGATTCTTCGGTTCACCAGTACTGTATTCTACCTCTCAGTGTCCTCGGTGCTTCTGCACCCTTGGTGTCTGAGTGCTTCAATACACAGGTCTACACCCTCCGGTGTTTAAACAACGCCCTTGGGGCCATACAGACATCAAGCATGGCTAAATTCCACGCTTGCACGTCCTGCACAACATCCCCTGCTAGGATGGCTAAGCCGTACGTGCCGTTGGGAGCCCCTGGCCTGACAGCAGGCTCAAGCACGGTGACTCAGACGGTTCCGATCCCCACTGCCTCGCGTGATGACCTGAGGCAGCTAACAGCCGGGCCTACCCGCAATGATGGGAGGGATCCGGACGTGGGATTCCAACACAGCAGCGATCTCGGAGGTAGTCCCAATGCTGTTCACAGTACAATTAGTGTGGTGTCAAAAACTTTTGGGTCTGATGGCCGCAGCTTCATCAGCCATCCAACTGGGGTTACTGCACATGTGCCCAATCCAAGTGTGGCTCAGTGCCTTTCGGCTACACCCCAAGCATGACAGACACCGTCGCCTATGCTGGGAAGCCCTATGCTGGTGGAGACAAACCTCCCACCTGCGCGAAGGTGTAGTGGTGGGAGTGATACACAACTGTCAAGTGGTGACGACAGACGCATCTAACCTGGGTTGGGGTGCTGTCTGGGCAGGCAGAGGAGTCAGCGGGTCCTGGACAGGCCGCTGGACATCCTGCACACAAATATGCTGGAGCTCCGAGCAGTGCACTAGCCAACGAATGGCCCAAAGCGCTTTTGTACGCTTTCCCGCCGATACCGCGGCTCCCTGCCTTCCTCGAGAGGGTCAGGAGAGAAAAAGCGACAGTTCTCCTGGTGGCCCCCAGATGGCCCAAGAGAATCTGTTTTTCAAACCTTTGCCAGCTGCTGCAAGGCCAGCCATGGGAGATCCCACTGCGCAAGGATCTCCTCAGTCAGGCGCAAGGCACCCTCTGGCACCCAGAACCAGGCAGACTCCAGCTGTGGGTCCTGCCCCTGAACGGGACCATCTGTCCACCTTAGGGCTCTCAGATGTGGTCGTTAGTACAATGCAGAACAATAGGGCTTCCTCCACAAGAGCACTATATGCTTAAAAGTGGAGGTATTTTCAAAGTAGTGTATGGCCAGAGGTCATGACCCCATCTTCTTCCCCATAGCAATTATTTTACAGTTTCTGCAAGATTTGCTATAGCGGCCCCCCTCTATGTTGAAAATGTACCTGGCAGCTATATCTGCATGCCACGTCCCCATAGACTCGGTATCCCCAGGCGCCCATATTCTGGCGACCGTTTTTCTAAAGGGTGCTTCCCCCTAGAAAGGATGTCCTCCCTGGGTGGAGTCTGGACATGGTATTAGAGGCTCTCACTAAGGCCCCGTTTTAGCCTATTCATTCCATAGAGTTTAAATATCTCTATATGAAGACAGCCTTTTTATTTGCCATCACCTCTGCTCAGTGGGTCAGTGAGCTACAGGCTCTGTCTGTGCACAATTCCTGCATGTGTGTCTGGGATAATGGAAACAGGCTATCGTTGTGCACAAACCCTCCAATCCTACCTAAGGTTATTACGGCTTTCCACTTGAACCAAACAGTGGAACTAGAGGCCTTCCACCCCCCTCCCTTTGATTCAGAGGAGGATAAGAAACTGAATTCCCTCTGCCCAGTGGGGAAATCCAGCCGGAACGCACCAGAACCTTGTTCCAGTACTTTTTTTCTATAGGCAAAACCTTGATTTAACCCTTTGCGGACATCACGAAAATCCCTTTTTGGTCCATTGTCGGATTTTGTCCGACATTGCTGAAAATCATGCTCTAACACAGCCTGTGTTGCCTTGAAGCTGAAAAAAGCTGAGACAAGTCGTTCCCTAATCGTCTCTGTTCAGAAAGAAGGTGGAAACAACCAAATAGACCATTTACAAGCTGAGCAAAGCCGAGTTGAACACAGACAGAGACTGAGACGCACAGAGAAAAAATGGCACAGAGACGCAGCAGGCAGATAAAGTCAAGGCAGCCTGAAGAACTTACACAGATGATGGATGAGGCAGAAAGTACAGACAAAAGCAGTTTGGATGATGATTTTGATCAATCTAGTGACGAGGAAGTACATTTTTCACTTCCTGGAATCTGAGGAAAGTGACCACGAACCAGGTGCGCAGCCGGAGGAGGGATGGAAACGCGCATCGGTAAGTGCAGATGCTTTCACAAAACTCCCATTTACTGTGATAAATAAGGGAGTTCAAGGGAGTACTACTTTGAGATGTATTCAAGAGATCACGTTTCTTTCAGATCTTTTGGATGCTGCAACTTTGCCTTCCCCCACCCAGGTGCCTCAGGCTGCTTTTGTTAGCAGAGGGCAAAAGGTCAGGAATGTGGTCAACTATGTGACACAAAATGTCACGAGCTATTTATCCCAGGTAGAGACATTTGCATAGACGAGAGCACCGTTGGCTTCAAAGGAAGGATTATCTTCAAGTTCTACAATCCTCAGAAGCCTACCAAGTGGGGGATGCGTGTGTTTGTTTTAGCTGACTGTGAAACTGGTTATGTCTCTGCTATTGTTCCCTACTTTGGCAATCCAACAACAAACTCCCTGCTGAGACCTGATTATTTATTATTATTTATTTCTTAGCAGACGCCCTTATCCAGGACAACTTACAATTGTTACAAGATATCACATTATTTTTTACATACAATTACCCATTATACAGTTGGGTTTTCACTGGAGCAATCTAGGTAAAGTACCTTGCTCAAGGGTACAGCAACAGTGTCCCCCACCTGGGATTGAACCCACGACCCTCCAGTCAAGAGTCCAGAGCCCTAACCACTATTCCACACTGCTGCCCTGATGGTGCGCTGTACCTTCTCACAGTCACTGCCATGGAAGGTGCTCAACATGAGCACTAGCATTTTGTCCTTCCATCCTAGCACCATGACCTTGTTGTCCATTTTTCAGTTTGAGGCCTTGCTTCACTGGTACTGGCAATACTCTTCTGTTGGCCATTACTGTTCCAGTAAGGTGGATTTTTATTTTTAGCAGTTCCACACGTAACCTGTGTAAAGGAACTGTATTGTGGCCTTCCATGGCTTCCTGTTTCACTGGGGTATAAAAATGTGGTAACACGCATATGAAATCCATTTGTCATCCATCACCATGGGGAAAGGCAAAGAACTCACAAATGAGGTACATTATACCTTTTATTTTTCTATTCACAGGATTTACACAGAAAAAAATGTTTACAAGCCATGGTAAAAGCACAGTAAATGGAAAAAAACTACAATGCTAATTTCCTGCAGTAAAAAAAAAAAACATTAAAATGATATGCCCATATGTAGTATTTATATGACAATTTCTGTATAAAACTGTCATACGGAAACATGAGTTGTTTACCCAAAATGTTGTGACTCAATATAAAGCAACAAAAATACAAATGAAATAATTTTCTCGATTTATGAAGACTTTTTTGCTCTATTGTATAGAAAAGGGTTGACATTTCTAGTGGGTAATTACACTTTAACAAGTCAAAGGCACAATTTGGTTGTGAAAGGGGCCAGTACAGCTTTAAACCAGCTGAAATGCACCAGGCTGTAATGGAAATTAGGTCAATGTGGGGTTTCTCAAAAGTCTACAGATTACAAATATCGTTGCTTAAGGTACATCAGGGCACTTTCCTTTCTCTCTCCTGAGGGATTACTTGGGAAACACTTAAAAGCATTTATGTGGAGACGGCTTCTTACAGGGCAAATTGAGATAATTTTGCAATTCTATTAGTGTGATTCCACCATGACAGTTCAGACAAATACAGTGGAGGAGTACTAATTAGCATAACTATTTTCTGGTTCAGGGCACAACCTAAGGCTCAGTGAAGAAGATTTTTCCATTTATTTTTATTACTAGCGTGAAGGTTGTAGAAACAGACTTGTTTCCACTTTTCCTGGAATCTGATGATGGGAAAGCTGTTGTCAGTGCTCACCAATGTTCCAGAGGTATCTAGTAGTAACAGTGCAGTGCTTCCTCTGAATACCAATCAGGAAAGCCCAGCCACCTCACACTTTGGCAGTGTTGTGAGTGCATTGACATTTAAGGTGTGAAGGTTGCTGTTTCAATGGTTCCTCTGCAATATGATGGATACAAAAATGAGAATACATTTATAAACTAATAATACAATCAAGTACATCAAAACATTTTTGTATTATCCATAGGAGCAAAAAAAAATATGTCACCTGGTCACAAACATGCTACCTGTACAGGAACCGACAAGGTCACAGCACTAATAAATACAGGTTTTGCAGACCTGGCTGAAACCAGACAGACACAAGATAAACAAAGTAACACATTTATGCAAATTCAGAACAATATAGACCAATAGACACAGAGGCAGAAAACAACCACACATCTGTCCCTGTTTCTCCCTTGCTCTGCCACCACTCTGTTACACTATATACACATTGTAAGATATCATTACGACTTTAGTGCATCAAGTACCACATGTCATGTTATGGATGCATGTTTACCTTACCACTTTAGCATAAAAAATAAGTTATACATTTTATAAATATAACCTTATATTTTGATTGTGTATTTTTGATTGAGAATTTTTCTGACCATTTTCTTACTCTTATTCTGAAGTAACACGGTTTTGTTGATATATTTAAAATGTTCCAATAGTTACACTTAGTCATGCAGAAGAGAACAATAGATCAATCATGGTCTATCTTGACTTGATGTGAAAGAAAAAAAAACATGGATAATCCTGCATGACCACAAAAACACTCAATGTACCAATACAGTATACCTGATGTTTTCTGTATTTATCAAATTAGTGATCCATAGTTTGAACATCGGTAACCATGTTTTTGAAGCTACAGTACACGTTATGTCATGAATGTGTGTAACAGTTTGATGCATCTCTTCTCAGGAGAGGCTGGTTCTATCTGTATTACCTCGGTTTGTAGTTCTGGAGATGATAAATGACATGGCTAATGTGGAAGATGAGCATCTGCAGCACCAGTTTCACAAAATCTACATTCACCGCTATGAGAATGTCAGGTGAGATGTTTCTGACAAGTCTTATATAACAGATACTCCCTTCCAGTGCAATGCATCAAGACGTGACAGATAATATATCGTACAGCTTACGTATTTAAATGAATCACAACAGACTTTACAATAACCCTTATGAAAATGGTCCTTCTGTATCATACAAGAATGCTGTTCTTATGCTGTTCTTATGTTATTACCATATAGTAGCCTCTCTCTCTCTCTCTCTCTCTCTCTCTCTCTCTCTCTGTGTGTGTGTATATATATATATATATATATATATATATATATATATATACAGTACTGTGCAAAAGTTTTAGGCAGGTGTGAAAAAATGCTGTAAAGTAAGAATGCTTTCAAAAATAGACATGTTAATAGATTATATTTATCAATTAACAAAATGCAAAGTGAGTGAACAGAAGAAAAATCTAAATCAAATCCATATTTGGTGTGACAACCCTTTGCCTTCAAAACAGCATCAATTCTTCTAGGTACACTTGCACAAAGTCAGGGATTTTGTAGGCATATAGTCAGGTGTATGATTAAACAATTATACCAAACAGGTGCTAATGATCATCAATTCAATATGTAGGTTGAAACACAATCATCAACTGAAACAGAAACAGCTGTGTAGGAGGAATAAAACTGGGTGAGGAACAGCCAAACTCAGCTAACAAGGTGAGGTTGCTGAAGACAGTTTACTGTCAAAAGTCATACACCATGGCAAGACTGAGCACAGCAACAAGACACAAGGTAGTTATACTGCATCAGCAAGGTCTCTTCCAGGCAGAAATTTCAAGGCAGACAGGGGTTTCCAGATGTGCTGTCCAAGCTCTTTGAAGAAGCACAAAGAAACAAGCAACGTTGAGGACCGTGAGACACAGTGGTCGGCCAAGGAAACTTACTGCAGCAGATGAAAGACACATCATGCTTACTTCCCTTCGCAATCGGAAGATGTCCAGCAGTGCCATCAGCTCAGAACTGGCAGAAAACAGTGGGACCCTGGTACACCCATCTACTGTCCAGAGAAGTCTGGTCAGAAGTGGCCTTCATGGAAGACTTGCGGCCAAAAAGCCATACCTCCGACATGGAAACAAGGCCAAGCGACTCAACTATGCACGAAAACACAGGAACTGGGGTGCAGAAAAATGGCAGCAGGTGCTCTGGACTGAGGAGTCAAAATTTGAAATATTTGGCTGTAGCAGAAGGCAGTTTGTTCGCCGAAGGGCTGGAGAGCGTACACAAATGAGTGTCTGCAGGCAACAGTGAAGCATGGTGGAGGTTCCTTGCAAGTTTGGGGCTGCATTTCTGCAAATGGAGTTGGGGATTTGGTCAGAATTAATGGTCTCCTCAATGCTGAGAAGTACAGGCAGATACTTATCCATCATGCAATACCATCAGGGAGGCATCTGATTGGCCCCAAATTTATTCTGCAGCATGACAACGACCCCAAACATACAGCGAAAGTCATTAAGAACTATCTTCAGCGTAAAGAAGAACAAGGAGTCCTGGAAGTGATGGTATGGCCCCACAGAGCCCTGATCTCAACATCATCGAATCTGTCTGGGATTACATGAAGAGAGAGAAGCAACTGAGGCTGCCTAAATCCACAGAAGAACTGTGGTTAGTTCTCCAAGAAGTTTGGGCCAACCTACCTGCCGAGTTCCTTCAAAAACTGTGTGCAAGTGTACCTAGAAGAATTGATGCTTGATGCTGTTTTGAAGGAAAAGGGTGGTCACACCAAATATGGATTTGATTTAGATTTTTCTTTTGTTCACTCACTTTGCATTTAGTTAATTGATAAATATAATCTATTAACATGTCTATTTTTAAAAGCATTCTTACTTTACAGCATTTTTTCACACCTGCCTAAAACTTTTGCACAGTACTGTATATATATATATATATATATATATATATATATATATATATATATATATATATATATATATATATAATGTTTGAGAAAAAGGAAAACTGCTGTGTACCAAAATGATCAATAAGAAAAAGAAAAAAGAAAAGGATATTTCAGGTACTTAAAAAGGTAGAATAATTGATTACAAATCAATTATCAGGACGTTTCGGACTACAAGTCCTTCATCGGCTGAATACAAAAAAACAGTGCTTTAAGAAGTTGATAGAAAACAAACAAGTAGTCTTTTAAACAAAATTCCAGAATGATGATGATGATGATGACCTCAGAATAGAATGTTTATTCCAGTTGGCTCCAAAGTGCCTAGTTTGAAAATAAGTTCACATTCCTTTTGTTTCCTGACAGCATTAGTTCCACAGTATTGAACCATCCCACAAATTGTGATGTCTTCTATAGTGTGGTCATTTCTGTTAAAATGTCTGGCGACAGGATAGGTAGAGGTGTTAATTCGGATACTTCTCAGATGTTCCACAAAGTAATCAGCTAAGCGTCGTTTTGTTTCACCAATATATAGCTTGTTACATTTGATGCAGCCAATGCAATATACTATTCCTTTACTAATGCAAGTAAAAGTATCATGGTAGTAAATGAGGATTTTGCTCCCTTAACTACTGTGTTGCTGTGAATGTATTTACAAGTTGCACAGTGTGACCTAATGCATGGAAACGTACCCTGAAGACTGTCCAGATTGGGTCGAATGTTACTGTGGACCAGATGCTCTCTTAGTTTTTTGTCTCTTCTGTATGACATTAGAGGAGGGTTATTGAAAATAGGAGCTGTAGAAGGATCATCTTGAAGAATGCTAACATTTCTTTGTATGATGTGTTGTAATTTTTTGGTCACTGGATGATATGTAAGAACAAGGGGAATACAATTGTTGGTATTCTGTGTTTTGGTTTTGTACAAGGCATCCTTTCTGTTTATTGTCGATACTCTTAACTGAGCTTCATCATCAACATTCTGGAATTTTGTTTAAAAGACTACTTGTTTGTTTTTTATCAACTTCTTAAAGCACTGTTTTTTTGTATTCAGCCGATGAAGGACTTGTAGTCCGAAACGTCCTGATAATTGATTTGTAATCAATTATTCTACCATTTTAAGTACCTGAAATATCCTTTTATTTTTTTTATTTTTTCTTTATATATATATATATATATATATATATATATATATATATTGATTTTGCAAGGTGCAAAATCAATATTGTACCATTGTATCATGAAATAAAGCTTACAAAAGCTTAAACATATATGTGCTTTTGTTTTAGTAATTTCTTACAAATTTTACATATAATATCATAATATTCTCTCCTGAAGTTCTGTATCAGTGGATTGTTTACACTGTAGCTAAATTATTTCAGTTTTAGTGGTGAATAGTTAAATATGCTATATTAGCCTGCTGTTGACTGTGGTTTTCAAATTAGGAACAGCAATCATATTCAATAATGTTATATGCAACACAATCATTTTAATAATCATTTTCAAGACATATGTTATTTTAATGTGAGTTAGAGAGACAGAGATAGAGAGATTGGTTAATAAAACTTTAGATTAACAAAGTTCTCTTCTTATTAGAGATGTAGTACTAGTATTCATTTAGGTAAATTTAACTTGTAAATGAGCCATTCATTAGTCAGTGCTGGGTCAGACATTCAGAAATAAGTTTTTCTTTTTTTGTCTTTTGTGTATTTAGTGGTTGACTGTTACTGTAACTGAATAAACTACCAATATTATGATTTTTTTTAAAATTTTTATTCAGATTGATACTTTTTTATTATGCTGTGTTAGAGTATTCCACCAAATTACCTTATATTCTACTGTCTAATACATTTTATACGCAATGTTTGGATATTCAAATATTTCTCACAGGATAAAATGTATTACAATAATTTAATTATTGTGACTTGAGAGTCTATTTTTATTCTGTGGCCTGTTGCAGATTGGCCACAGTATATGTTTGCACCCACCACTTATGTACACTGTACCATTAAGACTTTAAAGTCTGAGGAGTCGTGTAACCCATCTTCTAGTCTTACAAAAATCTGCGATCTTTTAGTGATTTTTTTTAAAATGGTAGTGAAGACAGGTATAAAATATGTGGGGGATGCAACAAAAAAAAGTAGAAATATGCTATCCTCATGATAGGGCAATAAAATGGGGAGTTGTACTTTGTGCTGAGTGTGGTATTTTGAGATGGTTTTAGATGTAGTCGAATGTAATATTAATGTGATATTTCCATATTTTATTCAGCATTCTTTTTGCAGACGTGAAAGGGTTCACCAACCTCTCCACCACCTTGTCTGCGCAAGAGCTGGTCAGGATGTTAAATGAACTGTTTGCAAGATTTGATCGACTTGCACACGTGAGTTGACTGTAATTAAACATATTTAATGAAAAATTATCTCAACTTACTAGTTCACATATACTGTTTACTTAGGGAAAGAATCCAATAATCCATAAATAACAACTCATGTGGTAGGTTTATTATTCTATGTTATTCTTAGTTAGGAATTTAGAGACTATAGGAACAATTCAATTAGCTGGGAAATATTCAGAGATATGATTAATTAAGGATTACTGAGCAAATGTGTCAATTAAATCAAAATAAATACTTCTCCAGATTTGCTCAGTTTAAATTTAATTTCACAATAAGGCATATTCAGTAGTTTCATCATAAAAGATTATATTCATAAATCCCTCTGTGGCAGGATAGCATCACGGCACAAGCTGTTACCAGGAGGAAGATGACTCAGAGTCTGGTATTTAATACAAAACCAAAGAAAAAGGTGCAAGGGCCAAAACAACAGGTTTACATATAAACAATACAGGCTGGACCTTCATCTTCACCACCTCCACCACCACCACCATCACCACCACCACAACCACCACAACCATCACCACCACCACAACCACCACCACCATCACCGTCATCACCACCACCACAACAACAACCACCACCGTCACCACCACCACCACAACCATCACCACCACCATCACCACCACAACCATCACCACCGCCACAACCACCACCACCGTCACCGTCATCACCACCACCACCACAACAGCAACCACCACCGTCACCACCACCACCACAACCATCACCACCACCACAACCAGCACCACCACCACAACCATCATCACCATCACCACCACCACCATCACCATCATCACCACCACCATCATCACCATCACCACCAACACAACCATCACCACCATCATCACCACCACCATCATCACCATCACCACCACCACAACCATCACCACCACCACCACCACCACCATCACCATCATCACCACCACCACCACAACAGCAACCACCACCGTCACCACCACCACCACAACCATCACCACCACCACAACCACCACCACCACAACTATCATCACCATCACCACCACCACCATCACCATCATCACCACCACCATCATCACCATCACCACCAACACAACCATCACCACCATCATCACCACCACCATCATCACCATCACCACCAACACAACCATCACCACCATCATCACCACCACCATCATCACCATCACCACCACCACAACCATCACCACCACCACCACCACCACCATCACCATCATCACCACCACCATCATCACCATCACCACCAACACAACCATCACCACCATCATCACCACCACCATCATCACCATCACCACCACCACAACCATCACCACCACCACCACCACCACCACCATCACCATCACCACCATCACCATCACCACCACCACAACCATCACCACCACCACCACCACCACCATCACCATCATCACCACCACCATCATCACCATCACCACCAACACAACCATCACCACCATCATCACCACCACCATCATCACCATCACCACCACCACAACCATCACCACCACCACCACCACCACCACCACCACCGTATTATTCACTATCCCAGTATACACACTCACCTAACTTCTTCCACCAAACAAAGGCTTTCTCCCCTTTTTATACATGTGGCCATTCCCCCAAATAGCACTGAATTACCTCATTGGAGAATGGCCACACCTGTGATTGATGTAACCCCATCCCTGCCAACCTTATATTCCCCCACACACTATTTACATTTGGAGGGCTTTTGCCCTGCCACAACCTTCTATAACTGGAATTACCATACAATATATTACAGAAGATTGGTATAATAGAAAACATATTAGCAGACAAACATTTCAGCTTATGCTTTCACCAGGAAAACGTGTGTCTAATTGAACTAGGGGTTAATTGAATCAACCTCTATCCCAACCGGAGAAGCCATTTTATAGAATTAAGGAATCCAGCTGTATTAGCCCCAGATGTTTGTGGTGATCCCAGGGTGGATAGAATCAACACCTATGTTTCTTACACAGTTACTTTAAAAATAATTTATCATTGAGAGAGTTAATCTCTTGACATTTCCTCAGTTTGGTATTACTGCCTAATTCAGTTGTTATTTTAAGTGAAGAAAGAGACTCAGCATGTATATTCAAAGCAAGTGTCCCGGTACCTAGACAGAATGTACTGCCTTTGTGGCAGCATAGTCTAAAAACAAGATGCATTGAATTAAAAAAATAAAATAAAATACGTATATATTTTAGTTTCAATACAGTACAGTCAACCATTATTTTTAACAGTTGCCTTAAGCCAGGACGTAGAATACAGAGATTGTAAAGATCATGTACTTAAGTAAATATGCAACAGCAGTTTTATTGTGCTTCAAACCCAAAGAAAGCATTATAATTGGGAAATGTCGTACTCATAATGTATCTTCTCTGAAGGGAACCAGCATAAATTAATTCCCTACAGATATTTCATAATTATCTCCCCGTTTTCTTTAGTAAAAGTTTAATTGCCCAGTCTAAAAGTCTCAGAGCTAGATCCACTGTAATAATAATAACAGGGTGTGCCAATGACAGAGCTAGATCTACTGTAATAATAATAACAGGGTGTGCCAATGACAGAGCTAGATCTACTGTAATAATAATAACAGGGTGTGCCAATGACAGAGCTAGATCTACTGTAATAATAATAACAGGGTGTGCCAATGACAGAGCTAGATCTACTGTAATAATAATAACAGGGTGTGCCAATGACAGAGCTAGATCTACTGTAATAATAATAACAGGGTGTGCCAATGACAGAGCTAGATCTACTGTAATAATAATAACAGCTAATGTTAAAGTTATTAAGCTTATTTGAAATCTGAATGTATGGGCTTTTACCTGTGTTAAGGTTTTTAAAATCATGCAAAATAATCTAGCATTATTAGCATTAGCAATATATGGATATGTTAAAAACAACAATATACTGTACATTAAAAGTTACTGCTGCTTCCTGGTGCTTTCACTTCATGTGTTTCAGTTCAAATGCATTCTAGCTGTTTTCAGAACATGTGACCTACCACAATTACCAGGATGAAGCCATGTATCTTTAGCACTTTATTTCAAATATTTTCATAACCTGAATTAACATGAAAAACAAATGAAGAGCCAACACATTCCAAGCACAACGAAAAGGGGGCCAGTAATGATGTTAATGCATCATTACTAGCCCCGTCCCTGCATACCTTTTGGTAATCTGCAGTCTGTAGGCCAATCCATTTTTTAAAGTGATGCTTTTCCCCATCATTTGCAGTCTACACATTCTTGGCAGTGTAAATTAGATACATTTATATGAATTCACTTTGCCAGAATACATTGTATTTTTATAATAATTAATAATGTGTAAATTGCAAATGTGAAAAGCATAATTTTGTGTTTTGCAATTAACATGTTTTTAACAGGTTTATTTCTGTTTTAATTAATACCTGCTGACTTGAAACATATTAAAAGCATTTACTTGGAATCTCTAAGTATCTGCACACCCCTATTTGTAACTGTTGCCAGTAACAACTTCTCTTGAGATATAGCTAGTGTTTTATAATAATCATATATTTAACTAGATCACTGCTGGGTATTCTTTAGCACTCATCAGTGACACATTAGTGTCGTGTACCAGGGGTGGGAGTTACACCGGTTGTGCAGACAATTGAAAATAAGATGATTGATTATTTAAAAAAAAAGAGCAGAGTCCTCACGACAAGCAAATCAGGTGGTGGAGGTCAAGCTTGATGTAACAAAATGCCCCACCAATGAGCTCAAACATCGAGGGCTATTATTTAAAAGCACCAGGAAAATTTCACAGGCACCAGAACACAATCGTTGGACCTCTTCACAGCCCGTTCCATGACAGTCTCTCTAACCGCTGTGTACCAGGACGAAAACTTATTTTAGTGCCTGAAATATGAGGGCCCGTGTGACTAATCATCCCTAAAATTAGTCACGAAGCTACCCCCCAGGACTGCTACAATATAATGTTATCAAAATTATAGTTTTGAAAATAGGAAATAAAAAAGTTTGGTGTTTGTTAAATATGATAATTTACACTTCCATGCCTTTTATGTAGACGAAGACCCAAACGTTGCATGTCTATCTCCTTCATTTGAATGCAGTTAGTTTCCTGCGGTGTTGCTCATCAAATGAATGATTCAACATGGAAACTCAAGGCTGAGCTGCTGTCTGATATAAAAATAATCAAAATCCTCCACAACTAAAATGAATGGTGCTTGGTTGTTTGCTGTTTGAAGAGGTATGAAATACATTATAAAATGGCAGGCAGAGATGCTGTTCTCTGATTGGTCAATCACACATTCCTCCCATTGAAAAATGTCACAATATAACCATGGCTGGAGCCTCATCACAAAATATTGATATTTAAATATTAATCCGCTAAATGGTAAACAGAAACAAAAAGGATATCAGGAAATTTAAGAAAATGGGAACTCCATGAACCCCTCCCGTTATAGCATGTTTTCCAACTGTTTTCAATAAAAACAGACAGGTCAGGAAAAAGATATGCAACAGTAACATTCAACGGAAAAAAAAGCATAACTCCCACATTGAAACAATCAAGAAATTGTGAAATGATGTATGAGGGCTTTATTAATCCACTCCAACCTGTACTTTCACTACAAAAATACAAAATGCCTGAAACCCCACCTGTTTTTTATTTTTTATATCCTCACAACATCACTTACTCACTAGAGAAAATGAGTATAAATTGCATTATTGTCTTTGTTTACTATTTGCTGTGTACAGAGCTTTCGTTACAGCAAGTCAAAATGAAAAAGTCAGTACTTGTCTGATAGAAACTGATTGGCTGCTGGTACTAAATTGTTTTTAATACTATCTGTAAAATGATAAATATAGCACCACACGCACACACACACAGCACTGCTCACCTGAACCTTCTGTTTTAAAACAGCAGAAGGACACACCAATGGAAATCCTTATCAAGTGCATTTTTAGAATGTTAGAAAGAAACAATGATAAATACCATTTCATAATCGAATTATGGTACTCCAGGGTGTTGTGTTGTTCCTCATAACACCCACATCCGTTGTGTTACTTCAGTATATTACAACACCCTGTCATTAAATAATTGACGTGCTGCTCCATGTCATAATGACTTCCCTTTCTCTCAGGAACATCACTGCTTAAGAATAAAGATCCTTGGCGATTGCTACTACTGTGTGTCTGGACTGCCTGAGCCACGACAAGATCATGCTCACTGCTGTGTCGAAATGGGACTAAGCATGATCAAAACAATCAGGTACAAGTTGGTGTTATAGAAAACTTCAACTTTATTGTAATAAAGATTTGACCATAACCAATATAATCTTAAGTGGCTTTACTGCACTCTCTGCAGCAAACATTTGGTTTTTAAAATCTATAACCATCTAAAATCTCTTTGTTCAGAGATTTTGTATCAGAAGCCTTTCATCATAAATTTTGTATTCGATAGAAATGAGGAAATTCATTTTTATTGTACAGAACTATATATGATTCAAACCAGCAACGAGTGCGAACTACCACTTTGCTTGGGACTATGAAAAAGTCTTTGACTCTGTTTACACAAGATATATAGTTGTCGTCAAAAGTTTACATACCCTCTATTTGCAACAATGTTATTTACCAATGTATTAAGTGTTATAAATATTGTTTGATACACTATACTTACACAGCAATGACACCTCTTGTGAGTGTGTTGAATTCATCTTACCAAGTGGTAGTTAAAAATCTGGTGAATTAACTGAGTTAAGGCAAAGGGTACCGATATTTATGACTCCCAACTCTATGAAAGTCAATGGAGTTCATTCATAAATATTGGTACCCTGTAACTGTAACTTGGGTTTTTCAGGCACAGTAAAAGTGGATCGAACTTGCATCAAAAACATAAGCCAAGTTAGTAGAAACAATTGGGGCAACCTTGACCCCCACTGCTTTTACAGTTGTGCCTATTTGCTTGGTGCTGGCCAAGATTGCCTCAATTGTTTCTTCTAACTTAGCTTGTGTTTTTGATACAAGTTAGAAGAAACAATTGGGGCAATCTTGGCCCCCATCGGTTTTACAGTTGTGCCTATTTACTTTGTGCTGAGCAAGGTTGCCCAAATGGTTTCTTGAAATGTGGCTTGTGGTTTTGATATCTCCACTTTAAATGGCTGGGGACTTCTGATAACTTGACGTTTTTTCACATTTACAATGTGTTTTTGTTTTGATTGTTTACACAGACACACAGTTAAAAGGGCTAACCCCAGGCATTTCTGAGGATCTTGATTTCTGCAGAGCAATGACCTCTAGTGGTCAGCTAGCTGGTACTGCAGTCTATTTTCCCCAGTTCTATTATGTTCTGTATAAGGGAATAATGCTTTACTTAGCCGTAAGCTAACATACTTCCCTTCAATTAGTTAGTGTATATATATACAGTACTGTGCAAAAGTTTTAGGCAGGTGTGAAAAAATGCTGTAAAGTAAGAATGCTTTCAAAAATAGACATGTTAATAGATTATATTTATCAATTAACTAAATGCAAAGTGAGTGAACAGAAGAAAAATCTAAATCCAATCCATATTTGGTGTGACCACCCTTTGCCTTCAAAACAGCATCAAGCATCAATTCTTCTAGGTACACTTGCACACAGTTTTTGAAGGAACTTGGCAGGTAGGTTGGCCCAAACATCTTGGAGAACTAACCACAGTTCTTCTGTGGATTTAGGCAGCCTCAGTTGCTTCTCTCTCTTCATGTAATCCCAGACAGACTCGATGATGTTGAGATCAGGGCTCTGTGAGGGCCATACCATCACTTCCAGGACTCCTTGTTCTTCTTTACGCTGAAGATAGTTATTAATGACTTTCGCTGTATGTTTGGGGTCGTTGTCATGCTGCAGAATAAATTTGGGGCCAATCAGATGCCTCCCTGATGGTATTGCATGATGGATAAGTATCTGCCTGTACTTCTCAGCATTGAGGAAACCATTAATTCTGACCAAATCCCCAACTCCATTTGCAGAAATGCAGCCCCAAACTTGCAATGAACCTCCACCATGCTTCACTGTTGCCTGCAGACACTCAGTCGTGTACGCTCTCCAGCCCTTCGGCGAACAAACTGCCTTCTGCTACAGCCAAATATTTCAAATTTTGACTCATCAGTCCAGAGCACCTGCTGCCATTTTTCTGCACCCCAGTTCCTGTGTTTTCGGGCATAGTTGAGTCGCTAGGCCTTGTTTCCACGTCGGAGGTATGGCTTTTTGGCGCAAGACTTCCATGAAGGCCACTTCTGACCAGACTTCTCCGGACAGTAGATGGGTGTACCAGGTCCCACTGTTTTCTGCCAGTTCTGAGCCAATGCACTGCTGGACATCTTCCGATTGCGAAGGGAAGTAAGCATGATGTGTCTTTCATCTGCTGCAGTAAGTTTCCTTGGCCGACCACTGTGTCTACGGTCCTCAACGTTGCCCGTTTCTTTGTGCTTCTTCAAAGAGCTTGGACAGCACATCTGGAAACCCCTGTCTGCCTTGAAATTTCTGCCTGGGAGAGACCTTGCTGATGCAGTATAACTACCTTGTGTCTTGTTGCTGTGCTCAGTCTTGCCATGGTGTATGACTTTTGACAGTAAACTGTGTTCAGCAACCTCACCTTGTTAGCTGAGTTTGGCTGTTCCTCACCCAGTTTTATTCCTCCTACACAGCTGTTTCTGTTTCAGTTAATGATTGTGTTTCAACCTACATATTGAATTGATGATCATTAGCACCTGTTTGGTATAATTGTTTAATCATACACCTGACTATATGCCTACAAAATCCCTGACTTTGTGCAAGTGTATCTAGAAGAATTGATGCTGTTTTGAAGGCAAAGGGTTGTCACACCAAATATGGATTTGATTTAGATTTTTCTTCCGTTCACTCACTTTGCATTTAGTTAATTGATAAATATAATCTATTAACATGTCTATTTTTGAAAGCATTCTTACTTTACAGCATTTTTTCACACCTGCCTAAAACTTTTGCACAGTACTGTATATATATATAATGTAATACTAATATCAGTATTAGAGTTAATCTTTGTCTGAACTCTTGATCAACATATGTTGGTCTTTATTTTACTACTACTGTTTCAGTAGAAATACCTTAAAATACAAAATGGAAATGATCATTCTGTGAAATCAGTCAGTCAGTGGCCTCTTGGATGCTGTGAATTCAGTCATTAACTGTTTTTTATTGTCTAGTTGCAAATGGATTTATCAAGCAAATCTGAAGTTATTGTTATGGTCTGGTGGACATTCATTCAGTATTATTGTATATTGTATATATTGAAATCAACAGGAGCTAACCAGGGAATGGCTTATTGGGAGATATTATGGAAGCATTTATTCATCCAAGGCATTGAATGCTTGGATTCTAATCAGGCACTACACAATGTGAATGCTTGGTTTCTAATCAGGCACTACACAATTTGACTCTAGCAGATTTCGCTTGAGATGTAGTAAACAAATATCTTGAGTGGGTTACAAACAGTCAAAAAAAGCCCCACCCCCATTTTAATTTTTTGGCTCACCAGGGTGCATTTTCCAAAATCACAATTGCTACATTAGGCTTAAAAAACAGTCCCCTCAAAATCCATCTCAATTATGTTATTTATGAGGAAATATATACTTATTTACAACAGAAACAAAACAATATATACAAATAAATAAATAAACAGGGGTACTTAAAAAAACAGCAACAAAAATACAAGGCCATTGTTATTATAATATGTATTATTCAAACTGGAGTTGTACAGCTGATATACAGTGCCTTGCAAAAGTATTCAGACCCCTGACCAATTCTCTCATATTACTGAATTACAAGTGGTACATTGAAATTTCCTTCTGTTTGATATTTTATTTTAAAACATTGAAACTCAAAATCAATTATTGTAAGGTGACATTGGTTTTATGTTGGGAAATATTTTTAAGAAAAATAAAAAACTGAAATATCTTGCTTGCATAAGTATTCAACCCCTGTGCTGTGGAAGCTCCCAGTTTACACCGATGAAAGAAATTGCCCTAACGAGGACACAATTGCCTTACCATTGGCCTCCACCTGTGAACCATTAAAGTTGCTGTCACATTTTCTGGATAAAAACCCCACTGTTGAAGGATCATTGGTCAGACTGTGAATCTGAAGGAAAATGAAGACCAAAGAGCATTCTACAGAAGTTAGAGATAAAGTAATACAAATGCATAGATTAGGGAAAGGGTACAAAATAATATCCAAGTGTTTGGATATCCCAGTGAGCACAGTTGGATCAATAATCAGGAAGTGGAAGCTGCATCACACCACCCAGGCACTGCCAAGAAAAGGCCGTCCCTCAAAACTCAGCGCTCAAACAAGAAGGAGACTTGTGAGAGAAGCCACAGAGAGGCCAACAATCACTTTGAAGGAGCTACAGAGTTCAGTGGCTGGGAGTGGAGTAATGGTGCACCTGTCAACCATATCAAGAGCTCTGCATAACACTGGCCTGTATGGGAGGGTGGCAAGAAAGAAGCCGTTACTCAAAAAGTACCATCTGAAAGCTCGTCTGGAGTTTGCCAGAAAGCATGAGAGTGACCCAGCTGCGATGTGGGAAAAGGTTTTGTGGTCAGATGTGACCAAGATAGAGCTTTTTGGCCAAAACTCAAAGCGCTATGTGTGGCGCAAACCTAACACTGCCCATGCCTCAAGACACACCATCCCTACAGTGAAGTATGGTGGTGGCAGCATCATGCTGTGGGGATGCTTCTCATAAGCAGGGACTGGGCATCTTGTTAAAATTGAAGGAAGAATGGATGGAGCAAAATACAGGGAAAAACTGAAGCTTGGGAGGAAATTCACCTTTCAGCAGGACAATGATCCCAAGCACAAGGCCAAAGCAACATTGGAGTGTGTGGCGGAGTGTCCCACCCCTATTTATTATTATTTATATTATTGTTTGCGGCGCGGATAACAGCGTTGCGTATTTCTTATTGTTTATATTTTTAAAAACTTTGTGAGGATGCGTGGCTGATCAGCTACTGATTATTTAACTAGCTGACAGTCACGCATCCTTACTAAACTTGCGCAGACTGTGGTCAAGGGGTAATAAGATAATTAACAGCTAGTTAACCCCTCGGCCAGAGTATAAGAACTTGCAGCTGTCCGTGCTGCGGGGTTGAGTGTACAGAGGAGAGTACGGGAGAGCGAGCGAAAGAAAAACAATTGCTTGTTTCTGTTTATTTGTTTGGCCATCGCGCCTTTTTGTTTTGTGTTTTGTTATTTGTTTAAATCTTTTGTTTTGTTTATTTAGTTAATAAATATGCTGAGTGCAGTAGCATTCAGCTTCACGCGCCCATCCACTGTTTTGGTTCTATTACTTCCTGGTTCGTGACGTAACCACACATCACCACTGCAAGCCACCCTGTCACAGAGTGGCTCAAGAACAAAAAGGTGAATGTCCTACAGTGGCCCAGTCAAAGTCCTGATCTCAATCCCATTGAGAATCTGTGGCACTATTTGAAAACTGCGGTCCACAAGCGTCGTCCAACCAACCTGAACAACCTGGAGCAAATCTGCCAAGAAGAATGGGCCAAAATCATTCCGACACTGTGTGCAAAGCTGGTACATACTTACCCCAAAAGACTTGAAGCTGCTATTGCAGCGAAAGGTGGCTCTACCAAATATTAATGTGTGGGGGTTGAATACTTATGCAAGCAAGATATTTCAGTTTTTTATTTTTCTTAAAAATATTTCCCAACATAAAACCAATGTCACCTTACAATAATTGATTTTGAGTTTCAATGTTTTAAAATAAAATATCAAACAGAAGGAAATTTCAATGTACCATTTGTAATTCAGTAAATATGAGAGAATTGGTCAGGGGTCTGAATACTTTTGCAAGTCACTGAATATACAGTGCCTATAGAAAGTCTACACCCCTTTTCAAAATGTTCACCTTTTGTTACCTTATAGCCTGGAATTAAATTCATTAAAATTGTTTTTTTTTTCATTTATCTACACATCCAAGGGTTAGCTACCCTTGTCGGCAGTATCCAGCTCTGTGTTTACAGGATGCTGGAGACACCCGCCCAAGGCTTCAAAGAAATTAAAGAGAAAAATACCCCTAGAGTCTGCGAGAGCCGGGGCGGAAGATGACTCAACGTTGGACAACACGGTTAAGGACTTAGGAACGGAAACGGATATGAGTATGGAGAGTACTTCACAAAAGACTAGTTCAAGATCTGCAGTTAGCAAAGACATGGAACTCCAGGTTTGTGTCTGCGGCTGGAGCAAGGCGACAACGGTCAGGGGTTTGAAGATTCATCAAGGGAGAATGAAATGCTTGAGGGAGAAGGGACAAGGGCCTCGCATTGATCAGTACTTCTTACGAAGTCAGTCAAGTCAGTCGAATGAAATCCAGCGACAGGAAGCAAACCACAGTTCGCAGGATATCAGCACCCCTGTCATAGATGTGAGGAGGACTTGCATGGACACAGTTAGTGATGAACCTAATGATCCTTGTGAACCCGGTCAGACAAACCAGCGTAAGAGAGAAAAGAACCTCAACGGGCACAAGCCTGGAGTTAAATGGCCAAGAGCTTGTGAGAAAACTGCATGGGACACAGTAAACACAGATCTCTGCTTTGCATTGGAAAGGTTAAGTGGAACAGTTGAAAAGAAACTGGATAAATTTGGGGACATCATCTACGCATATGGAAGCGAGAGGTTTGGAGTTGAAAAAAGGAAGGAAAAAGTACAAACTATTCCTGGAAATTCTAGACGGCAGGAGGAGATTGAACACTTAGTTAGAGAAAGGAGACAGCTGAGGAAGCAATGGAGAAGAGCAGAAGAAAGTCAGAAGGAGGGACTCAATCTCTTACAGAGGGTCATAAAAGATAAGCTTGCAACATTGCGCAGAGCTGAGCGCCTACGGAAACGCTACAAAAAGAAGGAGCGTGTGAGAACTAACTTTTATAAAGACCCATTCAAATTTGTAAAGAAGTTATTCACCAGTGAGAAGAATGGCACACTAAAAGCATCTAAGTTTGAGCTGGAGAGATATTTGGAGGAAACGCATACAGATTCAAAAAGGCAGGAGCCTATGTCAATTCCTTCAGACATCCTACCTATCAATCCACCAGAATACCAAATGGAGGACTGTGCACCTAAGTGGAAAGAAGTAGAGCAAGCTGTGAAAAAAGCAAGGGCTTCATCATCTCCAGGGCCTAATGGAGTGCCGTACAGAGTGTACAAGAGTGCTTCAGGAGTTCTACTGAATCCTGTGGAAACTGATGAAAGTAGCATGGAAAAAACAGGTTGTACCAAGAGCATGGCGCCGAGCAGGTGGAGTCTTTATACCTAAAGAAAAAGATTCTAGCAGCATCAGTCAGTTTCGCCCTATTTCCCTATTAAACGTAGAAGGCAAGATTTTCTTCAGCATTATTGCTCAGAGATTGTCAACTTACCTATTAAAGAACTGCTTCATTGACACTTCAATACAAAAAGCAGGCATTCCAGGTTTCCCAGGATGCTTAGAACACATCAATGTGATCTGGCAACAAATTCAATCAGCTAAAAAGGAGAGGAAGGAGCTCCATGTGACATTCCTGGATTTGGCTAATGCATATGGTTCAGTGCCACATGAACTTCTTTGGGCAGCATTTGATTTTTTCAGTGTACCAATGACAATAACAAATCTAGTGAAAGCCTACTTTGGAGATTTGCAATTTAGTTTTTCAACTTCAGAATTCAGCACTACATGGCAATGCCTAGAAGTTGGAATAATGGCAGGATGCACCATTTCTCCACTGGCTTTTACCATGGCAATGGAAGTAATCATTAGGGCATCAAAATGGGTAGTGGGAGGAGAGCTTGGCTTCTGGAATACGACTACCACCAATTCGAGCATACATGGATGACATGACAACCATGACTACAACAGTAGCTTGCACTAATCGGTTATTGGGCAAATTAACCAATAACATTGAATGGGCACGAATGCAATTCAAGCCCACTAAATCAAGGAGCATCTCTATAATTAAAGGTAAAGTAGTAGATAAAACGTTCTTCATTAATGGTGAGGCAATACCAACAGTGTCTGAGAAGCCAGTGAAGAGCCTTGGGAGATGGTACGACGGGGATCTAAAGGACACAGTTCGTGTGGGAGAAGTTAGATAACAAGCTGTGGAAGGGTTGAAAAGCATAGACAGCAGCGCTTTACCAGGCAAATTAAAACTCTGGTGCTTTCAGTTTGGCCTACTGCCAAGGTTGCTGTGGCCACTGACTGTGTACGAGGTTTCTTTGACAACAGTAGAGAAGCTGGAAGCTTTAATCAGTTCACACATCAGGAAATGGTTGGGAGTTCCACGCTGCCTCAGCAGAGTGGGACTTTATGGTAAAGGAATACTGCAGCTACCTGTCTCTGCTCTAAGCGAGGAGTTTAAGTGCACCAAGGTCCGACTGGAAATGACATTAGTAGAGTCACGCGACAAATGCGTAAGGGAGGCAGCACCTGTGTTGAAAACTGGAAGAAAGTGGGTGGCAAAGAAAGCTGTGGAGGATGCAAAGGCTGCCCTTCAAATTGGTGATATCATGGGGCAAGTTCAGCATGGAAGAGGGGGTCTTGGTCTCAGTTCAGCTCCTCCTACTTGGCACAAGGCAGCCCCAGCGCAACGGAGGAAGCTTGTAGTCAATGAGGTGCAAAAGCAGGAGGAGAGGATGAGGTGTATAAAGGCCATTTCCCAGGGCAAGCAGGAGAATGGATGAGATGGGAGAGTGTGGAACAACGCAAGATTGGCTGGCAAGACCTATGGTCAATGGAACAGAGCAGGATCAGTTTCCTTATAAGGTCAACATATGATGTTCTCCCATCACCACAGAACCTAAACCTCTGGGTAGGAGAGGATCCCTCATGTCCTTTGTGTTCATCACCTGCAACATTAAGGCACATTTTGACAGGATGTAAGGTGGCTCTTAGCCAAGGACGGTTTACTTGCGCCATGACCAGGTGCTGCGATGTTTGGCCTTAGCATTGGAAGACAAGCGTAACATGACCAATAAGTTGCCACCTGTTCCATCAAAACATTACACACAAAGACAACATTCCTCCGCCCAGGAGAGCAACCACCAAGAAAAGGTGTTAAAACCAATCCTCGCCCAGGACAACTGGAAGCTGCTAGAGACTGGAAAATGCTGGCAGATGTTGGTCAACGGCTTATTTTTCCACCTGAGATTGCCACCACAAACCTTCGACCAGATATTGTCTTGTGGTCTGGATCAGCACGCCTTGTTCACCTGGTAGAGTTAACAGTGCCATGGGAGGATGCTGTAGATGAGGCGTATGAGAGGAAGAAACTGCGGTATGCCCAGCTAGCCACTGAAGCGGAACAGCGAGGATGGAGAGTCTGGGTTTACCCAGTGGAAGTGGGATGTCGAGGATTTGTGGCACACTCTACAACCCGGTTTCTCAGAGATGTCGGATTCAATGGCCAAGAGTTGCGTCGCACAGTGAAGAACTTATCTGAAGCAGCAGAGAGGAGCAGCAACTGGCTGTGGTTGAGACGGAAAGATTCTGGCTGGGGATCTCAAGCACAATAGAAAGAAAGAAAGGCTGATGTACAGGTAAGTAAGCTGGGCTGAGTTGAGTGGGGGCGGAGGGGTGATGCTGGGACGCCAGAATCACCGTCGAGCCCTCTTGAGGTGTCGTGGGCTAGTCGGCGAAACACCGAGGATGGAAGGTGCCCACTTGAAGACCCCAGAGATGTACCCTACTTAGCTCAATCCAGGCGGTTGTCATGCTGATGCGCTGGGGAGACCGCACTATGGTTGATCCCGGAGCCAGCATCGCAGCCGTTGTGTGTGCTGATGCGCTAGGGAGGCAAAATAAGCTGATCCCTGGAGCCAGCATTACACTTCAGCCATCAACACCAGACAGAAGGATATCTACATCATCATATGGAAGGAAGCGCAAATGGATGGAGACACATATGGATCACATTAGTTTACTGTGACGCTACATCTTAGTTGGTGCTTATCTTGGCGAGAGCCAAGTTCAAATCAGCATGAAGTTTTAACATCTACTCTCATGCAATGGAAATCAACCTACCCCACAACTTGTAAAAAAATATTATTCTAGAACTATGTAAATCACACACCAAGTTAAGTGGCCTCCACCTGTGTTAAATTGTAGTGATTCACATGATTTCAGGATAAAGTCAGCAGTTCCTGTAGGTTCCCTCTGCTGGGTAGTGCATTTCAAAGCAAAGACTCAACCATGAGCACCAATGCGCTTTCAAAAGAACTCCGGGACAAAGTTGTTGAAAGGCACAGATCAGGGGAAGGGTATAAAAAAATATCAAAGGCCTTGAATATCCCTTGGAGCACGGTCAAGACGATTATTAAGAAGTGGAAGGCGTATGGCACGACCAAGACCCTGCCTAGATCAGGCCATCCCTCCAAACTGGATGACCGAGCAAGAAGGATACTGATCAGAGAGGCTACCGAGAGGCCAATGGCAACTTTGCAAGAGCTACAGGCTTTTATGGCCAAGACTGGTCAAAGTGTGCATGTGACAACAATATCCCAAGCACTCCACAAATCTGGCCTGTATGGTAGGGTGGCAAGAAGGAAGCCAGTACTCAAGAAAGCCCACCTTGAATCCCATTTGAAGTATGCAACAAAACGCTCAGGAGATTCTGTAGCCATGTGGCAAAGGTTTTGTGGTCTGACGAAACTAAAATGGAACTTTTTGGCCTAAATGCAAAGCATTATGTTTGACGCAAACCCAACATCAGCGCATCACCCAAAGAACACCATCCCTACTGTGAAGCATGGTGGTGGCAGCATCATGTTGTGGGGATGTTTCTCATTGGCAGGGACTGGGGCACTTGTCAGGATAGAAGGGAAAATGAATGGAGCAATGTACAGAAAAGTCCTTTAGGAAAACCTGCTGCCCTCTGCAAGAAAGCTGAAACTGGGACGGAAGTTCACCTTTCAGCATGACAACGACCCAAAGCACACAGCCAAAGCTACACTGGCGTGGCTAAGGAACAAAAAGGTAAATGTCCTTGAGTGGCCCAGTCAGAGCCCCAACCTAAATCCAATCGAAAATTTGTGGCATGACTTGAAGATTGCTGTTCATCAACACTCCCCAAGGAACTTGACAGAGCTTGAACAGTTTTGTAAAGAAGAATGGTCAAATATAGTCAAATCTAGGTGTGCAAAGTTGGTAGAGACCTATCCCAACAGACTCACAGCTGTAATTGCTGCCAAAGGTGCTTCAACCAAGTATTCACTCAGGGGGGTGGAGACTTATCCAATTATGATCTTTCAGTTTTGTATTTTTAATATATAATTTTTTTCTCAATAATTTTTTTTTCTCCTTAACAGTGTGGAGTATGGTGTGTAGATAAGTGGGAAAAATCACCATTTAAATGCATGAAACTCTGAGGCACTGACACAACAAAATGTGAAAAAAAGTTTAAGGGGGTGTAGACTTTCTATAGGCACTGTATATATATATATATGTATTTCATATCAACACATTTTGTTTCAGGACATTTGTATTTCACTGTACATCCCTGTTATCAGATAATAACTGAACCCCAACATTTGAAAAAAGTTACTAATATTTTTCTTTTAATATGTTGAAACAGATATGTAAGGTCACGCACGAAGCACGACATTGACATGAGGATTGGGATTCACTCTGGCTCTGTGCTGTGCGGGGTGCTGGGTCTGCGGAAATGGCAGTTTGATGTCTGGTCCTGGGATGTAGACATTGCAAATAAACTTGAATCAGGTGGAATACCAGGGTAAGCCATTTAAATAACACCTGTCTAAGTTTTAAAAAAAGTATATTTTTATATCAGTGTTTTCAGTTATTATTATCATACAAAAACACAATTTGGTTTACATTTTATTCAGTCACCCTGATCATACAACTAAAGAACCTTCAGTCCCTTCCTGATTCTGCAAAAGGCACTCAGTCTACTAAGTAGTGTTCTTTCAAATGGCTGCCATCATAGGGGGAGCTTGAGAGCTGCTGGAGGATTTTATATTACCAATCAATGAAAGTAAAATGGACAGGAAGAAACCCTGTGATTTTAGTAACTGCTGGAAGAATAGAGAGAGATGTGTGAAATGCAAGCAGCACAATAATAGCAGATTGCCTGACTCACTTGATAGTAAAAGTGAGTTGAAGGTTTAAAACCATTGTAAAGTTAAATCTGAGGACTTAGTCACTTCACAAAAATAATAATTTCTACATTTAAATAAACACATTTTATGTTATTTTTAGCAGATATGAGCTGTGCTTGGTACTACTTCGAGATTGCAGCATTAGTTTCCTGGGTTATTAACATCGGCTATACAGTAGCTAGAGGCTAAACTCATGACAGTGTTAATGTACAACTATCTTTATTGATAGCATAACTCGAGTGCCCAGACATTTTTCGGCACCTGACCTCAACCTGGTTTAGGGGGCGTGAGTAGGGGGGAGCAAGGAAAAAAGAATGGTTATGTCATGACAGCATACATTTTAAAACAACAGACACAAAAGTAAATGTAAAAGAAAAACAAGAAAAAGTATTGTGCACTTTTGTTGCTGACTAAAATATGTTAACACTTCATATGCATATACTGTATATGTGTTTCATATATTTTTTCATTTAATCATTTCTTAAAGTACGTATAAAGTTCTCAGTCTTGGATTTGGTGCCTTGTTTTGCAAAAGACTGAGGACATTTTGTGAAACCAATACATTTTAGGTGCTTATATTTCTATACCATTATAGAATGTGTTATTGAGTGTTAGATATATCATTTTTTTTGACTGATGTGAATAAGTTTTAGTGGATTCAACTTTTGAAGAAAAAAAAGACAGGGATGCTTATTTTTTTCTCGATTTATCTCACAACTAGTGCTGGTGGACTGAGTGTGTTTTGGAAAACTGCTCCTCATAAAACTCTTCAAAGGCTTGAATGCTGTCATCACAATTATCCATGAAATATACTGATCTGAAGCCTAGTTGCAACTTTGGCATGAAAACTTATGGTCACATTTCCAGTTATAAACACAACAGCTTGAAGGGCTGGGTTTGAATATGGCCCAGGTCACAAGTTTAATGAGCTTGATGGTCTAAACATCATAAAACCAATGCACAACTGGCAATATGTGTACTCTAACTGTTGCTTTCTAGGAGAATTCATATCTCAAAAGCTGCCCTGGATTGTCTAAACGGGGACTATGAAGTGGAAGAAGGGCATGGCAAGGAAAGGAATGAATTCTTAAGGAAACACAATATCGAAACATATCTAATAAAGCAGCCCGAAGAGAGTCTTCTGACCTTACCAGAAGACATTATGAAGGAGTCAATTAGCTCTTCAGACAGACGAAACAGCAGTACCACCTTTACTGAAGGATCTTGGAGCCCAGAACTTCCTTTTGATAACATTGTGGGAAAGCAGAATGTAAGTCCATTTCTTCTATGCACACCTAAACACTAAGCATGCCTGAATTAAGCAATGGCGACCCCGTTTTGCTGGGATCTGAAGTAAGTTGTTTCTTTTGTTTTGTTTCTTTATTATTATTCGTTTTTTTAAATGACATACTTCAATTCATATCTAAGGAATACCCCAATAGAATTACCCCAATGTAAATTTATAATTTCTAGAAATTTCTAGAAAACAAAGACTTTTAGGAAAAATCTTTTGTAGCAATAGTTTTGCTTTTGTGGATGAGGAAAAAGTTACAAGAAATAGATGTCTACAATTATTTATTTCAGCAATTTTTTTTGCAAAACTCAAAAAATGCTAATTCAAAAGTATTCATACCCTTTCATGCTATGATAGTATTGTCTACAAGGTGATAGAAATTTCAATATGATAATGCAGACCTAATTCTAGAAAAGTCTGGAAAATGCTAGATTGTAGGTGAGAGAGTATAAAAGGGTTAGGCATAGGATGATTGCTGTCATTACCAATAAGTCAATATGGGAAAAAAAGTAAAGAGCTAACTGAAGACCTTAGGCAGAAAACTATTTATTGTCATAAAGCTGGAGAATGATTCAAGAAGATTTCCAAGCATTTGAGTATCCCAATTTCAACTATTCTTTCTATTATCAAGAAGTACAAGACTCATGGTACTGTCACAATGCTCCCTCGGTCTGGAAGAAAGAAGATTCTTTAACCAAGAACAAGTAGAAGAATTGTGAAGAAGATTAATAGCAATCGCAGATTGACTTCCAAAGATATTCAAAGTGAATTGGTTGCAAGTGGGACTGGGGTTTCCATTTCAACCATAGGTCGAGTATTGCATGGTGAAGGTCTCAATGGTCGCAGTCCAAGGAAAAAGCCACTCTTAGGAAAACGTCATGTGGACAATCACTTAAAGTTTTCAAAAAGGCATTTGAATAATGGATATGTATAGAGTTCTGTTCAAAGGTTTTGTGGAGCGATGAAACAAAAACAAGCTATTTGGTCATGCTGATAGTCGTTATTTTTGGAGAAAGCCTCGTGAGGCATACAAAGAAAATAACACCATACCTACTGTCAAGCAAGGAGGTGGTAATATCCTTCTATGGGGCTGTTTTTTCCTCTAACGATCCAAAGCACACATCAAAATATACTTCAAAATGGAGATGAAGAATAAAATCAAGGTTCTGGAATGGCCTAGTCAAAGTCTCGATCTAAATCCAATGGAGAATCGTTGGTATGTGTTGAAGAAGACTGTGCACAAGAGAAGTCCTTGGAATCTGAATGAACTGGAACAATTTTTTGTTAAAGAATGACCAAAAATCACTAAAGATCATTGACAAATATCCTAATTGTTTAAAAGAGGTTAGTATTGCTAAAGGTGCCTCAACTAGCTATTAATGTCATTTTCCTTGTCAGGGTATGAATACTTTTGAATGAGCATTTTTGAAGTTTTGCAAAAAGATTGCTGAAATAAATAATTGTAGACATCTATGTCTTGTAGCTATTTTTCATCATCCACAAATGCAAAACTTTTCCTATTGTTTTTGAGAAATCTCTATATATACAGTATATTCATACATAATATATATACAGTATATTCAACCCCCTTGGACGTTTTCACAGTTTGTTGTGTAGCATGAAATTGTGATGCATTTAAATGGGATTTTTTTCTTTGATTTACACAACCTACTCAACACTTTCAATGTGTGAAAAAATGGGGGGGGGGGGTGAAAAAACAAATCAATTAAAAATAAAAATCTGAAAAGTCTTCATTAGATAAGTATTCACCCCCTTTGCTATGACACTCCTAAATAAGCTCAGGTGCAACCAGTTGCCTTCAGAATTCACACAAGTTAAATGGAGTCCATCTGTGTGCAATAAAAGTGGTTCACATGATTTCAGATTAAATACACCTGTCTCTGTAAGGTCCCACTGTTGGGAAGTGCATTCAAAGCAAAGATACTACCATGAAGACCAAGGAGCTTTCAAAACAACTCTGGGATAAAGTTGTGGAAAGGCACAGATCAGGGGAGGGGTATAAAAAGATTTCAAAGGCATTGAATATCCCTTGGAACACAGTCAAGTCAATCATTAAGAAGTGGAAGGTATACAGCACCAAGAAGGGCATTGGTCAGAGAAACTGTCCATGTGTCAACAATAGCTCAGGTATTCCACAAATCTGGCCTGTATGGAAAAGTGGCAAGAAGAAAGCCATTTCTGAATAAAGCCCACGTAAAATCCTGCTTGGAATTTGCAAAAAGGCATGTGGGAGACTCTGAAAAGATGTGACAAAAGATTCTGTGGTCTGATGAAACAAAAATTGAACTATTTGGCCTAAATGCAAAGCGTTATGTCTGGCGCAAACCCAACACAGCACATCACCCAGGTAACACCATCCCTACTGTGAATCATGGTGGTGGCAGCATCATGCTATGGGGATGCTTTTCATTGGTAGGGACTGGGAAGCTTGTCAGGGTACAGGGCAAAATGGATGGAGCTAAATACAGGCAAATCTTTCAGGAAAACCTGCTTCAGTCTGCAAAAGACCTAAGACTGGGACGGAGATTCACCTTTCAGCAGGACAATGACCCGAAGCCAAAGCGACACTGGAGTGGCTTAGAAACAAGAAAGTGAATGTCCTCGAGTGGCCCAGTCAAAGCCCGGACTTGAATTTGATTTTAGAATCTGTGGCAAGACTTGAAGATTGCTGTCCACCAACGATCCCCATCCAACTTGACAGAGCTTGAACAATTTTGCCAAGAAGAATGGGCGAATATTGCACGATCCAGATATGCAAACCTGGTAGAGACTTACCCCAAAAGACTCACAGGTGTAATTGCTGCCAAAGGTGGTTCTACCAAGTATTTACTCGGGGTGAATACTTATCTAACCAAAACATTTCAGTTTTTTTTTATTTTTCATTAACTGTTGTTTCACAATAAAAATTCTCTTGCCTCTTCAAAGTGTTGAGTAGGTTGTGTAAATCAAAGGAAATAAAAAACACAATTTAAATGCATCAAGATTTCAGGTTGTAACACAACAAACTGTGAAAACGTCCGGGGTGAATACTTACTATAGGCACTGTATGTGTGTATGTGTTTAGTGAGTCATCCCTTTCAAAAGAAAAGAGTGTTGAAATTACATGTACATGAACCACATGAGGTTTACAGTTTTTTCACTCTAAACCACATGCACATTTTGTGTGCCTTTTCCATTTGAAAGGGATATGAGGAACCAAGTGTATATATTTAATGAGTAGCTTCTTCAAATTTCTTATCTCAAACCAAGCTGCATTCACATTCACTGTCACATTCAGAGGTTAGGCCCTATTGAAATAGCAGGTCCAGGGAAAAGATTTTTTTTTTTTCTCTGTGCCCTTTCCTCCATTCAAACTGCCTTACTCTAAAAGTTACAGAAACCTATTGTGTTAGTAACATTTCAAGGCCTTGCATTAGGAAAATGTGAGAATAACTGCTACAAGAGTAGTTTTTCATTTATTTGCCATCTAGACTTTAGATATAGTATACAGAGAATCCAGTGGCGGGTGGTGGCCAAAAAAATAGGCAGAGGGTTGAGGGTTGGTTTTTGGTACTACAACTGTGTATTATACATTGAACTGAACTGTGTTTTGTAACGAGAAAACAGCTTAGCTGTCCCGTGTTAGTTTAGTTCCTGTGAAAGCTCAATTAGTGATCTGTGACAGAGCTAGGCTTTTGTTCTGTGTTTTGTTTATTTTGTGTTTGGATTATCTTTTGTATAAATAATAAAAGTGCGCAAAAAGTATTTTGAACTGCAACCTCCAGCCTGTGTGCGTGTCTTCTATGGCAAGCCAAATGATCATTTAGAGATATCTCAAATTGCATTAAGAGATATCTTGAAATATTTAGAGATATCTGTAAAACATTTCCAGATATCTC
Source organism: Acipenser oxyrinchus oxyrinchus (assembly GCA_030684275.1). Taxonomy (NCBI): domain Eukaryota; kingdom Metazoa; phylum Chordata; class Actinopteri; order Acipenseriformes; family Acipenseridae; genus Acipenser; species Acipenser oxyrinchus. The sequence goes on from CM060250.1 coordinate 48,957,939, forward strand.
AAATTGAATTCCAGATATCTTTAATTGTGCAGTTTTTAAGATATCTAAAATTAATTTAAAGATATCTGTAAATCAATTTGAGATATCTAAAAATGAAATAAAGATATCTCCAATTGATTTACAGATATCTTTAAATACTATGGAAACCATATGGATTGTGCTAGCATGGCACGCCAAACTGTCATTTAGAGATATCTTAAAATGAGGGTTTTAAATATATCTCTAAATCATTTAAAGATATCTCTAAATAACGTCCTGTTCATTTAAAGATATCTGTAAATCATTTGAAGATATCTTCAAATAACTTCCTATTCATTTAGAGATATCTCTAAATCATTTAGATATATCTCTAAATAACTTCCTGTTCATTTGAAGATATCTTTAAATAGACAGGAAGTCCATTGAAAACATAGAGCATTTTCACAGGAAGTCATTTCCAGATATCTCGAAATAGCTTCCTGTTCATTTGAAGATTTCTTCAAATGATTTAGAGATATCTCTAAATGAACAGGAAGTTATTTGAAGATATCTTCAAATGATTTAGAGATATCTTTAAATGAACAAGACATTATTTAGAGATATATCTAAATGATTTAGAGATATCTTCAAATATTTAGAGATGTCTCTAAATGATAATTTGGCTTGCCATATGTCTTCCTGTCGTTGACCAGCCTTGCTATCAACCACTCTACCACAATATAAATACATATTACAGGTCGGCACGGGTACCCGAAAACCCCGGTTTCAAACTACCCGACGCTATACGGGTCTGTTTTTACTGCGCAGGTTTCAATTTATTAATTTGAGAATTTAAAGAAAATGTAGAAAATATGACAATACAATTGTAAGCTGCGTCTCTGGCCGGCGTAATAGACAGTGCAACTAATTTGGGAAATACCCAGATGCACTTAAAGGGAACAATGGAACTAAGGCTAATTTTCCGAGACTTGCCAGCGTTTTTTCATTACAGATGGCCAACTAATGTACAAACACAAGGTACACAAAAAAAAAACGACAAAGGTGAGCCACAAAATACGCATTCTATCAGTATGTTACTATTTGTTATAATATTAATTAAACATATATTTTTTAAAAGTTTTATTAAACATGGTAACATATTCAAAACATGTTGTATAGTAAAAACATTTGTAATCGCTCAAGAATGATTGTTGTTTTTGGAGCAAAAGAACTCAAACCAGTATGTTTGATAGTGTTTGATAGAAGGTCATACGTTAGCCATAGATTTCAATTTACTGTATTCGTGTGTGTGTGCGTGTGTTTCTGGATGTTGTACTTTTTATGTGTATATTGTTCTTTTTTTTTTTTTTACTTTGTATTTCAACTCAGTATTTTTATATGCAATATGTTTGTACAGTTACAGTTTCTATTAGTACATTGCTTTGTTGGTTGATTCAGTTAGCTTTAGCTGAAAAACGTTTGGGGAAAATACAAATATATACCATAACTGTAAAAAGCAATGTAAATGCTTTGAACTTAATGTACTGTTTTGAGCTTGAGAGTGTTTTGAAAGTATGTAGTGTGTTGTTTTGAACATAGAAGTAGAGTGTTTTGAAAGTGACTAGTAGAGTGCTTTGAACATACTCCCCAGGGTGTTTTTTTGCTTGAGTGTTTTGAGCATACCACCTGTGCACTCACTGTTGCAGGCATGGGTGAGAGGCAGAGCGAGAGAACTAATGACTAAGAAAATGATGAAAAAACGGGATGTGTCAAAGACAACTTCTGTGATGATCTTCTGTCTTTTACAATGGGCAAACATTTTACCAGGAATATATTTTAAAACAAAGGAATTTATTTAATGCATTCAATCTAATAATATGTTCCTAAAATCAACAACAACCAATAATGCAGAATATCAACAGAAACAATTAAGCAGGCAATACATTCTTAAAAAACAATTGCACAGTCAATATTACATTAAACAACGTTATGACAAACAAGGCATTTAGACAGCAATTTATCAATGAACAAGCACTCATAACATTCGAGTAATTGGTCTAAACAACTGTAAGAGATGCTCTTATAATTGCTTAGCTTAAAAACTGTAAGTTACATGCAATTATGATGGAAAGTCCTTCGTAGCTTACCATACACAAAACAAGAAAAAAACATTTAGGATTTCGGCTCTTCAAATGCAATGCTCTACTAATATCTTAAGATATTCTACTGCACCCTTTCACACTGGCACGCCTAACTGGGTCCGGATCCGGGTCATGGCTAACCGGGTCACAATCCCGCATAGTGTGAAACCACATACCTGGGTTGGACCCTGGTTAACCCTCCTGTGTTGCCCAGACTTTGAGTAGATTACCTTGATTAATTGGTGTTAACCTGTGTCTCTGCGCTTGTGGACTGAGTAAATTAGCTTGATTAACTGGTGATAGCCAGTGTCTCAGCAGACTTAAACTAATTAATGAGACTATCAATCTGTCTGCAATATGAGCTACAGCAGGGGTCTCCAATCCTGGTCCTGGAGAGCCCCTGCTGGATAATTAGTCAAGATTAGGGTTGACTAATTAAGCTAATAATTGGTTCAATTAAGTAACTGAGAGTTTGGTTGAAACAAAAACCAGCGGCCACAGTAGCTCTCCAGGACCAGGGTTGGAGACCCCTGATCTACAGTGTTCTCCGGGGAAACTTAGGACAAGTCCTTAACCTTGATTGTAAGTTCGAGGTCAAAACGCTCACTCTCAGGCTTGCAAATAAATCAGTGCATAAATACAGTATACAGGAGCAGTGATTGTAAAGCTTCCTGAAGCTTGATTTATTTAATTTATTCATCGATTTGGAATAATATTTAGGGTTATTAAGATTAATAACAGATTTTTATTTTAGATAACTGTTAATTGAGGTGCAGATTTAAACTAATAATGCTTTGCTATACTCGGTTTTGTCTCATTGGTATTGATGAAAAGAAGATGTTCATTAATTAATTGTAAGGTAACTTAGTAGTTTTGTGACTGATGTGGGTTATGCATTTGTTTTTTAAATGGTTACTCTCCATTTTGTTTTTGTCTGCTCATGTCAGCCTTCTATCAAAGCTACTGATGGATAAATGTGTTCTCCATGTTACTTTTTATTATATCTGTGAGCTGCATGTGCATTTACTGTTTGTATGTGTTTTATTTTTGTTTGTTTCCGTGAAAGAATGTGAAGTTGAACAAACGTCTTGTTGGATTAATCTGAAAGTACAGCTTCATTATGGTGGGAGACCAAAGCAAGCATATTTACTGATCCTCAAAGTAACCAATCCTCCAAAACACCCTAAACACCCACCTGCTGGTGATTTAACAGTGTAAATAATTATTTGGGAAGCATATAGTGTGTATTGTTGTTAGACAAACATCCTTCTTAGTGGTTGGCTAGTAGAAATGTAACAAAACCTAGGTGGGCTGTGTTATACTGCATTTTGAATATGGGAGTTCAGTGGGTAGTTGGTACTCTCTCAAATAAACCACAAGGTTTTCCTGACAATCACAGGTTGCATAGTGGTCATAGTGGTTGATTTTAAGGTGTTTTGTTTGTGATGTCATTTTGCATGATTTCACCTTTCATGGCTTTACTCCAAAATTATATTCCAGTGCAAAGTTCTCTCCTTTCAAGCCATGAGGATTTAAGTCTTAACTTAGAACTCTGCCATAGGCAAGACAACGAGGGGTTTTCAGCAGCACCGGTGGTAGGATTTACTGGGCCCAGGTGCAAGACTGAGAAGTAGATTCCACCCCCCGTCCTCTACCCCACGTGGAAAAAAAAGAAGAAAAAAAACACACACCACAGCTACAATACAATCTAAAGAAACCCTTTTGAAATAAATATAAAACTTGAATCAGTCAAAAACATATTCTAACATTATTTTAAGATGATTGAACAAGACAGTAATCAATCAAGTAGCAGTATCCAAACATTTTAATAAATCATTTATGTAACAATGTTACTGAATTTGATTAATAACTTGATTTAGTTAATATTTAAACATACTAATAGCTTCAAATTAGTCACAAAAAAATATTAATCATAGGCATCAATTGGAAAAGTTAGTATGAAAACGTTTCTACAGCAAAACAGGTCTGCATCTCAAAACTTACTCCATAGTACAAATGCAAATGCAACTCATAAGCGAAAACAACGTTGAGCATAACACTGACCTTTTACCAGAGCTCTCGTTCTGCGTCCTGCCTTTCTGCATTTTTTAGAAGTATAAATGCTCCGATAAACATAAATAATAATCACAATACTCATACTTTGATGGTTTTTGTTTTATATATTAGGTGCAGCTGCATTTTAGTACATGTAACAGGAATAGTGGATGGTTGAAATTGTTTTTGGTGTTTGAAATGTACACATTTCGACCCCAGCCTGAGTCCCATGATGGTTACCCTAATGCTGAAAATCCTGAGGCCTCACAACAGATCATGTTTTTTCTATTGTGTCAATGCAGCAAAATGTATTTGCCACAAAATTAGCATAGAGAGTCAGACAATGGGAAGGGAATAATGGTGATAATGGATTTTCAGCACAGACCACAGTATTGGGTGGGCATGCACACAATTCAGGTACCATAGAGATTATTGACAGACAGGCTAAAAATCCTCCCGTTACTTCCATTTTCCTGAGATCATTTAATTTATCTTGACAAAACGACTTGTACTGTTGAAATCCTAAGAAATTATCTCAGGATCACAAGATAACAGAATGAAACTAGAGATCCTGAAATAAATTATCTTGTGATCTCGACATAACAAAGATTTTTCTGATGACCTCAAAGAGCCGCCGTAGAATCTTGCTATGGAACAAAAGGTACAACGAGTCTTTGTGATACAAGGTGCCATCATTTTCTTTATTAATTGCACTATTAAACAGTTAAAATTCTATCATGTAACAAACATAAAACATATTTAAATATGATTTCATGTAAGTTCTACCATGCTGGTATATAATAGCATATAACTATATAAACCAGGTTGTGAATCAGCCACAACAAACAAACTGGACAATCAACATGATCTGGTATCTTGATAAATCAATGTAAAGAAGGCTGGGCTATGGAAGAATGTACCATATCAAACCACAGCAATTAATATTTTGGAGCACATTTTAACACGTTAGTGGCACACTGAAGCTTTAAAACAATACATTTTGTTTGGTGCAGCTCTGACAGCAGAAATTGCTGACGAGTGGGCTTGCTTTCGTACTTCAGTGTGTCACTGTGGAAGGGTGGGGGTATTCACGGACACAGGAGACAGAAGATTGTACTTGAAAACACTGAGCCTGATATTTCTGTGTTGGTGTCAGATTATCTGCAATCTGTACCGACCCTGTTTTCACCAACACAGAAAGATCAGGTCCTAGGTCTGTGACGTCATCTGCTTGTGCCACTAACAAAGCCTCCTGTTGCAACCAGAGCTTCAGGAGGTGTACATGATAAATGTGCTTTTCTCTCCGTTGCTCCAGGTGGCAGATCTCACAGTCCACCATCCCAATCTGGCGTGTAACCTCAAAAGGTCCTTGTCACTTAGCCAGAAGTTTAGACTGGGCAATAATAGAAGCACTTTATCCCCCGGCTGAAACGTGTGTAACTGTCTCCTGTCTGCATTGAGTCTGCTGCAAATTGTCACTTTCCCACAGATTCAAGACGTTTGTGCAGGTCCAGCACATACCGGACAGTATTGGACAAATTGTCCTGCTGCTCCTCCCACATCTCTCTGACCAGATCAAGTACACCCCGGGGTCTCTGCCCATACAACAATTCGAATGGTGAAAACCCCATAGAAGCCTGAGGTACCTCTCTGATAGTACAGAGAAGGGGAATCAGCTGGTCCCAGTTGCGCACGCCACTATTAATAAATCTGCGAAACATGCTTTTGAGGGTCTTATTAAAATGCTCGACAAGACCATTGGTCTGAAGATAGTAAACCGAGGTCCTAATGGTCTTAATCCTCAAAAGTTTACATGTTCCGCGGACTAGCTGGGACATAAAGTTGGTACCTTGGTTGGTCAGTGTTTCCTTGGGGATCCCCACCCGGGAGAAAACCTTCACAAGCTCGTTGGCAACAGATTTAGCAGACGCAGATCGGAGGGGAATTGCCTCTGGATAACGCTAGCGTAATCCAAAATGACTAATAGGGGTGTGTATCCCACCACACTCCTTTCTAGCAATCCAACTATATCTACTCCAATACACTCAAACATAGCTTCCACTAGTAGCAACGGCACCAATGGAGCTCATGGGAAGGCTCTAGGGCTGGCCTTCTGACACTACCCGAAGCGTTCGCAAAAACGCCTGACATCACCACCCAGCCCCAGCCAATAGAACCATGTCACAAGCCTCGCTTTGGTCTTGTCCCTTCCCAAATGACCAGACAGGGGACTAGCGTGACATAATAACATAAAAGCCTTGTTTTCACATTAGCCTACTGCATAGCACAACTTCAAAAAATGAAAAACTATAATAAAATAAACATTTCAAAAGAAAATATTGTGTAACCAGTTGTAAACTGGTTGTATGTAGGCCTACATACACAATTGTAAAATCAAAATAATTATTTATAAAAAAGAAAATAAAAAAGAAAATAACTCAGTTCCCATTGTGTAACGGGAATGCAAATTCAGGGAAACATATTTCAAAGTAGCCCCCATATTAGCACAATCCACACAGATGTAACACTTATCAACTTGTGTGCATTTACCACATACTGCTTTTTCACACTGGGCACAGATATCAAAAGTTTTATTTTTACTGCATTTAGTTACCAGGCATTGTTTTCTGTTGCGTGTGTCACTTGATGGCTGCGCACTGTATCCAGGTTGAGCTGTGTTTCCCTGCCTTTTTGCAGTTTTCGGATCGAAATGTTTCTGCCAAAGCTCTGTGGCTAGCATCATAAGAGATCTCTCCTACTGATATTTTCCCCGGTGCATTCATTGTGCAAAACTAAGGAATTGATGGCTGCCATGTCCAGTACATTGTAAGATACAGCAACTGGACACCGGTGAAGTTTTGCGCAGATGGTAGAAATGCTCTTCTTCTTTGTTTACTGTTGCAACCAGGCTGTTTTTTTTTTATTCAACTGTTTTGCTAATTACAGTGAAATAAAAAAATATATATATATATTGGTAACATTCATCTATTTTCCTAAGCATAGTTACATCAGCCTAACCCATTGTCACCCAGTCTCTGACCAGCTGGACGAGTTTCATCTTTGCAAAGGTAGAGGTAGGGTCTGCTGCCAGCCAAAACTTGATCCCAAATTTGACAGGTTTGTTTGTCCAGAGACACTGCTTTTGTTGGAAACAGCTGCTTGTCCAAGTAGTGTTTTATGTTTAGCTTTAAACAGGCAATGCTGTTTTCAATGAAGTCGTTCCAAATTTCTGATGCCAAGGCAAATATATCTGTAGTTGCTCTCAAATCAAAACACAAAAATATCAAGATTTCTCGAGAAATTATTTTAATAGTAATATTATAAGACAGCAGACTATATATGCTCATGTAGACAGCCAGACGGCAGTTCTCCAAAGAATTGATAGGGTTACAATAGATATTTGGATAACACATATCTAGATGTCAAGAGCAATATTCTATTCAAATGCATACTGCTGTAAACTCAGCAGAGGTACAGATAACAAACTGGATTATATACATATAAAACTAGCATATTGTAGGTTATACTGACATTAAAAGCATGTATTGTAACAAGCAGCCAAAATGACTACTTTTGGCGATTCTAGGTAGAAGTGCTCACAAATATTTTTTTATTTTTGCGATTCTGACTTTCAAACGCTGTCAGTATATTTAATACATGTATTTAAGAAAAGTCAAGAACAGACAACTGGGGATCTTTAACACATGCAGAGTAATTTAAATTTTAAAAGTGAAAACCGTCAAAATGACTACCGTGGCAGTTCTAGTGTTAAATCTATGGCAATACCATGCCGTGTCACGAAAGGGGAAGATCTTTCCAATTACTTCCTCTTTTTTAGCCAATAGGGAGGACAGGGCTGTCACAGCAGCCAACCAATCTTTGAACTGCTCGCAGTCCCGCCCCAGAACTACAGGCACTGGCAACCGAGGACACAAACCCAGCTGCACTCGGAGCAGGTGGCTGGACAATTTTTTAATTCACATACATCTTGGGATAAGTGTGCACATCCCCATGAATACATTTTATATGCACCTGTCCTGTTATTTGCTTATGCCCCGGTGAGATTAAGCTCTCTTGTATTAGGGACTGACTACACCCTGAATCTAAGAGAGCCTGGGTTTGTGTATCATCCACTGACACAGGAATCACAAAACCCGTCTGCTGGAGTCTTAAGAACATAAGAACATAAGAAAGTTTACAAACGAGAGGAGGCCATTCAGCCCATCTTGCTCGTTTGGTTGTTAGTAGCTTATTGATCCTAGAATCTCATTTCAAGCAGAGTTGGTTCCAGACCCTCACAGTTCTCTGTGTAAAAAAGTGCCTCCTATTTTCTGTTCTGAATGCCCCTTTATCTAAGGGGCAAGTCGGATGAGGTCACATCCCATAGCGGGGCAATCCCAGTCGATGTGGCTCATCTCCCAACTTGTTCCACACATCAGTGAATTGGTTTCTCGTCATGAAGCTTCAGCAGGAGGTTGAAACACAGGAGCCATCAAATGGGCTCCACGGTAGGGTGGCCGCACGAGACCCTGGTCCAACACCGCAGCAGCCCATGGGTGACCCCACCACCCCAGTTCTCGGGCCGGGAGCTCCCGCCCCCCCACTCCGTCAAAGATCAGACTACCCCTCCCCCCCAGTCCCTTTGTCCTCCCTGAGACCAGTAGAGAGGGGATGATGCTGGAGTAGCACTGTTTCCAGGCAGCTTAGTGGGCATTGGTTCTGCTGCCTGGTACTGTTCTGCCAGTTGGATCCCCGAGTGGAGTGGGTGTGGCATCCCCAGGCTGAGCTGACGTGGCATCCCTGAGTGCAGCAGGCGTGGCATCCCCGGGCGGTGATGTGTGGGCATCCCCGGGCGATGGTGGCAGAGGACCCTCGGGAGGCGATGGCGGCAGTGGACCCTTGGGAGGCGACGGCCAGGACCCTCGGGATGCTACGGTGGTAGCGGACCCTCGGGAGGTGAAGGCGGGAGGGAAGCCCCTGGCCATGAAGGCGGCAGCGGGAGCTCTACTTCTCCCCCTGGTGAAGGAATCAGGACTAGCTGGGGTGCTGGGGTTGACCCTCTTCGTGTCCGCTGCGGCCCGGGTGGTTTTCGCCCGTGCTCTGCTCAGCAGCATATGCAGGAGCTGCCAGCATCCTGTCCTGGTCCTTCTAGTGGTGAAGGCAGAGGCAGCTCCTCCCCTTCTGGTGGCGAAGGCGGCAGGGGCTCCTCCCCTTCTGGCAGTGAAAGCGGCAGGGACTCCTCCCCTTCTGGCGGTGAAGGCAGCAGGGGCTCCTCCCCTTCTGGCGGTGAAGGCAGCAGGCGCCCCTCTGGTAGGAGGGGGCAGTTGAGTGGGGAATGCCCCTGCTCTCCGCAGATGGGGCACCAGCAGGATGCTTCTATAGTGCGGAGGAGGGCCTCCCAGCTGATCTCCTCTGGTGATGGTGGTGGAACCAGCAGGCACTCTTTCTCTGCTGGTGCAGGCTTGGACGGTGTACGTTCGGGCTCCTCACTCCTGGGCGTTGAGGACACCTGGGTCTGGTTGACTGCCCAGAACCATTCTGCGGCGTCCCCAACCAGGCCCTGGTTCCAGGCCTCCTCGTACTGGGGATCACCGTAGGGGCAGTCCTCCCTGTCATGCCCAAACTCACCGCAGGCGCTGCACATGTGGGCCTCTTCAGCCCTCCATTGTTCCTGCTCAGTCGCCCAGTCCGGGGGGTCCAAACTGAGTTGGCACCCGGGTCCACCACCTCGTGCTCTGCTGTGGTTGCTGCTACTGCTGTTGCCTCTTCCTCCCCATCCTTTTCTTCCTCACTCCAAAAAGAAAAACAATAATCCCAAAAAAATAATTTAAGGCACCTGCAGTACCTTTTCTGGCCTGAGTCCAGGAGGCACTGGTGAATCCCACAATGGACACCACATGTGACAGGGATGGCTGTAGTGGTGACGTCAGGCCAGAAGCAGAAAGGAAAACAAACAAGTACTGCAAGGCAAAAGATGCTGTGGCGCAGTTTATTTAAAAAATAAAATAAAAGGTTTAACAAAAAAAACCCACTTGCTCACAGAGCGAAACAAAAGATTTAAACAAAACAAAATCACGAACACCAAATACAACCCTAAAGTCTGGCTGGGCAGTAGCCTTCACGGATCCTTAAGCTAGTTGTTCTTTTTACTTTTGTGTTTGTTTCTCTCGCTCTTGTTCCTCCGCTCAAACACCCACCCTGAGTGCAGAGAGCTGCAGGCTTTTATGCAGGTGACCATCTGCCGATTAGCAACAAATTAATCTCTTAATTAATTTGGGAGATGGCCACCTGGCCACCATTTACAATAATCACCAGGTGCAGGGTATAATCACTAATAAAACAATTAAACAAAATGAAGGCTTTTCAGCCTGTGACTTTCTGGGAGATGTAGTCCTTTTTTTCCTAGGACTACACTCTCACAACAGCAATACATTTATTTTAGAGTGCAGACAAACTTATTTTGAATTTTCTTTTTATCGGCGTGTCAAAAAGAAAAACAGTAGCTGTTTCCTTTCACATCTGAAATGAATGGACTTAATTTAAATATTTGGTTGGAAAAATCTGTTTCTAAAGTTGGTGATAAAAGAAGAGGGGGTGGGGATAGAAACAATGTTACAGTAAATTGAAAGTTTGAGACCTTTGCTTCGGCTAATGAATGGGCCAACATATTTCATAACGTTTATCATACTAACCCAATCGGTTCCATGGGTTCAGTCTTACATTTTCACATTTTTACCAATTTCTACTGGTAGGAGACAAACCTCTTTTATTTGGGACTGCAGGTTCTAGTAAGCATTGTGGTTTATTTTGAAAAGAGATGAGATGGTTTCATGGTTCTGATGGAAACCAGGTATTAGTCAAGAATATGAAGAACCATTGTTTAACAACATTCTAAGGGTTATTCCACCAAAGTTAAAGCTATATTCTGCAATGTTAATGCTGAATCATATTGTTGACCTTCATTAAGATCACTAGCTTTTGTTAAGGAATTTCAGTTTTTGATTTCCCATGCAGTACATAGACAACATTTATAAACCTTTTAAAAGCAATGTGTCAGTAAATAATGAGATCATATACATAATGATATACTTGACAGCTTCCCAAAGTCAGAAAGCAGGTGCTCCGGGTCAAAGGATTGGTGAGTGGATAGCTTAGGAGCTCTGCCACTAGTTGTCTCTCAACCACTGCAACAAACTCATTCAGATAAGCAGGATCTCCTTGTCCAACCCACTTTCCCAAAGCTAAAGCATGGATCGCAGAAATCGATCCATCACAAGGATCTCCACAATTAAAGAGTAAGTAGCAGAGTTCCGAAAAATATAGTTTCACTTCCCCAAGATCGAGATCGTGTTAACACGATCATACTGAAGTGGGCTTCTAGGACCGTGACCATGTAAACACGATAAAAAAGCATTTTGTTTTGATGTCTTACAGGGCTACCGTACTTTGCAGTACAGGCTTGAAACACACATCAATGGATAGGGGAGTGACTGAAACAAAACATCAAGGGAACTTGTTTAAGGCTAATAAAAAAGGGGGAAACACTGTAAATCTGATGTATTTGACTTATAATTATATTAGAACAGTTACTCTGTCTCGTGTTTTAAATATATATGTGTGAACGTGTGGGTTGTAGTGCATAGTGAATGGGTGATGCAGGTGCTCCAGACAAGGACACAACACAAAGTTCACGGTTCAAGTTCCTTTAATTCCTTGACCAGTAATTAAATAATAAAGCTGGCTCTACCCAGCAATGGGTATTGCCAGGGTCAAATGGGTTTAAATAATAAAGCTGGCTCTACCCAGCAATGGGTATTGCCAGCGCCAAAACAAGGGGTTGCAGTCCCGAAATAATAATCCCCAAAACACAAACACAACACAAACACAGACACGTCTCCGGACAGTGAGTGCTCGAGTGCAGGTGCGGTGCTGGATACAATGATGCCGGTTAAGTGCAGGTGCGGTGAAGTCCGGGTGAATTGCTGGCCTCAGGCTGCAGCTCCCAGATCCGTGCTTAATTATTCTGAGAATGATAAGAGACACACGGTTGCGAAACAAACACAAAGCACTTAACCCTCGCTCCAAACAGTCCTCGTTTCCTCCCATCAACCACAACAAAGGAACCGATTATGGCGTCACGTCCCCCTAAAGTACCCTCAGCCCCGCCCCCTCCGATAGCTAGTTCAATCACGTCTCCTCCAATTCATGAATGAAACTTTGCCTACCGTACTAGGGCGGTGACTCCTGGTACCGTGACGCCATCCCTTTCCTGAATGGCTGGCTTCCGACTGCCCCGGAATGAACTGTCAAACATTCAGTACGGGGCACGCAATTCCTGCTGTACAGTGCTCTCACAGGTCGAGAGGGAGATTGTTGATTCAGATTCATTTGCTCTTTGTCACAATATGTTTTTACATGTATAAATATCAAGAAACGACTGGATATATACATATACTATTTCATGAACTAAATGTATCCAGTACGTTTTTTTTTCTCCTTATTACTGATAATTTAGATTTTTAGTGAATTTTTATAGGAAGAGAGTCAACTACAGCCAAAGAACGCCTAGTCCTGATAAATGCTTGATCCTGAAAGGTTAAATAATGTACCTATAATTTTTCTTTTCATTAACATCCTGACAACTTTTTACACTTATAATTTTAAAGTGTGTTTTTCAAAGCTCTTTTCAAAATGTCTGCTCTAGTGCACTGATAGTTAAGGATTATTGCTCACATTGTCAAACAGGTAACACAGCAATAACGATCCATGATGTGGTACGAAACAGCTTTGAAACAGACTTTAAAGTTATAAGTGTAAAATGTTGTCAGGATGCTAACAATTAAACAAACAATTACAGGTACATTATTTAAACAGTTGTAGCAACACGTGGGGACGTATAACGCTACATTTTTCAGAACTCCGCTACTTACTCTTTAAGGCCTGGACACACACGAGCAAAGCGGTGCACCTGTCTGAACTTTTGGATTGGATTGCATCACATGTCACGTGGGGTAAAACCTACAGCATTGAGAAGCAAGATGGAGGAATAGCTTATTCTCTGAGCATTAATCATTAAAGGTGCAGTGTAGAGCATGTGGATATGTGAAGAGCAGTGGCACTAATCACGTGTGTCTAGGCTTTTGGGCTCTATCAAATGAAGTCCTACATTATGACCCCAGCTATTAAAAAACAAGATCATTTTAAGTTGGTTCTGTTTTTCCTAAAACTCTTGACTGTCATTTCCTTATTGGCCATGGGGATATCTCCACTTCAAGGCTTCCTCCCTCTGTAGAACAAATGCCACACCCATCAAAAGAATACACCCCAAAAGCCAACACTATGGAGATACATACTGCATTGTATCCTTGTCAAATATTTCAAATGTTGTTAAGACTCCTAGTTTGTTTTGAAAGAGGGTTGACCTTCCAAAGTTTAATAGATACGACATATTGCCAGCTGTGAATTGACTTTTTAATTGTTTTTCAACCTGATGAAGATCAGACCTACAGGTGTTAAATATTCAGTGTCTTATGTTGTAGTTAACTCTGCATTGAAAGGTAATATTTCACTTAGCCTTCAAACTGACAGTAAATCCTATTGTGCTGGCAATTGAAAAGAGACCTTGACAACATAACGAGTAATTTGGCAAGAAAGACGATGGATCGTGTTTAGGAAGCGGCTATTAAAGCTTCTAAATGCAGTTTTGATAGGATGCAGTAGAGCTGACAAGGCTGCTCATCCGCCCCCTTTCTGATTTAATAGACATTATATCACATAATCAAAATCTTTCTTCACAAAGACATCATTTATGTTTCTATTTGACTTGAACATATCACTGTGATAGTCACTGAGTGTATGAAATGGTGTTGTTCTCACAGGAGGCTTATTGCACATGATTTATTGATTGTTGAATATTACTCAACCTTTATGGCTTAATTATCTGTTGGACAACTGAGAACCAAACAACTTTAAGTCTCTTTTATGAACAAAGTGAACAGAGTATTATAAGAGTTAGTGATTTTGAATTTAGCTGAAGGACAATGGCACTGGCTATTAGCTGCCGACACACACTATGAGAGTTTGCCTTTTGTGAATGAACCTCAATCCTAAAGTAAAGCAGCACCTGGGAATTTGACTTTTATTGGCTCCACCACTCATGGTGCTTTATGGAGCTTTTACATGCAAAAATCAAGGTCATTGCTGAAAACGGACACCACATATGGGTTTTTTAAGTTGTATTTTTGTACCCACGAATAACTTGCATGTTAACTGTCACAAAAGGGGTGTTGTATTGGAAATTCTGACATATTTAGGCTCTCTATTCGTCCATAGCACTTCATTTGTTATAACTTTAATCAAATCCACATATATGATATAAACTATACATTTGTGTTTATAAAGAAGGTTTTGCACCATAAAATATTATATTAAAATAATATTAATTTCAGTACCACTACTATTCATTGGGTTTATTAGCTTCCACTCATAATGTAGAACAGTGAAAGAAGATTATTTTCAAGTATTGGGCCTTGTTAAACCAATTCACCTATAAGTTATTTAAAGTCTGTTTTGATGGATACACTTCCATGTTCATGAAACTGTTTTAAATGGTTATTTGTTTCATGCATACAACACTTTATTTAATCCATCAAAACAGACTTTCAGAAAAAGCTTTGTTATTAATGATCGTTATGTTAAAGCTTGGTTTGTCCATTAAGAAATATTTGATAGATAAAATCTCAAATATAAAAGTAAGTATTATCTCAAGCAACCAGCACTGTTTTTAAGACCTTGGATGAATGTTTGGTGAAAATGCATGAAATGCTATGAGCCATTTAATCTAGAACATCTCATTGTAACCAGAGGGGACTAGCAGGTTTATTCTATTTGCATGTGCTTTCCCCTAGACTCTGGCTGCCCTCACAAGAAATTCAATAAATCTGCTTCCAAACCATCTTGCACAAGCTTTGCATGTCCAGTCTGGTCCTGAGGAAATTAACAAGCGCATAGAGCATGCCATCGACTTACGGAGTGGCGATAAATTGAGAAGAGAGCATATCAAGCCTTTCTCACTGATGTTTAAAGACTCCAACCTGGAAGAGAAGGTAGCTGGGTCTTAGATAGCCTTTTTGTATCAGATTAAGATTTGAAAAGATCTACCATACCTTTACCATGAGTAAGCTAAAGATTGTTTGTAGTCTCATCTAGGTGGTTTGTGTTTTTTGAGGTACAGGTGAGGCACATATTATTTACACAATTTGCTATATTACCAAAAACAATTATATTCAAAAAACTTTTTTACACAACAACAACAAAACAAAACAGAAAACTAATTTTAGCTATTCAAGTCATTTTTCATTCAAGTGGAATTCAGTTTGCGCAATTTACACTTTTTTAAAACTCAGAACTCCCCACGATTCTACATTTATTGTCTCTTTCTATTCTGGCTTTAAACTGTAATTTGGCAGCGCCTTAGTAGGTCTGTCTTTGGTTAAATTGCATTTTTATGTTTTTATCAGTTTTTCGAATGTATTCACATGATGTTAAAGGTGTGTGTTTAAATCACTCTGGGGTCTGGAAATCTTGATTCTGCCTAAAACCCATAAACCTGCTCTATCGCAGAAAGATACATTCTTAGGTCACGTATGTTGCTGCAGTGGCACAAAGCCTTAACCATGTTTTAAATGGTATTTGGCATGTCTTTTGTAGCTTTTTGTACACAGAAAGTGAAATTATTACACAAGGTAGCCCTTTAGATTACTCATGATGAAATGTATGCTGTGGACTTGTTGTCAGTACAATTTTTTCCCTTTTGTATCCCTCTTTATGTATCCTTAGTGTTTAATTATTTTTTTTATAATAATATTATTTAACTAGTTTTATTTTTTATAATTTAAACCTGTTTTATTTTATTTGGCTTAATGTAGAGTTAGTAGATGTTAGTCCTCCATTATTGGCATAGCTGTTAAACATAATAGACATCCTCTTGCTAATTTCCCAGCACCCTTTTAGAGAGAGGTTCAGTGCAGGGTGATCATGGGGCTTGCATCTCTTAAAATCCCTGATTATAACAGATTAATTTATTAAAACGTGAATTGCCATTTTAAGTTGAATCACACTTCCAAAAGTAAATTGCTCAGCCCCAAAGAAGCCCATTGCACTCTACCCCTTGCTTGCAGAAGTAGCATGTTCAAAGCAGTGCACTGTGGGATATTTCAAGTGAGTTAACTTTTTTGTTTGTTTTAATTTTCCACAGTATTCTCAGATGAGGGATGAAGTGTTCAAGTCAAACCTGGTCTGTGCTTATATAGTTCTCATATTCATCACGACTATCCAGAGTTTACTTCCTTCGTCAAGGTAAAGGCAAAGCATGAAGTTAAGGCATGTTGACAAATGAATCTGCATGGGCTAGTAACTTTTAATATGAGTAAATGTTTCTGTGCACATATCACCACACATATTTAAACAAGGAATGTGGTACTTCCTTGTGATTTATTTATTTATGCACATTAGGAAAACCCACAGGAGACTTGGTGCTAGAAAACTACAGTATTTTGGATGTGAGTCTCTGCTTTCTTTATAAACTGCAGTAACGGACATCATAGAGTAACACCAAGGTATATTATTCAAATATGACTCCCCAAAAAATAAGTAAATCTTTTACTACAGTACTACATTTATCATGCACAATTAATAAAATGTACATAATTTATTTAGAATCTAAAACGTGTTAATGAGGTATTTATGAATTTATGGTGGAGGTGGAGATTTTGTAGTTTTTGTAATATATAACAACAAATGAGTAGAATAAATGTATATTATATATAATGCATCATTATAACTAGAGTAAACACAACAAGCTATTGCAAGTTTGTCATCAAATAAGCTAATACAAATGTATTTCATTTTCTATTTAATTTCGTATATGAGCAAAACAATATAAAGTTAGGCAGAAGGTGCAGTATAACTTTATTCTTTTGCATCACATACTGCATACTAGCAAGTGGTGTGGGTGGGCCATTATGGTTACAGATTAAAGCAGCGTTCTTCAATTGACGGCCCGCGAGAGCCTTCAGTCTGGCCCGTCAGCAGTGCTGCCAACTGGGTGTTTTTTTCCGCAAAATTGGGCTGTTTTAAATTATGTTTTGCAGGAGAAAATGATGCTAGATGGGTTGTCTATTTTTGGGCAGTTTTAGCAAAACGCTCATAATGGAAATGCTGGCGCCGCTGTCAATGTAAATTTGCCATGCCAACGTTACTAATTAACAAGCTTTCATTACGTAACTGGCATACGTGTTGTGCAGTAATTTTTCGAAAACAAAGACGGTACGAGCAAGTGTCAACATTTTAGACAAAGAAAGGAAATTAGATGTCCATTTTAATGTCATAGTTTTAATAAAATGAAGATTATTTGCATGCAGTTTTAATAGCATTACAGTGATAACTATATTTGCTTTGTATTATTAAATGGCAATCAGAAATTGTATCATTGTAAGTGGTTACCCCCCTGGAGGGTGTGTGGAGCTCTGACCTCTTGATCTTCTGCTGTGTGTCTTTGCAGGATGATAACAATGGTGATACAGTTTTCTATTCTCATCATGCTGCATTCTGCCCTTGTGCTAATAACCACCGCAGAGGATTACAAATGTTTGCCGTTGGTGCTCCGCAAAACCTGCTGCTGGATTAATGAGACCTACTTAGCCAGGAATATCATCATCTTCGCATCCATTCTCATAAATTTCCTTGGAGCCGTGATAAATATTGTAAGTATGACACTGTGATTACTGGTGTGATAGGAAAAATAATATGCTCTTAAAAGGCTGTTTGTCAGTTTCCTTTGTGCCCCTCTATGTACACTTGAACTGCATTTTTCATGCTTACCTGACCTAACAAGGACACTTTTTCAAATTTCCTTCATCCAGTCATAAAAATAAAGGGGCAAAATCTGTGTTTCTTTAATGTATTATATGGGAGTAAGTGATGCCTGGTCTTCTAGTCTAGACATTGATACTATTTTACTTGCTCTTCCATTTGTGCTGCACTATTGTTGTTACTGTTTCAGTTACTGCAGTAATTTTAATAATAGAAATGTAATTGGCATGAACTGTCAAAAAATGACAGTTCTGCTGGCAGACCAAACAATATTCACATACTGAAGTAATAGAGAACCGCAAGGAGCTAGTCCATTGAATTTATTTTTCTTCTTAATATCTTCCAACTCCCCCTCACATCCTCACACAATGATTTATACAATTGTATTTATACACTGTGGCATTCTATGGCATTACTATGCTACCATACTTCTATTAGTATTGTACCATACCAGGACAACTGTACAAGTGTACAACCACTATCATGTTAGTGTTGATGACAGTAAAAGATGACATAGACAAACAGCTTGACTTCACACTTCTTTTGGTTTGGGGACACATAATGCACTTCCAGTATGTGTTTTTTGCCTGATGTGATGGCCAATTATATTAATTTGTATTTTGCAATGATGAAAATGTTACTCCTGTCATCAACATGAGGCAGTCAACACAATATTTCTGTTAACCTTTAACTAACCCTTAGAAAATGATTTCCTCAAGGTGGGCATACTTTTTTTTGCATTGTTTGCATTAAACAACACTTTGTATTGTTAAGCAGCTCTAGTTATTGTCCAGCTTTTCATCTGCTACATCAAATAAATAACAAATCTAGTCAAATGGGCAGGACACCTTTTAAAGCCTTATTTTATGTAGTTCACTAAATATGTGAAAGTAATTAAACTGGATTTTTATAGATATGGTAGCATATATTATTCACCTAACGATGTAACAACTAAGTGAACTGCATCTTTTAACAATATGTGGATTGTTATCGTGGATAGTTACTTTACCTCCAAAATGTCAGTCTCCTTTCCCCAGGGTATTCAGTTTAAAGAAAATAAAATGGTTATCCACATGGTAGTTAACATTGTCAAAATCCCATTCCCATGGTTTGGGAGCTGCGTGTTCTATTTGAATGCACAGTGATAGATTTTATTACCACTGCTTTTTAACTATATCAGTCCTTCTAATGTTTTACCAAAGGCATGATTTTATTGAACCACTTATTCATAAAAATACAATGAAAATAAGCCCACACAAGAGGTTAATAAATTTGATGTTTGTGCTAAAAAGATATGCAAGATGTTTCAAAGGTATGGAAATATCTTGCCTTTTTTAGTGCTCACATCTTTATATTTTCTTTACAGCTATGGTGTGATTTTGATAAATCAACCACCTTTAGAAACCAGACTTTCAATGCATCTGCTTCAATTCCAGATATCTGCTTCTACCCAGAGGTATTTATATTTTAACATTTTAGCCAGTTGCAATAGTCAGTTGAAATAAAAGAAGACTGATGTGCTTGGCTGATTTTTCTTCTGATGTTTAAAAACTGCTTTTTCTTTGCTGAATTAATGAAAATGAAGTATCAGCTTGGCTAAACCTAGCTCTACATAAATTCAAAGGTACTCTGACACATGCTGCTTATGCAGCCATTCATTGTATTCACTCAGGGTACAAGTGTGTCAAGCTCAGGAAATTGATATCTGAGCCCATGTTTCTATGAACATCTCTGAATGGTAACAAGCCCTGCATGAAAACAATGCATTGATTGAATCCCTGCATTATAAAATTATGATACAAATACTTTCCTGCCCCCTTTCATGTGTGTGTGCTGCATGCCACTTGTACATTCCCTGTAAAGTTTGATTTCCATCCTTTGTGAAAGGATTTTTACCTGATTAAATAAAGGAACTGGTTGATTGATAGTTGCTGTGCCTCAGTAGGTCAGTTTACTTGTTGGTTTATTCCACATGAATGGACAATGCGCATGAATCTTGGCAGGGAAAGCTTGTGAAACTCAGTATTATAAGTGAAAGTCTCAATTTCTTGTGAGATTTCAGGAAATGCTCTTGAAATCAACACCCACTTACACATGTAGACACGGGTTTCTCGTGAAAATGTTAATTAGCTCGTTCAAGTCCTTTCCTAAAGCTGCTATAAGAGTCACATGGGAATACGTAAGTTACCATGGTCCAAAGATTGCAGCGGTGAAATCAATGTTTTGTTTGCAGTATTTCCATTATCAGATTGATGTTGTCGTGTAGGAACAATTCAATAATTGATATTTTAATGTTTATCTGGGTTGATTAGTTCTCTTACTAACAATATTTAATTGATGTGTTACAAAGATCGAGGATTTACTATGAACACACATTCATGCGCAGACACAAGGAATGTTTAATCAATAGTAGTATTTTATTAAGTACACAAATAATAAACAGAAATCAGAAAAGTCAGAAAGTAAATCTCTTAGTCTCTAAGCACAAACACAATTCAAAACTCTCACTGCACTCATGCTGGGTAGCAGGCAATTGAAATATGATACCGCCTGTCTCCTCACACACAACGCAGCAGCTCGAGAAAGCTGTGACGTAGCTAGTAGCTTGCTTGCTCACACACACACATGCCCACATACAAGCACACACCCAGCCTAACTGAAATGATGCAGACAATCTTAGAATAGATCAAATTAAGCTTGTTAATGGTATATAGATTAAGTATATGGCAAGTTCACTTTTAAAGAAATTCTTCATACAACAATATGAGGTAGATTACTTATAGTTACTTCATCAAGTTTCACTAAAAGTTAATTCACATGCAAAGTGTGCAAACTAAATAATTAACAGTTCAATTCTATTTGAATGTGTTACAATTAATTAATTTAGTTCCATGAAAGGAAAATGCAACTGGAATTATACTCAACAGTTCCTTGAAGCTTAGGCTTTTGGTCTGCTGTTTTGGAAACTCAATCTGTTGAACTGTCCAGTACAAAAGGCTCTCCTCTCAATTCTCGATAGAATCAACAAACAGCTGCAACAAAATCTTCAGTCCTCGGTATAGGATCCACAACAGCGCCCGTCTGCTCTGTCCTCTTCGCTGAATCTTTAGCTATGTCAGTAGCAGAGCACAGATTGTTTTGGATACTGTGGTTTTAGGTGTACAACAAACCCAGACTGGTTTGTCTGATGACAGTCGCTGTAAGTTTTACGGCAGTCCTCCAGCCAGGCTTCAGTCTCGTTGCTTGTGGTATTGACTCGCTTGCAGCTTGCTTCCTCGTCTTGGGTCCGTTTTCAGACAGAGTCCTGTCGGGTCTGTTTTTAGGCAGAGTCCCGGAGTTGCAGCTTCACTTAGCAGAGTGACATCACCTTGTTTAGCATTCGATGTGGAGTGCAAAATGTTTAGTTTTGCTTGGATATTTATAGCCTTTTCACTCTGCTAAATAGCCACTTTCGTGAGATCATTTGTGTATCTTGCCTTTTTGTAAACTTTTCCACTGGGACATCACTAGCTTATGTCTTCCTTGCGTCAAAACGATTGTTGTTGCACGTGTGAATTATCTGTACATAATTCAACTGTCCGCTCAGCCAAATCCAGTCCAAGCACCGGTCACCTAATCAGTAAGTCTCATAGTTCAGTATGTCTGCAAGCAAGAGGCCCCCTTCTCTAGACACAACAGTTTGCCCTGTTTCTCAAGACACACAGTTTCATTAATGAATCCAGTTACATTTCTAATACACGTTCATGTATTATTATCATATTCAGCAGATAACCCCACTTTTTTCTCCGTCTTCCCTAGAACTGCATAATGCTAATCATACACGGATCTAAATGTGTTTGTAAAGTATCATACAGTCCATCCTCCACTTATGTCCGTTGGAGCGATGAAGAGAGTCGGGTGTTAATATCCATAAGGAAAGAGGATATGATGAGGCAACTTGATACAATGCACAACACAAGCATTGTTTAACACACTCTCAAAATAAAATGTGGTGTGGAATTTTCACGATTTATTTATTGGCAATCAACAATACTATTCAATATTCCAATTCTTTATTAATGTAGTGTGTATATTTGTATTTGGACTAATTTAAGTTGTAATCATATAATACCTTATTTGAATTCAAAATCATGTAGAACCCACCTTTATTGAAATAATCAGACTAGACAACGCTTCTAGTGAATATAAAGGAACAGTTTTAATAGAAATAATGCTAAAAGGAAAAATAATAAAAGTGCAACAACTAAACTAAAGTAATACCTAAAGGAAGAATTAACTAAACTAAACAATACAGAAAAGAAAATATAAACAACAACACTCCACTCACGATAGTTGATTAGCAGTCCATCACAATCAATGGGAGATTTTTTGCATCCAGACAACCTATCGAGATTATCGATTATCAGACAGCTAAATTTGGATTCTAGCCTTAAACGCAGAATGATAATTGCCTTATAAAACCCACATCAATTTGTATAACTCACATACAAACAATTACTATAGTGTTCATTAACCCAAAGCATGAATTGAAAACAATAATACTTTTCTTACATTCTACCTAAAACAAAACATTAATTTTACTTTAAGGTCTGCTTATTCTCGAGTTCATAAGAGGATTAAAACACTTCCGGCTGATCCGTGTCTTCAACAATACAGGTGCTCGAAGGCTCTCCTGCTGGCAAGGGCAGGTCCAGGTTCCGTGGTCTGCCCTCCTCACGTTTTGTCTCCACTTCAGGGTACGAAAGAAATTTCTTTGCAAAAACAAGAGTCATTAACTATTTAGGTGCTCCATTGAAACAGCAAATCGTCTACAAGATGTGCACTCTTCGTCCGGTTATGTCTGGGATAATCCATCGCAAAACTCTGGCATGCTAGCTAATACAAGACTGAATATATTTAAATCTCCGTCGACTTCAAATGTTCATCCAACTCTTTCTCCGGTGATCAATTGGGGCTAAGTTAGAGATTTGATTACAAGTACTTTTAGGATTTTAGACGTCTTACGCTGCGGACTCTCACACCAAGGCAAACACTGGAGTAGTTATCTCATACTAGAGTGTCCGAAAACGGTATCTCTGTTTAAGCCGGGCGCAGGCTGGGTCTTCAGATTGTAAATGTTCAGAGACTTCTTTTTGTGTCAAGAGCCTTGGATTTTGTGTCAGGAACCCTGTTTGAATGTCGCGCTCATGCTTTTGTAACTTTCTCTTTACCCCTGTGATTGGATAGTTTGTTTATTTTGAGCTGTGCCTGAGTCCACGTGGACTGTTTCCCATTGGTTGTTCTCGTTCCGAGACGACCCATTGTTCTCAATTGGTCCCATGTTTTGACCCTGTTGGCTGGATTTATGAGATGTACTGTTTACTGTCCGAGATGTCAAAGCATTCAAACCGTCTGGTTTGTAATCTCTGCAAGACACTGTTGTCGCCAAAGGATTCATTCAGCGATGGTGAAGATAAACCACTTGTCCAGTATTTAGTTTACGACTCTTTTTAAAAGCATTCTTTGTCAGTGGGGGTTTGTGACCAGAAACCAAGTAGACACAGATAATGGCTTAGAACCCCCTCATATTATGACCCACTCTGACGCTACATTAAGCAGAAACAGTCATACAAGTACAGTGCAAATGAGGATGCTATATTTGGTATAAAGAGATACAAAATAAGCTAATGAAACAAAAATGTGATACAAAATAAAAGTACACTGTTGGGTTACAAAAATAAAGATAGCCGTGCATCTCTAATAGCAGGACCCTCTACATATCACTGTTGTGCAATTCTTGCTGCAGGCTGAGGTAGCTGTATCACATAAAACTAAACATGGTTCCTGTGTGCCTGTAGATTTATTAATATCAGTATCTTCCCGTGGCAGATATACTGCAATTTTTGCAGGACCTTTTTGACGAAGGGAAATCTCCCTCCACGCTTAAGGTCTACCTGGCAGGCTTTTCTCCTTAAAAGCATTTCTGCTTTCCATATCAAGCAATCCGTGGAATTGGAGGCCTTCCATCCATCCCCTTTCCAGTTTGACGGGGAGAGAAAGCGCCATACACTGTGTCCAGTTAGGGCACTGGCGTATAGGGTTGCCAGAAATTAAAATATGTTTGTTGCCCAAAGTCAACCAAATACCATCCCAAAAGTAGCTCAATATTAATATTTGCCTGAACTAGCTAAAAAATAACCCGATATACATGCTGTTTACCAGTTTCTTACTACATTTTTATCTTAAGGTATTAGAATGATCAGAACTCGGCATAGCAGAGTGGTTAGAGCATTTGGAACTGCATAAGCAAAGGTCTTCAAAGGAAAAAAATAGCTTGTAGCCAGGGTTAAGCGACTAGTAAAGCTACGCAGCTATTTAATGAAAAATACATCAATAAACATCAATTAACATCAATAAACATCAATTATTATACATCCATAAACCTTTACATTTAAAACGAGAAACATTTCTAACCTACCTGAATTCTGATTACAGGTTTGTCTGTGTGAAGATATATATCCAAGAATGTATGTACAAAAAATGTAAAGAAAATATCCTTTATGTATGAACTAAGATGCGTAAGTCTTTAAACGTTCATTAAACTATGTGCACCCGCAGTTACCTTGAAATTGTTTGTATAGCCGCTATACATGCTGCTGTGAAACTTTGCCAGCAGCTCCCGAGGGGCCTGCTGTAAATGAGGCTGAAGTTAGGCTGTTTCTTTGCAGTCTAAATCAAATGTGGAGTATGTTTGACAGCAGTTTTAGTCCCATTCTATTTCAACTGTCATCTGCAACAAATCACATCTGAGAGAACACTCGCTATGTTTAATTCACGATCAGACTCCCACTCTTTCCTGTATATTGTATTTTAAATCGATATATATCTTCTGTTAACAGGCGTGCATGAAACATACGCTACCCATAATGCAATGTACGTCATATCCATAGATGTTGATGCTTGTTATTGTTACAATGTTTAGCAACAGTGATGTAAACACTAAGAGTTGTGTATCATATACCTTTTATTTTGCATAAAAAATATAGTTAAGACTTTAAACGATTCTTTTTTTCACGCACAATAAAAAAAATTACAAGCCCAATTGGGCATGAACCCGCCCAATCTGGCAACCCTGCTGGTGTATTATGTTAGTATCAATTGATTTTTTGCTTCGGGTCTAAGCTTCACGAACAAGCCCTTTCTAAACAGCGGCTGTCGAGGTGGACTGTACACACGGTCAGGACTGTATACAATCTAGCCAACCTGCCCCCTCCAGAGAAGATCACTGGTTACTCCACAAGAGGTCTTGCAACCTCTTGAGCGTTATTCCAGGGCGCATCTGTCACAGACAATTGCAACGCTGCAGTTTGGGTCACGCCTTTTACAAGATTTTACCGACTGAATGTCGTAGAGCAACAGAACCCTGGTTTTTGGACCAGTGTTAAGGGCAGCCACTGATTCTGCCTTTTAACACACTTTTATCGGGGTAGTTAGCCACACACCTTAATTAGACTTCTGGTGTTAAATGCTGAGGTTACTCTGTGTAACCTTGCAGCATATACACTGCATGAGGGCTCTCCCTCACTCTACTCTGGACCATATACCATGGACCGCTGTCACAGATGGCTTGGTGGGTGATGTTAGACCAGGAAGTAGACACAGGCTCAGTACTGTGTGGTGAGGAGCAAATGCGCTCCTTCTTTATTAAACAAACAAAACACTAACACAAAACAAAAGGCACATTGGCCAAAAAAAATAATAAATAACAAATAATAAACACAGACAAACAAAGCAAGTACTGTGCTGGTGCACATCCAGTGCCAGCGTGAGGAGAGGTGCAAGGGACGCGACTGCATCTGGGCCCAGCCTTTAGGTGGGCACAGTCCTGAGCCCATTTCCTTTTTTTCTGAGCTCAAATGGGCTATGTTTTGAGATGTTTTCATAGAAATGTTTTCATACTAACTTGTACTTGATAACATTGATTTAGAAATCCAATTGATGTATATGATTAATATGTTTTGTGACCTAATTTGAAGCTATTAATATGTTTCAATAGTAACTAAATTGAGTTATTAATCAAATTGATTAATATTGTTAAATAATTGATTTATTAAAATGTTTGGATATACAGTACTGTTACTTAATTGATTACTGTGTTCACAGTCAGCTTAGTAACGTATTTATTTATTTTCAAAGGGGTTTCTTTTAGGTTGTGCTGCAGCTGTGCTACATACTTCAGCTCCTTCAAAAATACAAAAGGATAAACTAATACAAATGTATTTTATTTCTTCTTGTTTCCAGTACTTTGTCTTCACTGGTATCCTGGCTATGGTGACTTGTGCTGTGTTTCTTCGCCTCAACTCAGTCCTGAAGCTAGCAGTACTACTTATTATGATAACCATCTATTCACTGCTGACCGAGACTATTTACACCTCGCTCTTTGTGCGCTATGACAGCTTCCACCACAATGCTGAGTAAGTAAACAAGCAACTTACTATTTATCATTCCAGCTATCTCACAGCTTAATCGCAAACAACATACTTTTACGTAAGCCATTTGCCGTTGTGTCTCTGCAGGACAGACTAAGAAACTTTCAGCACAGTTAAAGTGATTGTATCTGTATCTGGTACTACATTAGGTTAAATAAAGTTCAGTTTCCATGCCTTTAAATTGTTACGCTTGCACTTCCTAGCATGTTCTTTTAGGTTAAAGTATATTACTGCCTGGAAGCATGTCAGATAATAAGGGATGCAACTGGTTAGGCTATTAGGCTTCCAAGCCAGAGTGGCTGGGAAGCCTATTGTTATTGTTAGGATTTTGCCAAAACGCGCACCAAACAAACTGCTTCTACTCGAAAATCACAAAAAAAGCAAAATTTGATTGGCTCATGGTGGCCATGTTTTTTATGTAGCGACTTGCTTTGCACAAACTTGATAGACAACCTTGCCATTTAACCACCTTACTCCCAACTTGGTAGACATCATCCCAGTGACAATAGAATTCAAATATGGCAAAATGGTGTTGTTTTGTTAAACAAAATGTCTGCCGGACCTACATTTTCAAATTAAATTTAAAACTGCTTCAGTTTAAAAACAGTTTACTTGATTAAATCCAAACCTGAAAACCATCATGCCTGTGTCAGTACAATTGACTTTTTCAAAAATGGTGTTTGTGCGTGAACCAAGATGAAGAAGCGACAGGAGCGTGCCAGAGTTGAGATATGCTGCAAGTAGGAAAGGGAGGGGTCAGGGTGACACCAAGGTTCTTGGTGGATGAGAGGGTGGTGGATTACAGCGGAATAGAGATAGAGAGATCAGCAGTGGGGGAGAAAAGGAGGTCTGATTTGGAGAGGTTGAGTTTGAGATGATGCAAGTGCATCCAGGAAGAGATGGCCGAGAAAGGTAGAGATACAAGAGGAAATGTCAGAGTCAGAGGTGGGAAAGGAGAGAAAGATCTGGGCATCATCAGCATAGAAGTGATACGAGAAGCCATAGGAGGAGATAAGGGGACCCAGGGAGCGGGTGTAAAGAGAAAACAGGAGGGGTCCCAGGACCTTGGGGAACACCTCTCGAAAGAGAGCAAGAGGCAGAGGGTGAGCCACGCCAGGACACCCGGTAGGTAGGAGGAGAACCAGGCAAGAGCAGTGCCGGAGAGTCCCAAGTCAGCAAGGGAGGACAAGAGAAAAGAGTGGTCAGCTGTGTCAAAGGCAGCAGAGAGATTGAGGAGAATTAGGACAGAGGAGAGGGAGGCGGCATGAGCAAAGAGAGTTAGTGTTGGAGAGCAGAGCAGTTTCAGCCAGATTGGAGGGGGTCGAGCAGGGAATGTGTTGACAGGAAAACAGACAGCTGGCGGTGTACCGCTCGCTCAAAGGTTTTAGAGAGGAACGGGTGGCGTGAGACAGGACAGTAGTTCTGGAGGGATGAGGGATCCAGGGAGGGTTTTTTTTAAAGATGGGGGCAATGCAAGCTTCTTTGAAGGCAGAGGGGAAGCAGCCAGAGAGCAGATGTTGTGTTGAGGAGAGAGAAAATAAAAGGGAGTAGAGCAGGGGCAGCAGCCTGGAAGTGAGTGGGGAGGGGTTCCAGAGCACACATGGTGGGTTTATAGCTTTGGATTAGGGAGCAGAGATCGGAGTCCGAGAGGGGCAAGAAGGAGGAGGAGGGAGGGTAGGATAGTAGGGGTTGCAGAGTGTTATGGGGAGGGAGTGAGCAGAGGACAGGGTATGGGTTAGGAGAGGTGGGGAGCGCTAAGGAGGGAGGAGGTGGAGAAAAGTTTACAGGGATTGTTGATAGAAGACTGAATTATAGAGTGGAAGTAGAAGTGTTTGGCAGAGAGTAGTGTAGAAGAGAAGGAAGGAAGTTGAGTCTACAGAGAGTCGGGAGAAGTCGATGAGTGGGAGGTGAGAGACCAGCAGAGGAGAAGACAGAGGGGGAGAGGGAACTGAGGTTTTGACGGAAGGTAACAGAGGGGGTCGGCAGAGCAGGAAAGGATGGGAGCGACAGAGAAGGAGATAAAGTAGTGGTCAGAGATGTCAAGAGGAGTGTCCGAGAGGGCAGGGGGCAAGCAGTCCCTGGTGAAGATGAGGTCCTGTAATAAACTGAGACTGCTGTGCATTCAATTTTCAATAGTAAAAATAGAGTACAGTACATTTTACCATTAAAAACAATTCACTTTCATAAATTTTTTTTTAAAAAAAACAAGGCATTTACTTGGCCAGGCGGCTGTTATAATATAGTTAGCTGTATAACATTGCCAAGCTTGTTCTGCTTCCAGTTTCATTATTTTAATCCATATTGGCATATATAATTTAAACATTGTCACACGTTAAAGCCATGTTGACTCCTGTCGTCAGGTGCAAGTGTTGTGGTGCAACAAAGTGACTGTCCAAACAGTACGTCTCCCAAAAACAATCCGTGTTTATTTTAACACAAAATAAACAGACTGCCCCTTTACCAGCAGTGGTATTATGGGGGTACACGGCGGGCTTGCAAACCCAAAAATAATAATTACAACAATAATCAAAAGGACTTGGTTGGTCCCACGTCCTCAGTGCACGAAAGGGTGCATGCTCGGTTCCGGGGATTGGGAGAACAAGAAGGTGGTGTTAGTGCAGGGAAGTGCTCCGAAGCGACTGCTGGCTTTTTAGCGACAGCTCTAGGTTGCTCAATCCTCCTCTGCAAAAACAAAACATAAAAGTAACAAAACAAAACAAACGATACAGTCTCCGGCTGTCTGGTTACGTTTGTCAGCGTAAGGCGGCGTACGGACATAGCTGCTTCCCCTTTGTACCCACAAAGTCCTCCCTGCAATCAACCCGTCGCCATGGTTTCTCCAATAGAGGGCCGTCCCACAGCGGATTGCAATAGAGTCTTTCCGGGTACGTGCAACTCACGCTCCCCTAATATGGTCACCTTCGGTTTCCACCTACCATCAAGACGGTCCATCTAGGAGGCAGCATACCACCATCCTTACACTGCGCCCTTTCTGGTCAGGAGGGAGATTTACAACATTGATCCTTTCTCTCTTTTCACACCTCCACCCCTCTGGCTCTCGGGACGGCAGCTCCACCCCTCTGGCTCGGCGGCGGCAGCTCCTCCCCTCTGGACTCTGGGGCTGGAGTCAGCGGGGCTCCTCTTGCTTGCTCCCACTTTTGGAGCAACAGCTCCAATTCGGTTGGCTCCCGCACCTGTCTCTTTAGCGGGGCCAACCCCAGCTCTCTCTCCCGTCTCTCCATCTGCTCTTTTTGAGCAGCGGTGTTGCGATTGAGCCTCTCAATTAAATCTTTAAAATCCATTTTCTTCTGGGTCGTAGGGGCGCCCACACACACTGCCACCAAATGTAAAAGAACGCTGCCACACGAGTTCGTTGCCCCTTTAAAACACGACCCAACACACACAGGAATGGATTTTTTATGCGCTGACGAACTATTTTAATTCAAAACACAAAACAAACACAAAATAAACAAAATAAACACCTAGCTCTTTACGAGCACTAACTAAACTTTCGGGATCACCCTGACTACAAGTGGGACAGCTAAGCCGTTTCCCCACCAAACAAAACACCAACAAACAAAACCACTCAGGTTTACACTGCTTACGCTTTCCTCTTCACTGCTCAGAAGTAGAGCACCTCTTCTGCCTCCTTCTACTCAGCAGCCCTGAGCAGACTAACTGCCTCTCTTAAATACCCTGCACCTGGTTCTGATTTAACAATAGTTACCAGGTGCAGGGGATAAATAATAATAAAACAATTAACAAATTAAACAAATGTGCATTCGCACATGTTTTCCTGCAGGAGGCTTTAATCCCCTCCCTGCTGTTTTATATATATATATATATATATATATATATATATATATATATATATATATATATATATATATATATATACACACAGTGCCTTGCAAAAGTATTCAGACCCTGACCAATGCTCTCATATTACTGAATTACAAATGGTACATTGAAATTTTGTTCTGTTTGATATAGTCTGAAACTCAAAATCAATTATTGTAAGGTGACATTGGTTTTATGTTGGGAAATATTTTTAAGAAAAATAAAAAACTGAAATATCTTGCTTGCATAAGTTTTCAACCCCCACACATTAATATTTGGTAGACCAACCTTTCGCTGCAAAAACAGCTTTAAGTCTTTTGGGGTCAGTATGTACCAGCTTTGCACACAGTGTCAGAGTGATTTTGGCCCATTCTTCTTGGCAGATTTGCTCCAGGTTGTTCAGGTGAAGGAGATAAAGTAGTGGTCAGAGATGTCAAGAGGAGTGTCCGAGAGGGCAGGGGGCAAGCAGTCCCTGGTGAAGATGAGGTCCTGTAATAAACTGAGACTGCTGTGCATTCAATTTTCAATAGTAAAAATAGAGTACAGTACATTTTACCATTAAAAACAATTCACTTTCATAAATTTTTTTTAAAAAAAAACAAGGCATTTACTTGGCCAGGCGGCTGTTATAATATAGTTAGCTGTATAACATTGCCAAGCTTGTTCTCCTTCCAGTTTCATTATTTTAATCCATATTGGCATATATAATTTAAACATTGTCACACGTTAAAGCCATGTTGACTCCTGTCGTCAGGTGCAAGTGTTGTGGTGCAACAAAGTGACTGTCCAAACAGTACGTCTCCCAAAAACAATCCGTGTTTATTTTAACACAAAATAAACAGACTGCCCCTTTACCAGCAGTGGTATTATGGGGGTACACGGCGGGCTTGCAAACCCAAAAATAATAATTACAACAATAATCAAAAGGACTTGGTTGGTCCCACGTCCTCAGTGCACGAAAGGGTGCATGCTCGGTTCCGGGGATTGGGTGAACAAGAAGGTGGTGTTAGTGCAGGGAAGTGCTCCGAAGCGACTGCTGGCTTTTTAGCGACAGCTCTAGGTTGCTCAATCCTCCTCTGCAAAAACAAAACATAAAAGTAACAAAACAAAACAAACGATACAGTCTCCGGCTGTCTGGTTACGTTTGTCAGCGTAAGGCGGCGTACGGACATAGCTGCTTCCCCTTTGTACCCACAAAGTCCTCCCTGCAATCAACCCGTCGCCATGGTTTCTCCAATAGAGGGCCGTCCCGCAGCGGATTGCAATAGAGTCTTTCGGTACGTGCAACTCTGGCGCTCCCCCTAATATGGTCACCTTCCGGTTTCCACCTACCATCAAGACGGTCCATCTAGGAGGCAGCATACCACCATCCTTACACTGCGCCCTTTCTGGTCGGGAGGGAGATTTACAACATTGATCCTTTCTCTCTTTTCACACCCCTGTTGCAAATAAATCATATATTTATTTTTTATCTAGAAATACAAATAAACAAACAAGAAAAATCATACAAAATGTTAGCAGGATGAATTCAGATCCATGGATAGCCACCCTATACAAATATGCACACTTCCCTCAGTAAGTGCACCGTGAACCCCACACACTGGTAGATAACTTGCATCTAAAGAGCCACAAAATCAGCCTTTTTGTGCGTGACAGTTCTGCATTACGGTTTATGTTATAGAACACTTCAATTCAAACCGCGGTCCCCAGATTCTTTGGTCTGCACATATGTACTGTACATATATATTTATATTTGTATGTGTGTTTTAGGATATTCATTTTCTGACGCTGTGTCGTCAGTGTTCTATTTTTATGATTGTTTCACTTTCTTTTTTTACGTGTATGTTACGTTAATCGCACTCCTCTGTTTTGAACCGCTTATCATACCGTAATTAATTCCCTGCATCACCATTTTAATAATATACTCAAGCACATTTGACGCAATGAGTGCAGCTGGCATTTGCACAGAAAGTAAGTCATATAACTGCATTATGGAGCAAAGTACTAAAAGTATAATATATAAGGCTACGTACACACACGCTGCAGTTGGCTCGACAACTGTATTTACAAACGGCAATCGCTGTGGTTGTTTGTTGTACACACACACACCCACCTTTCATTATTGAAGTGAGTGCACTCCCTGTTTAAACAAACTACTGAACTCAGGTCATCATTACATGACGATCATGAGGTTTTGTGTGACAACAAGGAGGCTTCTTTTGTTTATGCTTTTGGAAGAAAGTACTGTACATACTCGATCGAGAGCTCGTCAAGCACAGCTATGCTCTTTTCTGCAAAACCAATGGAGACGCCGTTTTGCTTTTTCTGCACTGCTAAATACAGTGGTGATGATCTGCAGTACCATGACGGTAGATCGAAACATTTAGGCGATCTTCCGACCAGAAGGCTGGTGGGAATGACTTGGTAGTTTCCAAATGACTGGATTAAAAATGTACGCATGTCTCAGGCGTTGTATATGCATCTTTGTCATTTCCGGAGACATTTCCTGGAGTACCAAAACACACAGATGAGAGGTTCGATATCGGTGGAAAAACGAGCTGCGGTCACACTGTGGCGTTTGGGGGTTCGAATTGTCCCACATTGTTTTATTTAAGATGCAAAACCAAAAATACGTTTGTTTTTTCTTACAGCAAAATATTATACAACTGTACTTTGATTAAATAACAAAAAGTATATTATATGTATGCACTATTTACCAACTCAGGTCAACTTACCGGTATATGTGTGTGTGTGTGTGTAAATATATATATATATATATATATATATATATATATATATATATATATATATATATATATATATATATATATATATTGTAAAAGATATATATATATCTCTTTATGAGCATTAACTAAACTTTCGGGATCACCCTGACTACAAGTGGGACGGCTAAGCCGTTTCCCAACCAAACAAAACACCAACAAACAAAACCACACAGGTTTACACGGCTTATGTTTTCCTCTTGACTGCTCGGAAGCAGAGCACCTCTTCTGCCTCCTTCTACTTAGCAGCCCTGAGCAGACTAACTGCCTCTCTTAAATACCCTGCACCTCGTTCTGATTTAACAATAGTTACCAGGTGCAGGGGATAATTAATAATAAAACAATTAACACATTAAATTAAACAATAAAGCAAAACACAATTAAATTAAACAAATGTGCATTCCGCACATGTTTTCCTGCAGGGAAGCTTTAACCCCCTCCCTGCTGTTTTACATACCACCCCTTGTCTTTTCAAGACACCGGCCATTCGACGGCCACCTCCTCACCTAAAACACAACCACCCACCCTCGAGCCCACTAATGTCCCTTTTCGCCCTCTTCCACGGGCGAAATTGAGGGTGGGTCAGTCCACGTTCCGGCCCAGCCAGGTAGGGACCGCGCACCGGCGACGAAGGACCCCACCGGTTTGTCAGGGGCGACCGGAGCGACAACCAGGGCACTGGAGGTTGCAGCAGCGGGCAGAGGTCTGCAGCTGGGGCCCGGTGCAGCGACGTCCGATCACCCAGGGGGAGCAAAGCAGTGACCAGGGGGAGCTCAAGCGACGTCTGGGAGCAGCGCAGCGACGTCTTGGTGCTTGGGAGGAGCGGAGCAGGGAACCAGGTGGAGAACTGTGACCGGTTCTGCAGACTCATGGGCTCCAGGTCTAGTGTAGGGAGGTCCAGGCAAACCGGCAGGGTGTCCAGGAGCGAGGCGAGGACCGCACACAGTGGCACCCGGACTGGACCGCAGGGGTTTTGGTCGGGGCTGTGGTGGAGGCGGGCTCTTCACCTCCTTCCCCTCTGACTCGGGCCACAGCAGCTCCTCCCCCTCTGGCTCGGGCGGCGGCGGCTGCTCCTCCCCGTTGGCTCTCGGGCGGCAGCTCCACCCCTCTGGCTCTCGGGACGGCAGCTCCACCCCCTCTGGCTCTCGGGACGGCAGCTCCACCTCCTCTGGCTCTCGGGACAGCAGCTCCACCCCTTCTGGCTCTCGGGACGGCAGCTCCACCCCTCTGGCTCTCGGGACGGCAGCTCCACCCCTCTGGCTCGGGATGGCAGCTCCACCCCCTCTGGCTCTCGGAACGGCAGCTCCACCTCCTCTGGCTCTCGGGACGGCAGCTCCACCCCCTCTGGCTCTCGGGACGGCAGCTCCACACCCTCTGGCTCGGGCGGCGGCAGCTCCTCCCCTCTGGACTCTGGGGCTGGAGTCAGCGGGGCTCCTCTTGCTTGCTCCCACTTTTGGAGCAACAGCTCCAATTCGGTTGGCTCCCGCACCTGTCTCTTTAGCGGGGCCAACCCCAGCTCTCTCTCCCGTCTCTCCATCTGCTCTTTTTGAGCAGCGGTGTTGCGATTGAGCCTCTCAATTAAATCTTTAAAATCCATTTTCTTCTGGGTCGTAGGGGCGCCCACACACACTGCCACCAAATGTAAAAGAACCGCTGCCACACGAGTTCGTTGCCCCTTTAAAAACACGACCCAACACACACAGGAATGGATTTTTTTATGCGCTGACGAACTATTTTAATTCAAAACACAAAACAAACACAAAATAAACAAAATAAACACCTAGCTCTTTACGAGCACTAACTAAACTTTCGGGATCACCCTGACTACAAGTGGGACAGCTAAGCCATTTCCCCACCAAACAAAACACCAACAAACAAAACCACTCAGGTTTACACTGCTTACGCTTTCCTCTTCACTGCTCAGAAGTAGAGCACCTCTTCTGCCTCCTTCTACTCAGCAGCCCTGAGCAGACTAACTGCCTCTCTTAAATACCCTGCACCTGGTTCTGATTTAACAATAGTTACCAGGTGCAGGGGATAAATAATAATAAAACAATTAACAAATTAAACAAATGTGCATTCCGCACATGTTTTCCTGCAGGGAGGCTTTAATCCCCTCCCTGCTGTTTTACTATATATATATATATATATATATATATATATATATATATATATATATATATATATATATATATACACACAGTGCCTTGCAAAAGTATTCAGACCCCTGACCAATGCTCTCATATTACTGAATTACAAATGGTACATTGAAATTTTGTTCTGTTTGATATAGTCTGAAACTCAAAATCAATTATTGTAAGGTGACATTGGTTTTATGTTGGGAAATATTTTTAAGAAAAATAAAAAACTGAAATATCTTGCTTGCATAAGTTTTCAACCCCCACACATTAATATTTGGTAGACCAACCTTTCGCTGCAAAAACAGCTTTAAGTCTTTTGGGGTCAGTATGTACCAGCTTTGCACACAGTGTCAGAGTGATTTTGGCCCATTCTTCTTGGCAGATTTGCTCCAGGTTGTTCAGGTTGGTTGGACGACCCTTGTGGACCGCAATTTTCAAATAGTGCCACAGATTCTCAATGGGATTGAGATCAGGACTTTGACTGGGCCACTGTAGGACATTCACCTTTTTGTTCTTGAGCCACTCCAATGTTTCTTTGGCCTTGTGCTTGGGATCATTGTCCTGCTGAAAGGTCAATTTCCTCCCAAGCTTCAGTTTTTTAGCGGACTGAAGCAGGTTCTCTTGCAGTATTTCCCTGTATTTTGCTCCATCCATTCTTCCTTCAATTTTAACAAGATGCCCAGTCCCTGCTGATGAGAAGCATCCCCACAGCATGATGCTGCCACACCATACTTCACTGAAGGGATGGTGTGTCTTGAGGCATGGGCAGTGTTGGTTTGCGCCACACATAGTGCTTTGAGTTTTGGCCAAAAAGCTCTATCTTGGTCTTATCTGACTACAAAACCTTTTCCCACATCGCAGCTGGGTCACTCTCATGCTTTCTGGCAAACTCCAGATGTGCTTTCAGATGGTACTTTTGAGTAACGGCTTCTTTCTCACCACCCCCCCATACAGGCCAGTGTTATGCAGAGCTCTTGATATGGTTGACTGGTGCACCATTACTCCACTCCCAGCCACTGAACTCTGTAGCTCCTTCAAAGTGATTGTTGGCCTCTCTGTGGCTTCTCTCACAAGTCTCCTCCTTGTTTGAGCGCTGAGTTTTGAGGGACGGCCTTTTCTTGGCAGTGCCTGGGTGGTGTGATGCAGCTTCCACTTCCTGATTATTGGTCCAACTGTGCTCACTGGGATATCCAAACACTTAATATTTATAACATTTTGTACCCTTTCCCTAATCTATGCATTTGTATTACTTTATCTCTAACTTCTGTAGAATGCTCTTTGGTCTTCATTTTCCTTCAGATTCACAGCCTGACCAATGATCCATCAACAGTGGGGTTTTTATCCAGAAAATGTGACAGCAACTTTAATGGTTCACAGGTGGAGGCCAATGGTAAGATAATTGTGGCCTCGTTAGGGCAATTTCTTTCATCGGTGTAAACTGGGAGCTTCCACAGCACAGGGTTTGAATACTTATGCAAGCAAGATATTTCAGTTTTTTATTTTTCTTAAAATATTTCCCAACATAAAATCAATGTCACCTTACAATAATTGATTTTGATTTTCAGTGTTTTAAAATAAAATATCAAACAGAACGAAATTTCAGTGTACCATTTGTAATTCAGTAATATGAGAGAATTGGTCAGGGATCTGAATACTTTTGCAAGGCACTGTATATATATATATATATATATATATATATATATATATATATATATATATATATATATATATATACAGTGCTGTGAAAAAGTATTTGATCCCGGTCTGATTTTCTGCATTTTTGCATATTTTTAACACTGAATGTTATCAGGTCTTCAACCAAAACCTAATATTAGATAAAAGGGACACTGAGTGAACAAATAACACAAACATTTTATCCATATTTCATTTATTTATTAAAGAAAGTTATGCAACATCCAATGCCCCCATGTGAAAAAGTAATCGCCCTCTTAGACTCAATAACTGGTTACACCACGTTTATCAACAATAACTGCAACCAAACGCTTCTTGTAGTTATTGATTAGTCTCTCACAGCACTCAGGTCATGATGCAGCAAAAGCATCCCCAAACCATGACACTACCACCACCATGCTTGACCGTTAGTATGAGGTTATTACTGTGGAATGCAGTGTTTGGTTTTCGACAGACATAACGGGGCCCATGTCGGCCAAAAAGTTCCACTTTTGACTCATCTGTCCATAGAACATTGTTCCAGAACTCTTGAGGATCATCCAGGTGCTTTTTGGCAAACTTGATACGAGCATTCATGTTCTTCTTAGTGAGCAATGGTTTCCGCCTTGCTACTCTGCCATGAATCCTATTTTTGCCCAGTGTCTTTCTGATGGTGGAGTCATGAACACTGATCTTAGCGGAGGTGAGAGAGGCCTGCAGATCCCTGGATGTTGTTCTAGGGTTCTTTGTGACTTCCTGGACGATTTTACGCCTTGCTCTTGGAGGGATTT
The DNA here is from genome assembly GCA_030684275.1 of Acipenser oxyrinchus oxyrinchus. Classification (NCBI taxonomy): domain Eukaryota; kingdom Metazoa; phylum Chordata; class Actinopteri; order Acipenseriformes; family Acipenseridae; genus Acipenser; species Acipenser oxyrinchus. The sequence continues at coordinate 48,995,659 of CM060250.1, forward strand.
TGGCAGGACGGCCACTCCTGGGAAGATTCACTACTGTTCCAAACTTTCTCCATTTGGACAATATGGCTCTGACTGTGGTTCGGTGGAGCCCCAGAGCCTTAAAAATGGCTTTGTAACCCTTTCCAGACTGATAGGCATCAACAACTTTTTTCCGGAGGTCTTCAGGAATTTCTTTTGTTTGTGGCATGATGTGCCTCTAGAACCTGTGTGCTGACAACTTCACTCTGATGGTAAGGGCCAAAGATAGTCAGATTTATATTGGCCAGGGCTGGCCCAAATCAGGCCTGGTTGTTAACCAAAGTCTCAAACAGCTGACCCTAATTATCCCTTTAATTGGGTTGAGTTAACTCGGGGGCAATAACTTTTTCACACCTGAAGATTGCATGTTTGATTACCTTGCACACCAAACAAATGAAAGAAGCACCAAACTTTGGAGTCATTTTTTCTCTCACTCCCTCTATATACTACTTCAACCCACAAAAAAATCTGACCAAATACAATGTGAAAAATGTGCAAATGCAGAAAATCAGATAGGGGGCAAATACTTTTTCACGACACTGTATATTTAAAAAAGTGAAACATTGTTTTGAGTTATTTAAATTATATCCCCCCATCTACTGCTAATAGACTTGCACTGGTAGCTATTGTCTCGTGTTCTCAGTGTGAGGAAGATCGTGCATATGTGCATTGTTGTTAGAGAGATATAAAGTAGTTTCAAAATAGATTGTGGGTCCAAAAAAGATAAATGGAGTAAGAATTATTTTTTCTCAGAAGTTAAAGAAATAGCTGTTTGTCTAATATGCCAAGAAGCTATTGCTGTAATGAAGGAGTACAATGTGAGACAACATTATGAAACAAAACATGCATCACCATACTCCAAATATACAGGCATCGCACGAAAAGAGAAAGGCAACAAACTAAACAAGAAGTTATGTGCCCAACAAGATGTGCTTACAGGAGGTTCTCAAATACAGGAAAATGTCACCCGTGTGAGCAATGACATTGCAGAGTTAATTTGCAAGAGCGGGAAACCGTTCGCCATGGGTGAATTTGTAAAACAGTGCCTAACATTGCTGACCAAATACAATGTGAAAAATGTGCAAAAATGCAGACACACACACAGTTAGTGTGCATTAACAAACCAAACTGAATTAACAACCAAACTTGCTACTTGTTCTGAACAGAATTAACTAGTGCAGTTGTCGCTGCCCTTTGTAACCGAACTGTGTGTGTATACAAACCGTATTAAGAGCAAAAGGTGTACTCACAACCACTTTTAGCCCGTGTGTGTATGTAGCCTAATAGTATTTACAATTAAGGAGAATATAAGCGTTATTCAATGAATGCTTTGTTTTATTTAGACAAAGTTATGAATAAAAGCAAATACTTTTTTTTTAAACGTCAATGAAAAACATCAGTAAACAATACCCTTTTAAAGGAAACTGATAAGAAAATATACAGCATAATTTTAAATGCATTAAAGTGAGTAATAAACTGACTTGATTGTTAGCAGTTGGTTCAAACAATTTAACACCAAATGTTGGATTTTTTCTGTATAAATAAATTGCAAACTATAAAGAAGGGGGCAGCAATATTAATCCAGAAATAGTACAACAGGGGTTTTTTTTGTTTGTTTGTTTTTTATGCTGGGTTGTTTTTTGAATAATAATAATAATAATAATAATAATAATAATAATAATAATAATAATACAAATTTCACTTATATAGCACTCTTCATGCAAGCATTCCAGGGTGCTTTACAAAAGAAATATACAAAAGCCTGTCTAATATATAATCCAGCTACAAATAGGCAAAAACAAATAAGTTTTCAAACAGGATTTAAAAGATTCAATTGTATTAATCAGGAGCAAGTTCCAAAGACAAGGGGCATTATAACTAAATGACCCGGCTCTGACAGAGTTCAAACAGATTTTAGGGACTGTCAGATGATTAGCATGTTCAGATCTCAGGGAACAACAAAGGACAGGGTCAGCAGAGCTTGAAGATAAGAAGGGTCAAGACCATGTAAGGACTTATAGGTAATAAGAACTTTAAAATAATAATAATAATAGTAAAGCAGCAGAGAACGCCCTGCAGTGATGTAGGTTAAGCTTAACCAGTGGGACCTGGATTCTAACCCTAATAATACAATCTACAGCCATTAATAGACACCCATAATTTATGTTCACTGCATGATATATATATGCGAGGTGGAGTTAGCTTTTAAGGGCTCAGTCACAAAAAAACTAGAATTAGGAAAGCAAATCGTTTAAGAAATCTTTGTCAATGTGATCATTATTATGCCTTCTACTTACATAAGTTCCAGACAATGTTATGATTGAAAGTTTAAAGGCAATGAGTGTAATATAAAAATGTTTTAAAAAATAACTACAGTGCCTATAGAAAGTCTACACCCCCTTTCAAAATGTTCACCTTTTGTTACCTTATAGCCTGGAATTAAAATGCATTAAAATCGTTTTTTTTTTTCATGTATCTACACATCCTACCCCACAACTATACCTTTTTTGATTTTGAATGCTTGACTGCGTAGTCTTCTTTGTCCAAGACTGAATAGATTCAATTATTTTAGCCTTTCTGCATACGACGTGCCTTTTAAACCCGGGATAATTCTAGTTGCTCTTCTTTGCACTCTTTCTCGAGCAACAATATCCTTTTTGTAACGAGGTGACCAGAATTGAACACAATATTCTAGGTGAGGTCTTACTAATGCATTGTGAAGTTTTAACATTACTTCCCTTGATTTAAATTCAACACTTCTCACAATATATCCGAGCCTCTTGTTGGCCTGAGTCAACATAAACTCCTAGGTCTTTTTCATAGATCCCTTCTTCAGTTTCAGTATCTCCGATATGATATTTATAATGCACATTTTTATTGCCTGCGTGCAATACTTTACACTTTTCTCTATTAAATGTAATTTGCCATGTGTCTGCCCAGTTCTGAATGCTGTCTAAATCATTTTGAATGACCTTTGGTGCTGCAAAAGTGTTTGCCAATCCTCCTATTTTTGTGTCGTCTGCAAATTTAACAAGTTTGCTTATTATACCAGAATCTAAATCATTAATGTAGATTAGGAATAGCAGAGGACCTAATACTGATCCCTGTGGTACACCACTGGTTACCTCGCTCCATTTTGAGGTTTCTCCTCTAATCAATACTTTATGTTTTTTACATGTTAACCACTTCCTAATCCATGTGCATGCATTTCCTTGAATCCCTACTGTGTTCAGTTTGAGAATTAATCTTTTATGCGGGACTTTGTCAAAAGCTTTCTGGAAATCTTCATAAACCATGTCGTATGCTTTGCAATTATCCATTGTCGATGTTGAATCCTCAAAAAAAATCAAGTAGGTTAGTTAGACACGATCTCCCTTTCCTAAAACCATGTTGACTGTCTCCCAGGATATTGTTACCATTTAGGTAATTTTCCATTTTGGATCTTATTATAGTTTCCATAAGTTTACATATAATAGAAGTCAGGCTTATTGGTCTGTAGTTACCTGGTTTGGTTTTGTCTCCCTTTTTGTGGATCGGTATTACATTTGCAATTTTCCAGTCTGTCGGTACAACCCCTGTGTCACGAGACTGTTGACATGATTTCAGGATAAATTCAACAGTTCCTGTAGGTTCCCTCTGCTGGGTAGTGCATTTCAAAGCAAAGACTCAACCATGAGCACCAAGGCGCTTTCAAAAAAACTCTGGGACAAAGTTGTTGAAAGGCACAGATCAGGGGATGGGTATAAAAAATATCAAAGGCCTTGAATATACCTTGGAGCACGGTCAAGACGATTATTAAGAAGTGGAAGGTGTACGGCACCACCAAGACCCTGCCTAAATCAGACCATCCCTATAAACTGGATGACCGAGCAAGAAGGAGACTGATCAGAGAGGCTAATGGTAACTTTGCAAGAGCTACAGGCTTTTATGGCCAAAACTGGTCAAAGTGTGCATGTGATAACAATATCCCAAGCACACCACAGATCTGGCCTGTACGGCAAGAAGGAAGCCATTACTCAAGAAAGCCCACCTTGAATCCTGTTTGAAGTATGCAAATAAACACTCAGGAGATTCTGTAGCCATGTGGCAAAAAAGTTTTGTGGTCTGACGAAACTAAAATGGAACTTTTTGGCCTAAATGCAAAGAATTATGTTTGGCGCAAACCCAACACAGCGCATCACCCAAAGAACACTATCCCTACTGTGAAGCATGGTGGTGGCAGCATCATGTTATGGGGATGTTTCTCATTGGCAGGGACTGGGGCACTTGTCTGGATAGAAGGGAAAATGAATAGAGCAAAGTACAGAAAAGTCCTTGAGGAAAACCTGCTGCCCTCTGCAAGAAAGCTGAAACTGGGACGGAAGTTCACCTTTCAGCATGACAACGACCCAAAGCACACAGCCAAAGCTACACTGGAGTGGCTAAGGAACAAAAGAGCCCCTACCAAACTCCAAAAATTTGTGGCATGACTTGAAGATTGCTGTCCATCAACACTCCCCAAGGAACTTGACAGAGCTTGAACAGTTTGTAAAAAAGAATGGTCAAATAATGCCAAATCTAGGTGTGCAAAGTTGGTAAAGACCTATCCCAACAGACTCACAGCTATAATTGCTGCCAAAGGTGCTTCCACCAAGTATTAACTCAGGGGTGTGGAGACTTGTCCAATTATGATCTTTCAGTTTTGTATTTTTAATATATAATTTTTTTCTCAATAAATACTTTTTTCCCCTTAACAGTGTGGAGTATGGTGTGTAGATAAGTGGAAAAAAAATCCCCAATTAAATGCATGAAACTCTGAGGCACTGACACAACAAAATGTGAACAAAGTTCAAGGGAGTGTAGACTTTCTATAGGCACTGTAGGTTTCAATTTATAGAACTTGTGTATGCAAGGCACAGTGAAATCTTATCATCCAGTATCCCTCAGTATCAAGTGGGACCTGGTTAGTGTGCAATATTTGCACTGTCGAACCACAAGTTTAGGCAGTGTTAAATTTAAACACAGTAAGATTTGTCCTTGCTGATGGATTAACCCTTTGCAGTCCTATGTCGGACCTGGTCCGACATCGCAATTTTTCCTTTCCTGTCCAATGTCAGACCGTGTCCTACATCATCAAAAAGATGCAAAAAACAGGTCTCTAGTCATTTTTTCTCTGGAAAAAGCCAAGAAAACCATTCAATGGCCAAGTGAGACCGATAAGAGCCGAGAGAAGCCAAAAAAAAGGGCGTATCTCATGAATACTGATAGCCCCGACACCACATAGATAACATGGACATAAACAAACAAGATAGCTGCTTCTGCATCCAGCGCTCAAAGAACATCACAGACATTTGCAGAGCTTTTTTTAGATGTTATAATAATAAAATAACGACTTGGGTCGCATTATTGATGAGTTTGGTGATAAAACGAGTGATCAAGAGATGATTTATCGGTATGTACTATTATTAAGAGGTATTTGAAAAATATAGCGAACAAGGGGTGGGATGGGGCTGGAGATGCAGTACTGAGTGTCCTGTTGATATGCAGTGCCTTTTAAACCTGTTTTACTGTGAAAAAATACTTTTAAACAGTGTGTCTAAAATAAACTGCACGTGTGAAAATAAATTGGACCTGACGTGCCTGAGACACGCTGAATAAATGGACCGCTAAGGGTTAAAACAGCAGGAAAGAGCAGCAAAACCAACAGCCTGTGTATAGCTGATGCAATTTGGAAATGTATTTAAAAGTCATTGTGCCACCAAGCATATCACCGAATTTAATTTAACCCAAAAAGGTTGACACTACCAAACGTCCTGCCGGTGTCAGAAAGGCTGTCCCGGTTTCCCAAAGCATTTTCAAAAATCGTGATTTTGTCCCAAAACAGAGGGGGGGGGATGTGTGTGGCAGAGCAGGGCTCTGCCCTTGTAAATATTGGCAGGTTAAATTCTCCTCCCTGCCCAGGTTTATTGTGTCAGGTGGGAATCATTAACAATCAATCAGCACCCAGCCACATGACATAAAAGGAGGCCTCAGTGCCTCAGTAGAGAGAGGTAGCTGTGGAAGCAAGTGTGGTTTTTCTTTGTGTGCTGGTTTTTTTTTTTAATTTTGCATTCCAGTGAAGGCATAACTCAGCCTGGAAGCCTTATTTCTGTAAGTTTTACTTTGTGTTTATTGTTTGTGTTGAAGAACCTTTTAGTTTGGCCCTCGTGCCTGTTCATTTTGAGTCTTTTATTTAATAAAAGTATTTTGTTTGAACTGCAGTCTGTCACTGGGCCTCATCCCTTGCGCCATCCTGTCACAGTGTCTTATGGAAAAATAGATTAGTATTTATTGAAATTGGCTCAAATAATTAAGAAAGATTAATTGGATAAATCTAAACTAAAAGTAGTGGCTGTTCTGACCGAGTTGACACATTCTTTTCATCTTGAAACATAAAACAGGAAGTTTGAACTCTTACCTGACCCCACACTCTGTCTTTCTGTTTTAGCAATCAGACATTAAAGAAATCAATCAAAGATTCCAACATTATAGCAATTTCATGGTGAGTCAACCCAACTTTTCTGCTTCATTGAAGCAAGTATATATAGTATAATGTAAAAAAAACATGTTGTATTTTAACACCTTTTCTTATGAATGGCAGCCTATGGGTCCCACTGGCACAGATCAATATTAGCAGATTCCATTACCAAACTGTATGGGAAATTGAGGTGTAGCAGTAAACCATCTGAACTCACTGGCAAGATGTTTCAAATCTGAATTCCAGTCAGCTTTAAATGTATCTTTCTCATCTGGGACTTTGTCATTCATTCCTGGAGATGCAGTTTTTGTTTTTGTCAGGAGATGCTCTTCACATTTGAGAAAAGCATTCATAGCAAACTACAACAAAAGAAATGGCTACAGAACAGTATAAAAAAATATGGAATACCAAAATCCACAATCATAGCAATAATCAAGAAGACCCACAGCACAAATTAAATTGAAACGCTTAAAGCAAAGTGGACGTCCAAAGAAAATTACAGGTACAGCAGGTAGGAGAATCGTCCTAGCAGCTAAAAATATCTAAAATTTGGCAAGTATGAACAGGAATCTGAAGCATTCTTCAACAAAATTATCTGGTCTAATGAGACTAAAATATAACTTTTCCACAAAAATGGACCAAAGTATGTTTGGAGAAAAAAGGGAATGTCTGCAGTTCAACATGGAGGTGGTTTTGATCATGATATAGGGTATGTGCTTCCTTTTGTGTATTGTTTTTAACAAAGGTTTGCATCTTGGTTTTCACCCATGGACATTCTTCTTGTTAAGGTGTTGTTGAATTGTTCGCTCATCAATTCCTTGACCATGATCTCTCAATTCTTGTGTCAAATCTTTTACAGTAATTCAAGGATTTTGGCAGGTTGCTTGAACGATTCTTTTTCTCCAAATTTTGCAGAAATCTTTCTACGTCTTCCACACTTGGAGTTAGTTGCAGTAGTTTCTGTTCTCCTGTGTTTGTCAATAATAGCCCACACAGTGCTTTTCAGTGAACCAAGTCTTTCTGTTATTTTTCTGGTAGTTTCTCTTTTTCATTTAGTTGTATCACTGCCATTTTGAGATTGTTGCTGTACTCTTTAGTTAATCCATTTTTGTTGCTTTTTTTAGTCACAAAGTTCCAATTTATTTTTCAGTACTTGATGATTATGTATTTATTTATTCAATCATAATAATTGTCAATAATTAGCAACGAATGGATTTCATACGAAATATACAGATGCACAAAAGAAACTCAACACTCAGGTCTAATGGATTTAATCAAATATTTTAAACATAGATATCAAACAAAATCACAGAAAATGTGAAAAAATACAGATAAAAGAATCATGATATGGTTTCAGTATGAAACATGACACACTGTCAAAATGAAAACATTGCAAAGTTAGTATCGGGTATGACCTCCCTGAGCATTAACACAATCCTGGCAGCATTGACGCATAGACCTGATCAGCCTCTGGATAGACTGCTGTGGGATGTTCTGCCACTCTTCCTGTGCAGCTGCAGCCAGCTGGCGAAGTTGGCTGGTCACGGTTGTCTCCTGTGGATGCCACTGGCGAATTGGTCGCACAGATGTTCTATTGGACTCAGGTCGGGAGAAAAAGCTGGCCATAGCAAGACCTCGACATTGTTTTCTTGAAGTCGTGCAATTGTAATCCTAGCACTGTGTGGTCCTGCATTGTCCTGCTGGAAAATCGACACTTCTGGATTGGCTTGCAGAAATGGAAAAAATGTTGCCTCAAGGACTTCCTCAATGTATCGCTCAGCAGTAATTTGCCCTCAATCTGCACCAAAGGCGTTCTTGTGTTAAAGGAGATTCCTCCCCACATCATCACACTTCCACCGCCCCAACGGTTGGCTTGAACAACGCAACAGTCAGCATAACGCTCACCACGACGTCCCCACACGCGTTGTCTTTCGTCAGGTCTGTCAAGGGCAAAACAGCATTTATCAGTGATTTCTGTAGGAGGAGCTGAACTGAGACCAAGACCCCCTCTTCCATGCTGAATTTGCCCCATGATATCACCAATTCGAAGGGCAGCCATCCTCCACAGCTTTCTTTGCCACCCACTTTCTTCCAGTTTTCAACACAGGTGCTGCCTCCCTTACGCATTTGTCGCGTGACTCTACTAATGTCATTTCCAGTCGGACTTTGGCGCACTTAAACTCCTCGGTTAGAGCGGAGACAGGTAGCTGCAGTATTCCTTTACCATAAAGTACCACTCTGCTGAGGCATCGTGGAACTCCCAACCATTTCCTGATGTGTGAACTGATTAAAGCTTCCAGCTTCTCTACTGTTGTCAAAGAAACCTCGTACACAGTCAGTGGCCACAGCAACCTTGGCAGTAGACCAAACTGAAAGCACCAGAGTTTTAGTTTGCCTGGTAAAGCGCTGCTGTCTATGCTCTTCAACCCTTCCACAGCTTGTTGTCTAACTTCTCCCACACAAACTGTGCCCGTCGTACCATCTCCCAAGACTCTTCATGTCATCCATGTATGCTCAAATTGGTGGTAGTCGCATTCCAGAAGCCAAGCGCTCTCCTCCCACTACCCATTTTGATGCCCTAATGATTACTTCCATTGCCATGGTAAAAGCCAGTGGAGAAATGGTGCATCCTGCCATTATTCCAACTTCTAGGCATTGCCATGTAGTGCTGAATTCTGAAGTTGAAAAACTAAATTGCAAATCTCCAAAGTAGGCTTTCACTAGATTTGTTATTGTCATCGGTACACTGAAAAATCAAATGCTGCCCAAAGAAGTTCATGTGGCACTGAACCATATGCATTAGCCAAATGCAGGAATGTCACATGGAGCTCCTTCCTCTCCTTTTAGCTGATTGAATTTGTTGCCAGATCACATTGATGTGTTCTAAGCATCCTGGGAAACCTGGAATGCCGCTTTTGTATTGAAGTGTCAATGAAGCAGTTTTTTAATAGGTAAGTTGACAATCTCTGAGCAATAATGCTGAAGAAAATCTTGCCTTCTACGTTTAATAGGGAAATAGGGCAAAACTGACTGATGCTTGTAGAATCTTTTTCTTTAGGTATAAAGACTCCACCTGCTCGGCGCCATGCTCTTGGTACAACCTGTTTTTCCCATGCTACTTTCATCAATTTCCACAGGATTCGTAGAACTCCTGACGCACTCTTGTACACTCTATACGGAACTCCATTAGGCCCAGGAGATGATGAAGCCCTTGCTTTTTTCACAGCTTGCTCTACTTCTTTCCACTTAGGTGCACAGTCCTCCATTTGGTATTCTGGTGGATTGATAGGTGGGATGTCTGACGGAATTGACATAGGCTCCTGCCTTTTTGAATCTGTATGTGTTTCCTCCAAATATCTCTCCAGCTCAAACTTAGAAGCTTTTAGAGTGCCATTCTTCTCACTGGTGAATAACTTCTTTACAAATTTGAATGGGTCTTTATAAAAGTTAGTTCTCGCACGCTCCTTTTTTTTGTAGCGTTTCCGTAGGCGCTCAGCTCTGCGCAATTTTGCAAGCTTACCTTTTATGACCCTTTGTAAGAGATTGAGTCCCTCCTTCTGACTTTCTTCTGCTCTTCTCCATTGCTTCCTCAGCTGTCTCCTTTCTCTAACTAAGTGTTCAATCTTCTGCTGCCGTCTAGACTTTCCAGGAATAGTTTGTACTTTTTCCTTCCTTTTTTCAACTCCAAACCTCTCGCTTCCATATGCGTAGATGATGTCCCCAAATGTATCCAGTTTCTTTTCAACTGTTCCACTTAACCTTTCCAATGCAAAGCTGTGTTTACTGTGTCCCATGCAGTTCTCACAAGCTCTTGGCCATTTAACTCCAGGCTTGTGCCCGTTGAGGTTCTTTTCTCTCTTACGCTGGTTTGTCTGACCGGGTTCACAAGGATCATTAGGTTCATCACTAACTGTGTCCATGCAAGTCCTCCTCACATCTATGACAGGGGTGCTGATATCCTGCGAACTGTGGTTTGCTTCCTGTCACTGGATTTCATTTGACTGACTTGACTGACTTCGTAAGAAGCACTGATCAATGCGAGGCCATTGTCCCTTCTCCCTCAAGCATTTCATTCTCCCTTGATGAATCTTCAAACCCCTGACTGTTGTCGCCTTGCTCCAGCCGCAGACACAAACCTGGAGTTCCATGTCTTTGCTAACTGCAGATCTTGAACTAGTCTTTTGTGAAGTACTCTCCATACTCATATCCGTTTCCGTTCCTAAGTCCTTAACCGTGTTGTCCAACGTTTAGTCATCTTCGCCCCGCTCTCGCAGAGCTCTAGGGGTATTTTTCTCTTTAATTTCTTGAAGCCTTGGTGGTGTCTCCAGCATCCTGTAAACACAGAGCTGGATACTGCCGACAAGGGTAGCTAACCCTTGCCAGCCCCAATGGGGTCTCTTTCCTCCAGTCAGCTGTCTTTCCCTTGTTGCCAGCTGCACTATTCACAGCAGTCACTGGACGTATCCAGATCTTCATGATTTCCATTACATGAGAGTAGATGTTAAAACTTCATGCTGATTTGAACTTGGCTCTCGCCAAGATAAGCACCAACTAAGACGTAGCTTCACAGTAAACTAATGTGATCCATATGTGTCTCCATCCATTTGCGCTTCCTTCCATATGATGATATAGATATCCTTCTGTCTGGTATTGATGGCTGAAGTGTAATGCTGGCTCCAGGGATCAGCTTATTGCCTCCCTAGTGCATCAGCACACACAACGGCTGCGATGCTGGCTCCGGGGATCAACCACAGTGCGGTCTCCCCAGCGCATCAGCATGACAACCGTCTGGATTGAGCTAAGTAGGGTACATCTCTGGGGTCTTCAAGTGGGCACCTTCCATCCTTGGTGTTTCGTCGACTAGCCCACGAATAAAACACTCCAACACTCTCTCTGCCGCCACCTCAGATGTGCTCTGGTCCACAGAAGACGATTTCTTCTCTCAGCTGTCAACATGTTACCCCTGAACGGCCTCCGAGCATGCAAATCATTTTCATGCAGATGGTGAGGTACAGTCATTCTTCTGATATGCGGGTTATTTTTTTCCTGGAATTTCTTGTGCTGTAGCCACTGCAGTCTGAAAACGATTACGCAGATGGATCAGTCGGATGTGACGGGGCATGGTCGTATCTTTCACTGTTCTTGCATTAATTAAAATCATGTCTTTTCAAATGGCTGCTTATACAGATTCTTAACCCTTTTGCGATCATGTGTCAGACCAGGTCCAACATTACAATTTTTCCTTTCCAGTCCGATGTCGGACAGGTCCCTAGTCATTTATTCTCTGGGAAAAGTCGAGAAAACAGAGGCGGATCTGAGCAATATTCATAGTCCCTTCACCACAGACATAACACGGATCCAGCCCGCAAAGAAAATCAAGGATATTTGTCAAGCTTTTTGAGATGTTATAGTAATAAAATAATGACTTGGATAGCATTATTGAGGAGTTTGGTGATAAATCGAGTGATCAGGATATGATTTATCAGTATGCACTACTATGAAGAGATATGTGATAAATACAGCAAACAAGGAGTGGGGCAGGGCTGGAGATGCAGTACTGAATGTCCTTTTGATATGTAGTGCCTTTTAAACCTGTTTTACTGTGAATAAAATTACTTTTAAACAGCGCATATGAAATAAACAGCTTGTGTGAAAATAAATTAGACCTGACTGCCTGACAGGTGCTGAATAAATGGACCGCAAAAGGGTTAATCAAAATGATTTTTGTTTTGGATGTATTGTTACACAGTGTGCACTTTTTATTAAGACAGAAGAGTTGACTTCACTACGGAGGTGGAGTATATTTCGGATGATGATCGTGTCAAGATATTTACCAAAGAAACTGTAAATGCGGATGGAGAATTGTTTTGCACATCTTGTAATGTGTCTTGGAGAAAATACGATTGATCACTATTTAGCTTCAGAATCAACCATTAAACCAAAGGCTACTACAGAGTCTGCTGAACAGAAAAAATAAACAGCTTTCAGAAAACAAACCCAAAAAAAGTCAGCGCAGACAAAAAGTATTCCTGCACGATCTAGCACTGCCATCTCACTTCAAACATCCTCCTGCTTACTTTTTAAACACAGTTAGAATTTTAGACCGAACAGTCTTGTTTTCTTTGTTTTAAAATAAAATAAAATGATTGGATGGGACAAATAACATGACAACGAACATGCTGCATATATTGCCATTATTAAAGTATGCCAGATGCCCTTGGGTAAATGAGTTTTGGGACTGTTTCTATTCTATATAACTTGGCAAAGCTTTGCCTTACACTTCCAACCAATTCAGTGGATGCAGAACGTGCAGTCTCAATGTATGTAAGTCCACACCAGACAGAGAATGTTGGCAGCAACTGCTGGGGGATGTTGCATGCTTATTGATCCCAGAATCTCATCAAGCAGCTTCTTGAAGGATCCCAGGGTGTCAGCTTCAACAACATTACTGGGGAGTTGGTTCCAGACCCTCACAATTCTTTGTGTAAAAAAGTGCCTCCTATTTTCTGTTCTGAATGCCCCTTTATCTAATCTCCATTTGTGACCCCTGGTCCTTGTTTCTTTTTTCAGGTCAAAGAAGTCCCCTGGGTTGACATTGTCTATACCTTTTAGGATTTTGAATGTTTGAATCAGATCACCGCGTAGTCTTCTTTGTTCAAGACTGAATAGATTCAATTCTTTTAGTCTGTCTGCATATGACATGCCTTTTAAACCCGGGATAATTCTGGTTGCTCTTCTTTGCACTCTTTCTAGAGCAGCAATATCCTTTTTGTAACTATAAGCTTTTATAGTGCTCTGAAATATTGTCTACTTAGGTTTATTTAATGTTTAAATAGGTCCTCGAAATCCTAATTTTATTCCATAACCTACCCACGAAAAACACATAAATTTACCGCGATTTAAGCAGATCCCTACTTATTGCATACAAATACACACACTTTTTTCCCCTCCTTTTTACTTAGTTGAATTAATAACGTATTTACATTTGCTTGTTTTTGGTAACACTGAATCTATTACCTTTCTTTTTTTTCCTTTTCCAATTATGTCTTCACTACTTTGGCACTTGTTTTGGTTACTTTTTAGGATGCACACCTCTGAGAGTAGTGAATATTTCAATATCCCCCCTAGTTCCTACAAGTTTTCCACTAGATTACATGTGTATCTTAATGGGCTTCACTCTCATTCTCTCTTTTATACTGGCTAACCAGTATCGGTCTGATACTTTTTATTTTCCCCCCATCGCATGCTCTCACCCACTATTTTTATTACAAGCTTTAGGGTTACTTAGTAAACTCATTATCATTGCTGTATTGTAGTTTAGTTATGGCTTCACATTTTATGTCCAATGATTGTAAGGTGTTTCTGATTCGTGATTTTAATGTTAACTTGTTAGATGGATCATTTTGTAACGGTCACTCTGCACAACCGAAATGGAGTTGCACTGTTCTCCCTAAGGAGATATTACTGGCCCTATTTATTATTATTATCAAAAAAGTCAGCAAGAATGACAGATAGCAAACGCAGGGACGTCAGAGATATCAATTTCATGAATAACCGGTTTATTGTTGTGAACAATAATATCAACAAATGAAAAAATGAACAAAACAAAATACAAATGGGTATAGACAGAAAAGGAATGGAGAAAAAGAAATGTAGAAAACAGTAATTCCAATAATGATAAGAAAGAAAATAGATAACTGTAGAGAGCAGGTAAGTAAGTTAAAGGTGCAGGTAAGTATGTAGGTACAAACAGAAGACCAAACGGTATCACAAAATTGAAATTAGTGTAGTGTCCTGAGGGTCTCCAATAAACCCACACTCACAAACACAGCACACATACACCCACAGAGAAAGACAAATGCAAATGAAATTATTACAGATGAAAAACAATGACTTATGGAAACAATTACATTTAACAACAGTCTATAGCAGTGGTGGGAGAATGACAGGTAGGCCCAACAAGTCCAGTAGTAGCAGTGTAATTGAAATCCATACAAAGTAACAAAATAACAAAACCAAAAAAATACTCAAAACCAAAGTAGCAAATGGAAGTAGAAAAATGCAATAAACAAAAAAGGAATGATCTCACTGGATGATGAAGTCCTGAAATGAGTCTAGTAAACAAAGCAATGATGTTGAATGTACAGATAGTTAGAAAAAAAAATCAGGAGGCTTAGAAAACTGAAGACTGTCACACACAAAAACAACAAACTCTAAACTTAAATAAGCAACAGTGAACAAAAGTAGAGTTTAGACAAAGTGCAAAAATCAGAAAGGATGCACCAGTTTTATCTAAATAGTTGAAGTACACTGAGATTAAGTTTGAAAACACTGTTGTTTGGTAAAGGTTTGGTAAAGGGACTAAGGATGTTATTTCGAGCTCTAACTAGCTAGCCTTTGAACAGGTGCTGGCTTCTTAGGAGTTCTGTTATTGGAGGAGTGAAGATTTGAATGAGACAGTAGAGAGAGAGGATGAACAGAGGAGGTTTGCAAGGAACTATGGGGATTGAAGTTTAACCTGGCCAGGCTACTGACCCTACTTAAAGGGACAGGTGGGTGAGTTTGTCCACTCACATTGTAGCATTGAGCTTGCTACAATTTGATTCAACATAATTTTAAATAACCTAGAGTGTTTAGGTCTGTGCTAGCTTGTTAGTCAGCCTACCCAAAATAACACATCTGGGGCTACCTTAATTTACCATGCTTACACCGCAAATGTTTTTTTCATTTATTTCAGCAGATGCTCCATTGGGCTCTTCTGATCATATTATAATTAGGGGTCTACTTAAATCGCGGTAAATTTACGTATTTTTCACGGGTATGTTGCGGAATAAAATTAGGATTTCGCGGACATGTTTAAACATTAAATAAACCTAAGTAGACAGTATTTCAGAACACTATAAAGCCTAAAAATAGTGGTACTTGCTTCCTGTCATTTGTTAAAGGCGAGTATGCAGCATCCCCCTGCAGTTGACTTGTCCATACATTGAGACTGCACGTCTGCATCCACTAAATTGGTTGGAAGTTAAGGCAAAGCTTTGCCAAGTTATACAGATGTTTAAATCGATTAGAAACAGCCCAAACACTCGGTTACACAAGGGCATCTGGTATACTTTAATAAAGTCAGTGTATGCAGCACGTTCGTTGTCATGTTATTTGTCCCATCCAATAATTTATTTTATTAGTACCGAGTCAAAACAAAGAAGACGTGGCTATTCGGGTCTAAAATTCCAACTGTAAGCAGCAGGTTGAAGCGAGGTGGCTGTGCTGGATCGTTTAGTACTGATTTAACTTGCAGATAGGAATACTTCTTGTCTGCGCTGACTTTCCAGTTTGGTTTATGAAAACTGTTTATTTACGTTCTGTTAAGCAGCCTCTGTGGTAGCCTTTTGTTTAATGTGTGATTCTGAAGCTAAATAGCGATCGATCGTATTTTCTCCAAATACACATTAAGATATGGAACAGGCCGAATGGAAGGACACAAAACTCGTATACCCTGCTCTGAAATGAGAAACGCAGATACTTCCTGTGACCCGGGCAGATGGGAATGTGAAAGTACGCATCTGTCAGGTCCACGGTGGTGAACCAGTCGCCGTGTCGGACTGACTGGATGATGTGCCTGTGCGTAAGCATCCTGAACGATAACACCCGCAGGTATTTGTTCAGTACTCGCAGATCTAAAATAGGACGGAGCCCGCCGTCCTTTTTGGGCACCAGGAAGTATTTGGAATAGAACCCCTGGTCGATCAAAGCAGGGTCTACTTGTTGAATGGCACGCTTCCTGAGCAATGCCTGTATTTCCACATTCAGAGCTGAGGACTGAACCGAGTCCTTCACTGCAGTTACGACCACTCCCAGGAAGGGGGGAGGTTTTAACTGGAACTGAAGGATGTACCCGGTGGATATAGTTTTGCGCACCCAGATGTCGTTGGTGCATTGTTGCCAGAACTGGAGCTGTGAGACAGTGTAGGGGCGGGTTAACAGCTGCCTGGAGATATATGTAAAAACAATTTATATAATCCTTAAACAAATAATAATAATCACTCCGAAGAGTATAACTTTAATAAACTCAGAGAAGGGGCAATAACCAGCTTCTCAAGCCTAAGTTTAGCGAGTACAATCAGTTACCAGCTCTATTACCTACCGCTACCAATGCTGAAGACAAAAGAGGAAGAGAGTCTCTGCGCGCTGCGTGTAGTAAGCTCCCAGGGGGGCGGGCTTACGTGGCAGCTCGCGCAGAGGCCTATCGGCAGCTTTGCTATAAAGCTCAGCCAATCGCTACTGCCTGACGGCAATATCTCATACCTATACCTTGATGGTTATTTTCGACTTGAAAGGGAACTAGATTTTAGCAACCTAAATCAATGCAGCACCAACTTTGTCCCGCCCCCTACTGCACAGTACAGGTCACATAGAATCAGTAAAGACGCACTGATAGGCTGATTAAAACAAGAACGTTAACTGCTTTGGAGAATTTATTTTGTAAATGTTACTTGTGGACATTTTTTTTTTTTGCTTAAGTGCAATGCACACAGGACGGCGAAGGAATAAAAAAAGGGCTATCTACAGAAGGAAGGCACATAGTTTGCGTCACTTGCGTTGTGCAGTAGTTAATTTAAACAAGTTTTCTTTTTTTTCCCTCTCCGTGCTTGTTTGTATGCATTGGCCCCTAAGAGGTGAATTTCGCGGTGACCCCTCAATTTCACGATTTCCGCGAAATCCGCGAAATCGCAATTTAGGTAGGTCCCTAATTATAATTAGTCTGGGTTTTAATGATCTAATTTGTCCAAGCTGTTAAATTACTTGCCATTCCTTAGATTGGGTTTCCTCTAATGTTGAGGATTCTTGGGCTAAATTAAGCCATCATTGTTTAGAGATTATGAAGCCCTGCATTCCATCAAAACTGATATGTTGTACTGCATTTTCTAAACAATGATTGTCTGCTGAACTTGTACAAAAAAATACTAGGGTTAAAGTAGATTGTTTAGACATGCCAAACGTAATACCGATCCACAAAAAGGGAGACAAAACCGAACCAGGTAACCTCAGACCAATAAGCCTGACTTCTATTATATGTAAACTTATGGAAACTAATAAGATCCAAAATGGAAAATTACCTATATGGTATCAGTATCCTGGGAGACAGTCAGCATGGTTTTAGGAAAGGGAGATTGTGTCTAAGTAACCTTTTTGACGATGCAACATCGACAATCGATAACTGCAAAACATATGACATAGTTTATTTAGATTTCCAGAAAGCTTCTGACAAAGTCCCGCATAAAAGATGAATTCTCAAATTGAATGCAGTAGGGATTCAAGGAAATGCATGCACATGGATTAGGGAGTGGTTAACATGTAGAAAACAGAAAATACTGATTAGAGGAGAAAGTCGAGCGAGGTAACCAGTGGTGTACCACAGGGATCAGTATTAGGTCCTCTGCTATTCCTAATCTACATTAATGACTTAGATTCTGGTATAGTACGCAAACTTGTAAATTTGCAGACAACACAAAAATAAAAGGAGTGGCAAACACTGTTGCAGCAGCAAAGATAATTCAAAATGATCTAGACAGCATTCAGAATTGGGCAAATTATATTTAATAGAGAAAAGTGTAAGGTACTGCACGCAGGCAATAAAGATGTGCATTATAAATATCATATGGGAGATACTGAAATTGAAGAAGGAATCTATGAAAAAGACCTAAGAGTTTATGTTGACTCAGAAATGTCTTCATCTAGACAATGTGGGGAAGCTATAAGAAAGGCCAGCAAGATGCTCAGCTATATTGTGAAAAGTGCTGAATTTAAATCAAGGGAAGTAACGTTAAAACTTTACAATGCATTAGTAAGACCTCATCTAGAATATTGTGTTCAGTTCTGGTCACCTCGTTACAAAAGGATATTGCTGCTCTAGAAAGAGTGCAAAGAAAAGCAACCAGAATTATTCCGAGTTTAAAAGGCATGTCGTATGCAGACAGGCTAAAATAATTGAATCTATTCAGTCTTGAACAAAGAAGACTATGTGACGATCTGATTCAAGCATTCAAAATCCTAAAAGGTATAGACAATGTCGAAGCAGGGGACTTTTTCGACCTGAAAAAAGAAACAAGGACCAGGGGTTACAAATGGAGATTAGATAAAGGGGCATTCAGAACAGAAAATAGGAGGCACTTTTTTACACAGAGAATTGTGAGGGTCTGGAACCAACTCCCCAGTAATGCTGTTGAAGCTGACACCCTGGGATCCTTCAAGAAGCTGCTTTATGAGATTCTGGGATCAATAAGCTACTAACAACCAAACGAGCAAGATGGGCCAAATGGCCTCCTCTCATTTGTAAACTTTCTTTTGTTCTTATGGTAACCCATTGCTTGGGAAACATTTCATAGTCATAAAAATAAACTAGCTTACTAAGGCAAGTTAAAACTTAATGGATAGAAAGTATTCATCAAAACTTTTCAAATCCTAAGACGTTTTGGTCTATGATGAAGGCCAGTTCTAGGAAGGGGACAGATGGGCAAGTCTCAGCAGACTGTAGCTGATAGCTGATCTTTTAAATATGTTTTCTGTTCCTGGTTTTAATCCAGCTGATACTCCATTTGATTCGAGTAAACATTTGCCAACATCGTTATTAGAGGATATACAATGCTCCCCAGTCCAGATTGTGGACTACTGGCCCAGATGGCATTTCTGCTACAATGCTTAGGTGCACTGCACAAACCATTGCTCCACATCTTTCTTCTTTAATTTGTCCCAAAGTCAGGGAGTGATTCCTTCACAATGGAAGCACTCATGGGCCACTCCAATTCAGAAAGGAGGTGATTCAGGATTGGTTTCTAATTCTAGGCCAGTTTCCATTTACCTATTGTCTCTAAGATTCTGAAGAGGATTGTGTACAGTTCTTGTGAAAATTACCTTTCCTTTAACCAGGCTTTAAAGAAATCACAGTTTGGATTTCGAATTTCAGGAACAGGATGCACTTCTAACATTTCTTGATCCATGCTATAACTTGATATCCAGTTATGGTACAGCTGCTGTATTGTTTTACCTCCCCAGAGCCTTTGGCACAGTTCCACATAAGCCCTTTCATCAAAACTTTCTAAATACAGGTTTAGTT
The DNA here is from genome assembly GCA_030684275.1 of Acipenser oxyrinchus oxyrinchus. Lineage (NCBI taxonomy): Eukaryota > Metazoa > Chordata > Actinopteri > Acipenseriformes > Acipenseridae > Acipenser > Acipenser oxyrinchus. The sequence continues at coordinate 49,015,287 of CM060250.1, forward strand.
AAGGTGTCTTAGGCTGGTTTTCTTCTTACCTTATGGGGTGTTGGCAAAGTGTTGTTGTCCAGGAACAACTTTCTTCTAAGCTACCAGTGATAACTGGCATTCTTCAGGGGTCTGTTTTGCGTCCTTTTTTGTTTAATTTGTATGTTAATGACTTGGGATGTCACTAAGTTTTATAAAACAATTACACTTCCAGGAACAGATTCAATAGATTTTCTAAATTATATTAATCTAGTTTATGATTGGTTTGGAATTAATTACTTGAAACTGAACAGTTCCAAAACTAAATGTATGATTATTTCCCCATCCAGGAAACCAGCTTCAACAATGCCTTTATCTGGGGCAGGGGGGTTTCAGTATCCGATAACTTGCTCTGGACACAGCACGTTGATTATGTCTGTGATAAAGCGAGAAGAGTTTTGCGGTTTACTTTTCGTTCCTTTAGAGAGGCCCCTCCAAATGTTTTACATCTTTACAAGCGCTTGGTAAGACCTATCTTAGAGCACAACTGTTTTGCCTGGGATCTATTTAAAAAATACAATACTAAGAAGCTTGAGTCTATACAAAAATGTGCTTGTAGGGTTCTATGAAATTTCTAAAATTGGGATTCTACTTATGATAACCTTCTTAGTCACTCCTCTCTTAAACCACCAAGTGGCAGAAGGTCAGTCTATAGGTCATAGGTGACATAGGTCAGTCTATGTCAGTCTGAGAAATCTCCACAGAGCTGCTCTGAGAATCATTACTCTCTTTGTATTAGTGCTTGCAATATTGTGATATGTACCTGTGCAGGCCCTCGGGCATAAAGTGAATGAACTAAACTGAAATAAACTCAAAAAAGTCATTCTTAATGGTTTTTCTTTTCTGTATTTACAGCAAAGACTTTCTGGGTACCAAGGAGACATCCCTGCTGTTGATGGGAATGTTTCTGTTAGCAGTGTTTTATCATGGCCAACAGGTATAGCAAGTACTTAAATTCTATTTTTACCATGAAGCCTCACATCTACATTTAATCAATTCACAGAAATATGACATTTCATTTATTTAGCGTCTGAGAAAGGCCATTCCAAAGTTTGTTACAAATAACATACTGAATCATTTACTTTTTTTTTTTAATTTACAGGTTTTAAATAAAGTTAACCTTACGAGTATACATGCTGCAATTTTTAAAGTTAAAATATAAAACAAAAATGTGAATATGCTAAGATGGCACATTTGTTTTATATATTTTAATTATCATTTTGGTATATTTAACATACCTTTGTCAAGGGAAAGTGTGTTTGAAAACAAACAGTGGAGGTCTTTTAGCTCTTTTGATGCCATGGTATCTGTACTCATGTATTTCTATTTAAATCTATTAATGTGCTTGTAATGTAGTTTATAACATAGTTAATGATGTAATAATCTACCATTCCTTACTATTTAAACCTTCAGGCATCATGGTACTATTTATCCATTTATTTTCCTTTATTCTTCGTATTGTACATTTTCTAATTTTGTATCTTCTAAACATACAAATGTGAGGTCATTCCTGTTATGTTTTTTTTTTTTATAAAGTATATAACTTTTGGTTCATTTAAATTTGTATTTCATATGTTTGATAGGTGATTCTGTATTCTTTGATATTTTGTTACATTTTTTGGCAAAATATACCATAAACAAGGTTGCTAGTTTGGCATGACAGGTCCCTTAAGACTAAATATTTATTTTCTCTATTTGCGATTTCACTTTTGTCTTTGCATGTTTGTGTCGATGTCAGCTAAATTTGCATCCCATCTAAAAGCCACTACTGGTACTTTTTTTCTGAATTATGAAGTTTCCTAAGTGTTTCTAAACTATTTTTGAAATGTTGGGTAATCATTTTGGAAATATTATCAATGTATGTTTCTATTCAGTTTGTCAACTTTTAAAAATTCTTTCTCAATAATCTGTTCTTCATATACTTTTTTTAAAGGTATTTTCAATTCCTTCCTCTGTTTTTTAGAGACGGTTTTGTCAGAACAGATTATTTGTAACCTTCAGGAATGGCTGTTTTTGAATGGATGTGCAGGTGACATGTAGGTATCAATGTATATCAGCAGGTTTCGAGTAAAGATCTGTTTGTTTATGACTGTAAGTCACCCTGGATAAGGGCGTCTGCTAGGAAAATAAATAAATAAATAAATAAATAAATAAATAATAATAATAATAGGTAACCAAAAAACCAACACTTATACACATAGAAGTATTAAATACCTTTTTTTCAGGTCTGAACACACACAGACTTCATATAAGCTTCACACAGGCCTTAGTCTTCACGCAGACACTCACAAACATTTCAAACTTGTTCTTTATACCTGCCTGCTTAATTACATGCAGGTGTCCCTAATTAAATTAGTGCCAGGTGATTCTCATCCTGGCTGGACTACATTTTCATATATATAGTAAATACGGACTGGAGAGGAGGGCTTAGTGAAAAACTATCGACCTGAGGGAAAACTATTGTTACCGAGAGGGGGCTAAATGGGACCCTGCAGGTAACAATAGTCTTCCCGAGGGACATTTCATTTTCCAGTATGAGCTGAATCTGCAGTACATATTTAGGGCCTCATTTACGAAAGGGTTCTAAACTTTATGGTGTGCAATAATTGCAATTACTGTGCATGTTAATGATTTCCGTATTTATTATTGCAATTGTATACATTATCGCACGAAATAGTGGGCATATTATGGTGCACACTCATTTTATTGTGCCATACTATGGTAATCAGAATGAATATGTGATTTGTATGGTAATGCTTGATAATGTATTTAAATGAGCACCCAGCTCAGAATAATGAGATGAGCTGTATTCACATGGTATTTACTAAAGGATGTTGACCAAAAAGGCACGTTGACCAAGCAAACAGAAATACACAAATACGTATCGTGCTGGTGTATAAACCAGCACGCTTAGAATTGTTTATATTTTAATAACACTCTCTCCTTGCTCGCTCTCCCGTACTCTCCTCTGTACACTCTTCGCTTTAGCGCGGACAGCTGGAGGCTTTTATATCCTGGCTGAGGGGTTAACTAGCTGTTAATTATCTTATTACCCCTCGGCCATAGTCTGCACAAGTTTAGTAAGGATGCGTGACTGTCAGCTAGTTAAATAATCAGTAGCTGATCAGTCACGCATCCTCATGAGGTTTTTAAAATACAAAACAATAACAAAATACGCGCCGCTTTGACGTAATATAAACATAAATCATAATATAAATAAATAACAAACAAAGGGGCGGGACACTACGCCACAATCACAAATGTAATATAATGGGAAATATAGTATTTTATTTCAATGGAAATCTCAAACAGTAAAAAAAAAAAAAGTTGTATAATGCTAAATATTTAACGTATATTCCAAAATATAACATTCTTAACCGCACTGGAAAAAAAAGATACTGACTGTGAAAATGCAAAATAGTAAACAGTACCACTATGAAATGTACATTTTTTCTGTCTGGACACTTGGCACTTCTTTTCCTGCACACTTGATAATAATGGTCAACGTGTTCTTTTTTTAAAAAATAATTTAGTAGTCACCAATTGATTTGACCCCGTTTTTCTCCCAATTTGAAATATCCAATTGTATTTTATGCTCAGCTCATCGCTATCACCCCTGCTCTGACTCGGGAGTGGCGAAGGTGAACACATATGAACACATGCTGTCCTCCAAAGCGTGTGCCGTCAGCCAGCCGCTTCTTCTCACTTTGCAGGCCCAACATGCAGCCAACCCAGAGCTACAGTGCTGGAAGACAATACAGCTCTGGGCAGTTTACAGACAAGCCCGAAGGCGCCCGGCCACTCTACAGGGGTCACTGGTGCGCGGTGAGCCGAGGGCACCCTGGCTGACCCTTCCCAACCCCACCCCAAGTGACGCTCAGTCAATTGTGAACAGCCCCCTGGGAACTCCCATCCATGGTCGGCAGAGGAATAGCCTGGATTCAAACCAGGACCTCCAGGCTATAGGGTGCATCCTGTACTCTACGTGGAGCACCTTTACCGTATGCACTACTCGGGGGCCCTTTCAACATGTTCTAATTCTGCAACTTTTCCACATAATGCCTGTTGATGCAGAATCCAGTGTAAGAAAATGGGTACTTCCGCATTTCTTTCTTTAATTTTTTCCAGCACTCTGCTAGCCAGTCCACGCTTTTGTCCAGTCATATGTTGTAATCCCAGTTACTTTCTTCCATGGTATTTCTGCACTTTCCATGGCTTCTTGAAGTTAAAAAAAGTCCTTTCCTGTGGTTGTGTTGTTGATGGAATCCACAGCACTTTCATTTTTTCTTCTCATTTTCAGAAAGACTTTTAGACTCCATAGCTTCTTTCATTTCCAGTAAACTCAAAATGTGTTGCTTTGTGCAACATGTCATAGTGATGTATGTTATAATCTTTCATAACTGCAGCCGTTGCACTGCAAATCAGACATATTGCCTTGCCGTCAAAATTATTCATTGAACAAGTAATCATCTGGCTAACGATTTTGGAATCTTCTGTGTTCCGCCTCCACCTTTTGCTTCCGTGACATCTCCAACTACTTTTTGGCTACTGATTTTAAATTTTACACAAAGTAAAATAAATAATTTAAACAAGCCTTTGCTTCGCTATCCTAATCAAAATGATGTGTGCTGTGTGTGTGAGAAAACGGATCCTGTGTACTATTTGATTGGTTATTTTACTACCTCTGTGAGCTGTGATTGGCTTAATGGGAATGTCACTCATATAATGCAGACTGCACATGTTATATTAAAGAGGCGGGTTGTTTTAAAGAAGAATTCCAAACAATACAGTACATCAATGCAATCTTAGAAACGAATGGGTGGGCCATATGCATTAAATCAGAAAGGAATACATTTTAAAATTAAAAGGTATGCAGTGCAGTTTCACTACGTTGCCACTGCCTGTCCTCTGCTGAGTGCTGTGTCTGTTGATCGCTCATTTTGGGTCAATGTAAGCCACCTCCATCTTCACAACAAGCTACTGACCAAAAGATACGCCTGGACTGCTGGGGCTTTTGATATCACGGTGGTCATGAGTAAGTCTCTGACATTATCGTGCACATTAAATTATCGTTCACAATACATGTAGTGCGCACGGTATGGTATGTAAATTAATACTGTAATACTGTGAATATAAATGAATGCATTCTCTGTTAGTAAATGGGGCAGTAAATTTAGATTTATTGTGCACGTTAGGCTCACAACTTTATGTGCACGCTAACTCTAAATTTAGTGCCCTTTCATAAATGAGGCCCTTAATATATGAATCAGTCAAGAAAATAAGTGAGGCAAGGTTGGATAGTAAATATGACTTTATATATTTTGTTTAAATATAGCATACAGCATATATAAGTAAACATTGACTTATATATTTTGTTTAAATATAGCTGATGCAGCATAAGTAAATAAATAAATAACTAACAGAAATTGTTTTTGAAGTTCAAACCGCAAAGTTTTTTTGGCATGCATAATCCAGTTTATATCCAGGCCGTCAAATTTGTTTACATCGTCGAGTGGAATTTGTCTGAATTTCAGAAAGTCAGAAAATAGTGGCAGTGACGTTTTAATCACCATTTTAGTGTTTGGAGCATCTTTCTTTTGCAGTATGTTTTGTAATTCGTTTTCTGTTAAGTCACAGAATCGCTATTCAGCAGTTTTTTTCACATTTAGCCATTTTCTCTTGTTGTGAAGAGTGGAGATGAAAGATGTTAATTTAAAAAGGGGCACGACTGACAGTGATGTGAACCAATCACATGACAGATGGAGACTATTGCCCGGTGGTGTAAGGATGTTAGGGCAATAATTCAATCTGTTTTTGCTCCTATGATCAGGCACACCCTCAAGTTTTGAAAACTAAATTCACAATTCACAAAAACTAAGTTCATTAATAATCTTGTACAATTGCTTATTAATGACAGATGTCATGCTATAACTTGTGACAATGTGGATGTGTGGCAGGGCAGAAGAAAAGCCCTGCACATAATTAGAGGAGGCTGCTTGTAAGTATTGTATTATAATTTAAAATGTATTGTGTGATTTATTTCTTATCCCTGCCAAATACATGTGAGAATGTGGCTGGAATCTTAATTGAATGATTGATTGTTAATGAGGCTTCAGCCACATGGTATTTAGGAAGGGAAAATGTTTTGTTTGGAGGAAGGGAGTTGGGTGAGTTTGCACTGTGAGTGTTTGTTGGTATTATATTTAAAACTTTATAGTGACGGCTAATGCCCAGCCTACAGCGGTTTGGTCTTTTGTTTGAACCTTTATTTTGGCCCTTGAGCAGGTTATTTTGTTCCTGTGTATTTTGTTGTGAGCAGTGTTTTTTGTTAATTATTTGTGTGAAATAAATGCGCTCTCCAGTGCTTAAAACCGCAGTTCTTGAACTCCGAGTCTCCTTCATACCTCCTGACCGCCTTAGACACCCAACTGTCCTGTCACAAGGTGAAAAAGGAAATGTGAGTACTATATAAACAAGCAGCAGTAAAGCATCTATTAGCAATAGGTAACAACTCGGAATTAAGAATTAAATTAATAATAACATACAACCGTCATGTTCTCCAAAAATGAATCCTCCGATTCTTCTGTGTGGTATGGCTTGTCCCTTATAAAAGTTGACAATAGTAAAAGCAAATCAAAGTGTAGTAAAACATAATGAATGCATGGTAAAAGCATAGGTAAGCATTGTAAAGCACAGATAGGTACAGTAAAGCATATACATTATTTATAATGTATTTATTTGGCAGACACGCATTTAGACTGGTCAAAAAAAGGCATTAACCATTGTACAAAATGGTACAGGATCACTTTTCTTTCTTAAATTTTGGTGGGAATTCAGGACTTAGCATTGAGATCAGGCATGATGCTGCCAGGGGCTGTGAGAACTTCCCTCGGAACTCTGAGTAAGCCACAATAAACATGCATTGTTCTGTCATGTTACTGTACAAACCTGCACAAATTGTTGTATTGATATTGCCATGGATAAACTGACTTTCCATGTAATATTGTAGGCAGTTGACCTTATCAGTTAAATACCATTAGTGTGATTAATGTGCATGCCTTCTTTATTTACCTTTCTTCAATATGATACTATTGTGTTGGTATAACCATGGTTATTATAAACGGTTTACTGCAATTTACGCTTGTTAGCAAAATCAATATTTCTGTACCATGACTGCAACTGAATGACCAATGTTTTATTTACTTTAAATACAATATTCTACTATTAGGAGCAAATGGTAAATGTAGACGCATCATCTGTCTAAAACACCAGTTTTCTTTAATTTATATCAACAAGCCACAGAAGAGTAATTCAATTATGCCAATAATGGCATTATACTGGTATCCCAATGGTATTTTGTTAGAGTAAACACCACAGCAGTAAGAATTATAGACTTATAAAAGGTATAGACAATGTCAACCCAGGGGACTTCTTTGACCTGAAAAAAGAAACAAGGACCAGGGGTCACAAATGGAGATTAGATAGAGGGGCATTCAGAACAGAAAATAGGAGGCACTTTTTTATACAAAGAATTGTGAGGCTCTGGAACCAACTCCCCAGTAATGTTGTTGAAGCTGACACCCTGGGATCCTTCAAGAAGCTGCTTGATGAGATTCTGGGATCAATAAGCTACTAACAACCAAACGAGCAAGATGGGCTGAATGGCCTCCTCTCGTTTGTAAACTTTCTTATGTTCTTATGCTCTTAATTCCAGTCCTGCTTTGTGAGACACTAACCTTTAAGGCAAATTACAAGCTAATGTACAGAGTGAGTGAATGTGTATATATAGCATATAAAGTTCACCATATATTGTGCAGGTTTCTCTGTGGGGTGAACATTTTCTTGGATGCTAAACCCTGCGGGGAACACAAAGGCCATTTTCTGGTTTACTGTATCTTCAATGCAACTAAAACAGTTGATATAAAGTATCTTGCCAATGTGCTTGAAATAAACAACAGCTTTATATCGGTAAAAAGAAAAGTGATAAACCTTAATACATTTTAAATGTGTTAACTGCAACAAAATGATAAACAAACAACCTGAGAAAATACCTAATTCTAGCAATTTGATTACTAATACTCCAGTCACACTGTACTAATACTTCAGCTCCTTAACCCAGTTAATTTCTCTTGTATTTTAATCTGCAGCTGGAATACACAGCCCGCCTAGACTTCCTCTGGCGTGTGCAGGCCAAAGAGGAAATCAATGAAATGAAGGAGCTACGAGAACATAACGAGAACATGCTCCGGAACATTCTGCCCAGTCACGTTGCTCGGCACTTCCTGGAGAAGGATAGAGACAATGAGGTTGGGACACAGCTTGAATAAATATGTTGCTTAGAAGCAGAGAGCCCCATGTTATATGCTAATGTGTTGTTTTGCCAGGGGCATATATAATGAGGTCACTTTATCTAATTCTGTACCTACTCTGCTATTTCCACTACTGTGTATTTATGTTCATAGTTGCTTTTGAAACTTGGTTTGAAATTAAAATATTCAGATAATGTGGGGGGTTAAAAATTTAATTTTAGGTCAAAACAGAGGGGCAATAACACGACTGTGTGTTTTTGTAGGGGTTTTAATCGATTTAATCACACTGATGGGCTTTGAATGATTAAAAAAAAATGTATCGATTTTAATCTTGTCTACCTGAGTGCGGTATCAAAGAACAGTGCCCGGAAAACAAATCTTGAAAAATGGCAGAGGGTGCTTACAGGAAGGTATATCCAATATCTCAGGATGACTCCAACTTGCAGCATTTGCTCATCTGTGCTTTCTTTCACGGCAGTACTACAAGTTTATTATATCATCTTAGTTGCAACTAAGTAGATTTTTCTTTTTAGTCAACACATTTCTTTAAAATGGTATCAGAACATTTATATTGGAAAAACGTTTGTTTGAAAAACAGGCTGGCTTAGTGATTTACCTGCAGTCTATATAGGTCATGTTTGCTGTTAGGAGAGTTGAAACGTAAGATGAAAAAAGCTAAAGAAATTTCCAATGGTGGACACGTTTTTTAGTTTTTAGTTTTTTCTTTACTTTTAAATGTTAGCGTGTAGTCTGTGCATTACTTTGGCGGCTTCAAACTTGCAAGAATATCCTGTTTGTAATATTGGAAAAAAGGCATAATCAACTTAATAGATATCGGGGAGACACAAGAATAAACGTTACCTGGATTAATTTCACAAACATCTGTCTGGAAGTGGTTTTCTGTCACTGATCGGCCTGCTACCCCTGGAAATGTTGCTTTTTCCTTTAATTGTTAAACATGGCGTGGACAATGATACTTAAATTAAGCAATGACCCACTGTGAACAGGGTGGCTTTGTTGGTGACATCAGGCCAGGAAATGAATGGAGACAACAGCAGACTGGGGTAATGAAAAGCGCTGTGGCACATTTAATTAAAAATAAAAGATTTAAACAAAGCCAAAACACTGACACAAAACAAAAGGGCACATTGGCCAAACAAACAAACAAACAACAAACATTAACAAATAGTATGCTGGTTGCAAAACCAGCATATGTAGAAATTATTGTTTTAATTATTTTTAGTTTTTTCTCTCTTCTCCACTCCTGAACACACTAACCCTAAGTGAGTGAAACATTCACCCTTTTATGCAGCTGTACCTACATTGGATTGCTAATCAATCGTTCAATTTGGAATCTCGGTACAATCTGCATGTGAACTAATTTGTGCACTTCTCATGCTTCCATACAAATACCCCTTTTCTATGAAGTGAAGTGATTGTGCCATCCTCGTGTCTAAATACAAATATACATTTATATACAATAACACTCGTGCTACATAACCCCACATTATATCCTGTGCACCAATACCAATACACCACACGCAACATAAACATAAAATACACAAAGTGGCGGGGCATTTAAAGTCTTTAATATGTGAGCACGGGGTTACACAGATTTAGTTCATGTGCTGGGATTCAAGTGAATAATTAATTGGTAATTGAATCCCAGCACAATTGTATATATAGATGCACGTTTCATTCACTCAGGGTTGTGTGTTCGGTGAGTGGAGAACGGGTGTGGAGGAGAGAATTTAAAAACTAAGGAAAAAGGAAATATAAGTTTATTTTTTACTTACCGTGTTCGTTTGTCTGTTCCTCCACTGTTTAGGTGTTAGTCTGTTTTGTTTGTCTATTTATTTTGGCATAAAGTGCCGTGTCCTGTCTTGTGTTCAACCTTTTTATTTTTGTTTGTTTATTAAACGCACTGAGCGCAGCTATTGCGTCTCAGATTCACCCGAGTGATTCTTTCTGGCCTGACGTCATCCCTGCAGCTATCCTGTCACACATGCTTACTGAACAAATCAAACAGTTTAGACCAGACCCGAGAATGGCCCCTAGGCCAATAAAACTCAAGCACAGCCAGTCAAAAAATTTAAAGATATGGTGACATGCTCATGTCATGGCACTCCTGAAGCCAGGGAAAAATCCATCTGATCCAAAGAGCTTCAGACCCATCTCGTTACTATGCCACACGTACAAACTGTACGAATGACTCATACTGAACTGGCTTGCTCCACACATGGATAAACACCTACTCCACAAAAAGGGTGGTTTTCATCCTGGAAAAACAAGAAGTCAGCTGCTCAACATAACCAAACATACTGAAGAAGGATTCGAAAGAGGTCAAATCACAGAGCTGTGTTCGTTGACCTAACAGCCGCCTACGATACTGTCAACCACCGTCGACTCCTCTACAAGACGCTGGAAATGACAAAAGATCTACACCTTATAGAGCTGATACGAACACTTCTTTCTTACAGAGCTGATACGAAAATAGATCATTCTTTGTCGAGTTGGACGAGAAGTGAAGTGAATGGCGGTGACAGCAAAACAGCCTCCTTCAAGGGAGTGTACTTGCACCACTGCTATACAACATCTATATGAATGACCAACCAACCGACTCAATAACAAAACATTTAATTTATGCAGATAATCTGTGCATAACAGCCCAAAACACTGACTTTGATTACGTTGAAACAACTCTTAACTGAGGCGCTAACCGGACTAACTTCACACTACGATAAAAAACAATTACATGCCAACCCAACAAAAACACAAGTCTGTGCCTTCCACCTGAAAAACCATAAGGCCAGTCATCAGCTCAACGTCACATGGTCTGGGACCCCGCTATCTCACTAATCGAAACTAGTCTACCTTGGTGTTACTCTTGATCGAAGCCTCTCATACAAAGCACATATCATGAAGACAAAAGCGAAGGTGCGCACCCGTAACAACATTCTATACAAGCTCAGCAACTCAAAATGGGGAGCTAGCCCCTTAACCATTTGAACCACTGCCTTGGCTCTCAGCTTTTCCACCACCGAGTATGCATGTTCTGTATGGGAGAGTTGCCAAGAGGCTCAACCCCAGCCTGAATGCCAGTTACTGATGCATCACAGAATGCCTGAAGCCTAGCAACCTTAACAGTTTGTAACAGAACGATCAAGATAAGCAGATGTGAGACACTTGTTGTATGACCACTCCCTAGCACGCAAGCGACTGGTCACGCAGGAGCTTCATCACCAGCACCCAACCTCTCAATGCCACACCTAAAGAGACCTGATTACGATGTGGAATAAGAGGCTAGAGACCAAATGTGACGTAGAAAAAATGGATATACCAGCAGCCGAGTCCTTACCACCAGGGGCTGATGAACCATAGCAAAGGTGGCGATGTCTCAACCGCCAACAGACCAGTGTCGGACACTCAAAGGAAGCAATGTGGAAGTGGGGCTATACCACGTGCTCAACCACCTGTGATTGCGGCACTGAGCCTCAGACTATACAACATCTGCTGCAGTGTCCGCAAATGCACAATGACCTTGCAATGCATGTGTAGAAAAATGGTCAAACATGGTGTAAAGACACGAGAAGAAGAACACAATGGCAATGTTTCATTTTGTAGCCCATTCAGCACTTGCTACACTTCACTCAAGTGACTAAGCCATAACTTTAAACATTTTACTATAAAAACTAAAGCATTTCAGTCAAACATCAAGCCGTTGTTAACTTGGTTTTAAATCTGTATACTTTCACCTTGTGTTTACAAAGCTTTTAATAACCCACGGCATCTATTATTCAGTAAAGCTAAATCTATAGACTATTCAATAGATACCTGCGTGGTTTCTGGTATTTCAGCTTATTCAATCTCACTAACTGTGTATAAGAAAGTACTGAGGAAATGGGTTAATAAATATAATTTCCCTTTTTCCTCATTTGGTGTGATAATTGCAGTATCTGTCTGCCAGAGATATATACAGTGTAGCGGTATACACTGACAGAATTATATACAGTGTAGCAGTATACACTGGATATATACAGTATAGCCATATACACTGACAGTGATATATACACAAAAGACAACATTCCTCCGCCCAGGAGAGCAACCACCAAGAAAAGGTGTTAAAACCAATCCTCGCCCAGGACAACTGGAAGCTGCTAGAGACTGGAAAATGCTGGCGGATGTTGGTCAACGGCTTATTTTTCCACCTGAGATTGCCACCACAAACCTTCGACCAGATATTGTCTTGTGGTCTGGATCAGCACGCCTTGTTCACCTGGTGGAGTTAACAGTGCCATGGGAGGATGCTGTAGATGAGGCGTATGAGAGGAAGAAACTGCGGTATGCTCAACTAGCCACTGAAGCGGAACAGCGAGGATGGAGAGTCTGGGTTTACCCAGTGGAAGTGGGATGTCGAGGATTTGTGGCACACTCTACAACCCGGTTTCTCAGAGATGTCGGATTCAATGGCCAAGAGTTGCGTCGCACAGTGAAGAACTTATCTGAAGCAGCAGAGAGGAGCAGCAACTGGCTGTGGTTGAGACGGAAAGATTCTGGCTGGGGATCTCAAGCACAATAGAAAGAAAGAAAGGCTGATATACAGGTAAGTAAGCTGGGCTGAGTTGAGTGGGGGCGGAGGGGTGATGCTGGGGCGCCAGAATCACCGTCGAGCCCTCTTGAGGTGTCGTGGGCTGGTCGACGAAACACCGAGGATGGAAGGTGCCCACTTGAAGACCCCAGAGATGTACCCTACTTAGCTCAATCCAGGCGGTTGTCATGCTGATGCGCTGGGGAGACCGCACTATGGTTGATCCCGGAGCCAGCATCGCAGCCGTTGTGTGTGCTGATGCGCTAGGGAGGCAAAATAAGCTGATCCCTGGAGCCAGCATTACACTTCAGCCATCAACACCAGACAGAAGGATATCTACATCATCATATGGAAGGAAGCGCCAAATGGATGGAGACACATATGGATCACATTAGTTTACTGTGAAGCTACGTCTTAGTTGGTGCTTATCTTGGCGAGAGCCAAGTTCAAATCAGCATGAAGTTTTAACATCTACTCTCATGTAATGGAAATCATGAAGATCTGGATACGTCCAGTGACTGCTGTGAATAGTGCAGCTGGCAACAAGGGAAAGACCTCGTGACAGCCTGGAGAGACAGCTGACTGGAGGAAAGAGACCCCATTGGGGCTGGCAAGGGTTAGCTACCCTTGTCGGCAGTATCCAGCTCTGTGTTTACAGGATGCTGGAGACACCCGCCCAAGGCTTCAAAGAAATTAAACAGGAAAATACCCCTAGAGTCTGCGAGGCGGGGCGGAAGATGACTCAACGTTGGACAACACGGTTAAGGACTTAGGAGCGGAAGCGGATATGAGTATAGAGAGTACTTCACAAAAGACTAGTTCAAGATCTGCAGTTAGCAAAGACATGGAACTCCAGGTTTGTGTCTGCGGCTGGAGCAAGGCGACAACAGTCAGGGGTTTGAAGATTCATCAAGGGAGAATGAAATGCTTGAGGGAGAAGGGACAAGGGCCTCGCATTGATCAGTACTTCTTACTGAAGTCAGTCAAGTCAGTCGAATGAAATCCAGCGACAGGAAGCAAACCACAGTTCGCAGGATATCAGCACCCCTGTCATAGATGTGAGGAGGACTTGCATGGACACAGTTAGTGATGAGCCTAATGATCCTTGTGAACCCGGGCAGACAAACCAGCGTAAGAGAGAAAAGAACCTCAACGGGCACAAGCCTGGAGTTAAATGGCCAAGAGCTTGTGAGAAAACTGCATGGGACACAGTAAACACAGATCTCTGCTTTGCATTGGAAAAGTTAAGTGGAACAGTTGAAAAGAAACTGGATAAATTTGGGGACATCATCTACATATGGAAGCGAGAGGTTTGGAGTTGAAAAAAGGAAGGAAAAAGTACAAACTATTCCTGGAAAGTCTAGGCGGCAGCAGGAGATTGAGCAGCTTAGTTAGAGAAAGGAGACAGCTGAGGAAGCAATGGAGAAGAGCAGAAGAAAGTCAGAAGGAGGGACTCAATCTCTTACAAAGGGTCATAAAACATAAGCTTGCAACATTAGCAGAGCTGAGCGCCTCTGAAGCGCTACAAAAAGAAGGGCGTCTGAGAACTAACTTTTATAAAGACCCATTCAAATTTGTAAAGAAGTTATTCACCAGTGAGAAGAATGGCACACTAAAAGCATCTAAGTTTGAGTTGGAGAGATATTTGGAGGAAGCATACAGATTCAAAAAGGCAGGAGCCTATGTCAATTCCTTCAGACATCCCACCTATCAATCCACCAGAATACCAAATGGAGGACTGTGCACCTAAGTGGAAAGAAGTAGAGCAAGCTGTGAAAAAAGCAAGGGCTTCATCATCTCCAGGGCCTAATGGAGTTCCGTACAGAGTGTACAAGAGCGCTTCAGGAGTTCTACGAATCCTGTGGAAACTGATGAAAGTAGCATGGGAAAAACAGGTTGTACCAAGAGCATGGCGCCAAGCAGGTGGAGTCTTTATACCTAAAGAAAAGATTCTAGCAGCATCAGTCAGTTTAAGCCCTATTTCCTATTAAGCGTAGAAGGCAAGATTTTCTTCAGCATTATTGCTCAGAGATTGTCAACTTACCTATTAAAGAACTGCTTCATTGACACTTCAATACAAAAGCGGGCATTCCAGGTTTCCCAGGATGCTTAGAACACATCAATGTGATCTGGCAACAAATTCAATCAGCTAAAAAGGAGAGGAAGGAGCTCCATGTGACATTCCTGGATTTGGCTAATGCATATGGTTCAGTGCCACATGAACTTCTTTGGGCAGCATTTGATTTTTCAGTGTACCAATGACAATAACAAATCTAGTCAAAGCCTACTTTGGAGATTTGCAATTTAGTTTCTCAACTTCAGAATTCAGCACTACATGGCAATGCCTAGAAGTTGGAATAATGGCAGGATGCACCATTTCTCCACTGGCTTTTACCATGGCAATGGAAGTAATCATTAGGGCATCAAAATGGGTAGTGGGAGGAGAGCTTGGCTTCTGGAATGCGACTACCACCAATTCGAGCATACATGGATGACATGACAACCATGACTACAACAGTAGCCTGCACTAATCGGTTATTGGGCAAATTAACCAATAACATTGAATGGGCACGAATGCA
Source organism: Acipenser oxyrinchus oxyrinchus (assembly GCA_030684275.1). Taxonomy (NCBI): domain Eukaryota; kingdom Metazoa; phylum Chordata; class Actinopteri; order Acipenseriformes; family Acipenseridae; genus Acipenser; species Acipenser oxyrinchus. The sequence goes on from CM060250.1 coordinate 49,030,781, forward strand.
ATTCAAGCCCACTAAATCAAGGAGCATCTCTATAATTAAAGGTAAAGTAGTAGATAAAACGTTCTTCATTAATGGTGAGGCAATACCAACAGTGTCTGAGAAGCCAGTGAAGAGCCTTGGGAGATGGTGCGACGGGGATCTAAAGGACACAGTTCGTGTGGGAGAAGTTAGACAACAAGCTGTGGAAGGGTTGAAGAGCATAGACAGCAGCGCTTTACCAGGCAAACTAAAACTCTGGTGCTTTCAGTTTGGCCTACTGCCACGGCTGCTGTGGCCACTGACTGTGTACGAGGTTTCTTTGACAACAGTAGAGAAGCTGGAAGCTTTAATCAGTTCACACATCAGGAAATGGTTGGGAGTTCCACGCTGCCTCAGCAGAGTGGGACTTTATGGTAAAGGAATACTGCAGCTACCTGTCTCCGCTCTAACCGAGGAGTTTAAGTGCGCCAAGGTCCGACTGGAAATGACATTAGTAGAGTCACGCGACAAATGCGTAAGGGAGGCAGCACCTGTGTTGAAAACTGGAAGAAAGTGGGTGGCAAAGAAAGCTGTGGAGGATGCAAAGGCTGCCCTTCGAATTGGTGATATCATGGGGCAAGTTCAGCATGGAAGAGGGGTCTTGGTCTCAGTTCAGCTCCTCCTACATGGCACAAGGCAGCCCCAGCGCAACGGAGGAAGCTTGTAGTCAACGAGGTGCAAAAGCAGGAGGAGAGGATGAGGTGTATAAAGGCCATTTCCCAGGGCAAGCAGGGAGAATGGATGAGATGGGAGAGTGTGGAACAACGCAAGATTGGCTGGCAAGACCTATGGTCAATGGAACAGAGCAGGATCAGTTTCCTTATAAGGTCAACATATGATGTTCTCCCATCACCACAGAACCTAAACCTCTGGGTAGGAGAGGATCCCTCATGTCCTTTGTGTTCATCACCTGCAACATTAAGGCACATTTTGACAGGATGTAAGGTGGCTCTTAGCCAAGGACGGTTTACTTGGCGCCATGACCAGGTGCTGCGATGTTTGGCCTTAGCATTGGAAGACAAGCGTAACATGACCAATAAGTTGCCACCTGTTCCATCAAAACATTACACACAAAGACAACATTCCTCCGCCCAGGAGAGCAACCACCAAGAAAAGGTGTTAAAACCAATCCTCGCCCAGGACAACTGGAAGCTGCTAGAGACTGGAAAATGCTGGCGGATGTTGGTCAACGGCTTATTTTTCCACCTGAGATTGCCACCACAAACCTTCGACCAGATATTGTCTTGTGGTCTGGATCAGCACGCCTTGTTCACCTGGTGGAGTTAACAGTGCCATGGGAGGATGCTGTAGATGAGGCGTATGAGAGGAAGAAACTGCGGTATGCTCAACTAGCCACTGAAGCGGAACAGCGAGGATGGAGAGTCTGGGTTTACCCAGTGGAAGTGGGATGTCGAGGATTTGTGGCACACTCTACAACCCGGTTTCTCAGAGATGTCGGATTCAATGGCCAAGAGTTGCGTCGCACAGTGAAGAACTTATCTGAAGCAGCAGAGAGGAGCAGCAACTGGCTGTGGTTGAGACGGAAAGATTCTGGCTGGGGATCTCAAGCACAATAGAAAGAAAGAAAGGCTGATATACAGGTAAGTAAGCTGGGCTGAGTTGAGTGGGGGCGGAGGGGGTGATGCTGGGGCGCCAGAATCACCGTCGAGCCCTCTTGAGGTGTCGTGGGCTAGTCGACGAAACACCGAGGATGGAAGGTGCCCACTTGAAGACCCCAGAGATGTACCCTACTTAGCTCAATCCAGGCGGTTGTCATGCTGATGCGCTGGGGAGACCGCACTATGGTTGATCCCGGAGCCAGCATCGCAGCCGTTGTGTGTGCTGATGCGCTAGGGAGGCAAAATAAGCTGATCCCTGGAGCCAGCATTACACTCCAGCCATCAACACCAGACAGAAGGATATCTACATCATCATATGGAAGGAAGCGCAAATGGATGGAGACACATATGGATCACATTAGTTTACTGTGAAGCTACGTCTTAGTTGGTGCTTATCTTGGCGAGAGCCAAGTTCAAATCAGCATGAAGTTTTAACATCTACTCTCATGTAATGGAAATCATTAGTGTCGCAGTATACACTGACAGTGATATATACAGTGTAGCAGTATACACTGACAGTGATATATACAGTGTAGCCGTATACACTGACAGAATTATATACAGTGTAGCAATATACACTGACAGTGATATATACAGTGTAGCAGTATACACTGACAATGATATATACAGTATAGCCATAAACACTGACAGTGATATATACAGTGTAGCAGTATACACTGACAGTGATATATACAGTATAGCCGTATACACTGACAGTGATATATACAGTATAGCCATATACACTGACAGTGATATATACAGTGTAGCAGTATACACTGACAGTGATATATACAGTGTAGCAGTATACACTGACAGTGATATATACAGTGTAGCAGTATACACTGACAGTGATATATACAGTGTAGCAGTATACACTGACAGTGATATATACAATGTAGCCGTATACAGTTTCTAGTGGTGGACATTTGCTATTAGACATGGGAAAAATAGACTGGTAACCCTATTAAAGTACGTTTATTATATTCTTAATATAAAGTAAAAAATACAAAATTATAAATAAAACCTTCAATTTACATCTACAGATTAAGGCAATCCTGAAACAAGGGAAAGGGAAATGCGAAGAACAACAATTCAATTAGCATACAGCTATTAACAGTAACAGATCAGTTCAGTTATTGCTACTGCTATAAAATTTGTATATGCAAATGTGTTAATATTCTATTTAGTGAGATTTGCTAAAGCAGTGGACTTAAAAAAGAAAATGAAGGTCACTTTAAGGAAGCATATTAAGTGTACTTTAATAACTTCAAAGATAATTTAGTTTCTACAGTTAACAGTGGGCAAATTACAGATAATGTGTGGATTGTGGAGCATTGCTTACTTTTTAATTTAAATGTTTACAGTTTAATACAGTGTCTTGCATTGTTCTTCTTTTAGGAACTGTACTCTCAGTCGTACGATGCAGTTGGAGTGATGTTTGCATCAATCCCAGGATTTGCTGACTTTTACTCCCAAACTGAGATGAATAACCAAGGAGTGGAATGTTTACGCCTTCTCAATGAAATCATCGCCGACTTTGATGAGGTGATTTACAATGTTAAAACTGGCACAAATATCCATTACTCTTTAAACATGAACAGATCAACATTTTCTACAATTTATTTTGTACTTTTATTAGAGACAATAAATTCTCCTGAAACTACCTATCAGGTTGATATAGGAACTACTAAATAAAAAAGCTACATTTTTACGAATTTTACAATGGCCATCAAGGCTATATATAAATACCAGGAGCAGGAAAATCATTGTTGTATTTATTTATTCATTCATTCATTCATTTTTTTCTTTTTTTATTAGAAAATGCAAATGAGGTATGCTTGATGTTTACGGTTTTAATCAAGCTTAAAAGTGAGTTCCCTGCCTGAACCACCGCTTTGCTAAATTTTAGTTAAGAAAACTCATGCAATAGAACAATATTTATTAAAGCTTAGACAACAACATTATACATATTTCCATTACATCTTTGGCCGTGACCTTCGAGGTACCCCTGCCCATAATTTAGTTTGTTGATAGTGGAGAAGCTGACTGTAGAGAAGGCATGGGCAGGAGGGCAGGCTATCTGCTTTCCCTAAAAAATGAGGCCATTGGACCGCAAAACCAATTGATATTACCTGGCCTTTGGTAGCTACGAGGGGGCAGGAGCTGCCACTCCCCAAAGAAGGAGCCATTTTTAAATGCCAAATTGTAGTTTGATTATATTTTACTACTTAACGGCACTAGCTCAATCGATGGAATTCCTGAAATTGAAATCGGGACAAGGCATCAGCAACTGTGTTAAATCGGCCTAGGGATGGAAGCAGCATGCAAGGTGAAACTTGCTGTAAGCCAAGTGAGACGTCTCATTAATTTCATAATTATTGGAATAGGTGACTGACCTTTGCTAATGATTTGGACGGTAGCCTCATTATCGCAATTAACTATAATTTGTTTCCATTTCCATGAGTGGCCTCAAATTGAACAAGCTGCAATGATAGGGGAGAGCTCAAAAAGAGCTATGGATTTTGCTGCCAGGGAATATTTAATTTGTGAGGCCAGGATTCTGCAAACCACAGACCTCGAAACCGATAGAGGGAGCCACGTCAGTGTAAAATTGTATAGAAGGAGAGGTATCAAAATGGTCATTATAAAAAAAAAGAGATGCCCTTCCAATGGTTACAAAACAGAGACCAAATTTTAGATCTGAACAGCAGCCTTCATCTAGTTTAAACTGCGATTGGAGAGAATCCATAGACTTTTCTAAATCTAATAACCTGGATATAAATGATCTACCTTGAGGAATTATACGCATGGCAAAATTCAAGTGGCCGAGTAATGAGAGAAGCACTCATTTTGTAATTGTGTCTACCACAAGGTATGCTTCCATAAAAAAGTAAATACGCTGTCATTGCTCTTGGGGTAAGGAAGCCTGCATTTTAACGCTGTCAAAAATTATATCTAGAAACTCTAAAGTAGAAGGATGTTTTGTTTTCTCCCCCAATAGGGGCACACAAATTTGTCGAAAGTTTTTCTGAACGTTGATATACAGGCAGGAGTACAGGAAGTGAATAACTAAAAAATCATCAAGGGGATGAAGTACAAAAGGTAATCTACAATTGTTAAACTGATATTTTAACTACATTTCAACAGAGATTTGTATTAAACCTTACTTAAACTATGTGGGAGAAGTGAGACAACAAGCAGTGCAAGGGTTGAAAAGCATAGACAGCAGCGCTTTACCAGGCAATCTTAAACTCTGGTGCTTTCAGTCTGGTCCACTGCCAAGACTGCTGTGGCCACTCACTGTGTATGAGGTTTCCTTGACAGCAGCAGAGAAGCTGGAAGCGTTAATCAGTTCATACGTCAGCAGATTGGGACTGTATGGTAAAGGGATACTGCAGCTTCCAGTCTCAGCTCTAACCAAGGAGTTTAAGTGCACCAAGGTTCAATTGGAAATAACGCTGGTAGAGTCACACGACGAATGCATGAGGGAGGCAAAGGAAGCTGTGGAAGATGCAAAGGCTGCCTTTCGTATTGGTGATATCATGGGGCAAGTACAGCATGGAAGAGGAGGCCTTGGTCTTAGTTCAGCTCCTACATGACACAAAGCAGCCCCAGCTCAACTGAGGAAGCTGGTAGTCAACGAGGTGCAAAAGCAGGAGGAGAGGATGAGGTGCGTAAAGACAATTTCCCAGGCCAAGCAGGGAGAATGGATGAGATGGGAGAGTGTGGAACAACGCAAGATCGGCTGACAAGATCTATGGACAATGGAACACAGTTTCCTCATCAGGTCAACATATGATGTTCGTCCATCACCACAGAATCTTAATCTATGGGTAGGAGAGGATCCATGGTGTCCTTTGTGTTCATCACCAGCTACATTAAGACACATTTTGACAGGATGTAAGGTCAAGGACGGTTCACTTGGCATCATAACCAGGTTTTGCAATGTTTGGCCTTAGCATTGGAAGACAAGCGCAGCATGACCAACAGGTTGCCACCAATGACAAAATATATGACACACAAAGAACAACATTCCTTCTTCCAGGGGAGCAACCTCCAAGAAAAGGCATTAAAACCAAAACTCGTCTAGGACAACTGGAAACTGCTTATTTTCCCACCTGAGATTGCCACCACTAACCTTCGACCTGATATTGTCTTGTGGTCTGGATCAGCACGCCTTGTTCACCTGGTAGAGTTAACAGTGCCATGGGAGGATGCTTCGGTACGCTCAACTAGCTGCTGAAGCGGAACAGCGAGGATGGAGAGTCCAGGTTTACCCAGTGGAGATGGGTTGTCTAGGATTTGTGGCACACTCTCACAACCCGGTTTCTCAGACATCGGATTCAGTTTTCAAGAGTTGCGACGCATAGTGAAGAACTTATCTGAAGAAGCAGAGAGGAGCAGCAACTGGCTCTGGCTGAGACAAAAAGATTCTGGTTGGGGACCTCAAGCATATTAGAAAGAAAGCAACATTGATGGAAAGGAAGGTAAGTAAGCTGGGCTTAGCTGAGTGGGGGGGTGGAGGGAGGTGATGCTGGGATGCCAGAATCACCGTCGAGCCGTCTTGAGGTGTCGTGGGCTAGTCGACGAAACACCGAGGATGGAAGGTGCCCACTTGAAGACCCCAGAGAAGTCCCCTACTCAGCTCAGTCCAGCCGGTTGTCATGCTGATATGCTAGGGAGGCCGCACTGTGGTTGATCCCTGGAGCCAGCATTGCAGCCGTTGTGTGTGCTGATGCACCAGGGAGGCAAAATAGGCTGATCCCTGGAGCCAGCATTACACTTCAGCCATCAACACCAGGCAGAAGGATATGTATTTATTTGCTCTGTTTACTGTTGGTGTGCATATGCATTTTACACTGTATTTCAGTAGTAATCTGTGACAAACAAGTTTCTAGTCAGATAATCAGCTGGCTCTAGCATACAGAAGATGCAGGACAGGCTAACAAAACTGCATATTGCATTGACTTCAGTTTTATCACAGTACCATATATTGCCATTTTATAGCTGATTTTGGCTACCACTGTACCACTGTCTGGAAAAGATTCACATAAAATGTCCTGATATACCCCAAAAGCAGCGCTGAGATTTTTTGCAAGATGTGGGTCATTGTTTTTTAATATAACTGATAAATCGCCACAATCAACCATACGTTTGTCAATAACATCAGCAGAAGCAGAAAGCAAAATGGAAGCTAAATTTATCTCTTTACCTGAGATGATTTGGCTCCTGACTCGAGCAGAGACTGCAGCAGCTAGCGGGATGAATAGAGATCCAGTGGAAGGACTTTGAGACTTCCGGAACGGAATTGGCCAGTTGGCTATACGAGGAACCTTAAGAGACAATTGAGCATTATGTCTTGGAGCTGCGGGGGAGGATTCTGTTTTTAGAAACAGAGATGGAGAAGGTCTAGGATCTTCCACATCAAAAAATTCAGGAAATTCCCCCAGAAGGCTTGCTTCTTCACCTGAGCTGATATCTAAATTCATAATGATCCGCACAGGAAACACACTGGAGCAGCCGAACGAGAGTGAACTCTGATGTACAGCGGAGATGAATGGCTTGAGGTAAGATATAAAACCCTTTCTAGTTGATCATTGGACAAATGACGAATGAAATACTTGCCATTTGAACAGAAATGTGTTTATATACAAACATATTACATAAAGCGCAACCTCAAAAAATGGTAACAAATTAAATAAACAAATATTTGAAAATAAATTTGTGTATATACAGGTATATTGTGTACATACAAAACTGTACAATTGAAACGATGTAAATGAGTATCATTTTTTTTTTTTTTAATAAATCGGTTTATATTGTCTACATAACAAAGTGCATACATGCAACCGAAGCTATGTGTTTATGCACAGACATACTATAATCAAAATTACATGAATAAATAAACATTTGAACAGAATGGGCATAATTTACAATTGTTTACAAAGTCTAAGTGCTGGAACAAATCACACAGATCCTGCGCTTTTCAATATGTGCAGTGCCCTTACCCACAGACTGTCTTTGCACATTTGGCACAGCTATCAACAGTAACCCAGGCTTCTGGCACCAAATGCTCCACAGGCATATACTAGTGCAATGAAAGCTTCTAATTACTCCAAAGGCATTGACCAGGAATCATCTTGTAGTTGTCGGTGGGCTTCTGCTTCAGTGCAATGTTGTTTGTGGTGAAGCGTATGCATGTCAATCAATAGGCGAAAAGCATTCAATGCACTCTCATCATGTTGCATTTTGCATATGCCGTGGGTCCTGGAACTTCACTCAAAATATTATGTTCACCCCTTCTACCTGCAGCTTCAACACCAGGATTTATAGTGTTCCAAACAGTGCCATCATTACCAGCCTCCTGAGTGCCAGGTGGTGCTGGCGCTACCATTGGAGAAGCGGCTGCCACAGGGGAAGTAGTGGCTGGATCAGGTGCAGGGGCTGATGCAGGTGAAGTGGATGGCATCCTTGCAGTGGCTGCCACAGGATTGTTTCTTCTCCCATGGGATCTCCTTCACCCTCTTCGCACACTAGGTTCTGGTACTTCTCTGGCATCCTTCTCACTGTCACTGCTGCTAGAAGATTCATCTTCGCAAACAAAGTCTGCTTCAGAGCCAGATTCGTCATTGTCTGCTCTCTGCTTCATTGTTTGGTAAACTTTGCAGTAATTCCAAACACTGCTTTGCTGTCCTCTGTCTCCCGCGATCCATTTTCAACATGTATTGGAGTAACAATGAATTTCTTAGAAAAACGAGTGAATTGTATAGTAAACAGTGCAGACAGACAGCCAGATGCCTTGCGCTCTCAAGGCTGATTGATGGGCTGTCAGGAGGCTCATTGAAGCAATAAAAATGTCAGAAGACCGCTTACTTGAGGAATGCAGACTGATAAAATCAAACTGCAATACATGCCGGCAAGTCCCGACTGATAAATTATATTTAGGAAAAGTCAGTAAAGCACGGCTCCGTATCTTAAACACACGCACCGCAATCTAAATTTAAATTCCAAAAACGATCAAAATGACCACCTTGGTCGTTCTAGTGTTAAATTGAAGCTTTCAGAAAAAAACAAGTTAAAGATTTAGTGGATCAAAACATGGGCGGTTTCCAGAAATCGAGAAGAGTGTTGGTGATTTTTTAATTCAACAACGAAATTCTGGCTTACCTGTCAGTCGAGACGTGATTCGTGCCAAAGTCCGTGAGGTGGCTGATGCAGCTAGCATACAGCGTTCACAATTTAAAGCAAGTTTAGGTTGGGTGGAGAAGTTTATGAAATGTCAAGGCTTTGCATGCAAACCTCTGTGTGTCAGAAGCTGCCTGACGAATTCGAATAGAAGCTTGTACAATTCCTGGAGCCTTGCTAAAATTGAATGGATGCTTACAACCGATGCAGTTAAGAAAACACTGCGTGACCATAAAACAGACCTGGACATCTGTGTGAACAAGCCATTTAAAGATACACTTAAACATCTTTATCAGAAATGGCTTGGGAGTTGCGATAAACAACTGACACTTACTGGACAAATGCACCGTGCACCTCTGCCCCTCTGTGTGAATGGATTGTCAACAGAGACTGTGGTGCACTCCTTCAAAAAATGTTATATATCAAACTAGTTTGACGGAACAGAAGATGACGTTGTCTGAGAGATGTCAAGCAATAAAGAGGGCTCCTCCAACTCAGAAGATGAGGACAATGGAGAGATTTGTTGTTGTACAGATACCATGTGTTCATTTACCATTATTACAATATGCATTACCAATATGCCTAATAGACGAGTTTGTAGCATTTCAACATTGCTACAACTGTTTATGTAAGATGTGTGTATTGTTTTAATTTTTTTTTTTACATTTTGACCACATATGTAACTGAGATGGATCTACCAGTGAGCAGGAGGATAATAGGAAATGTAGTTCTGAGAGGTCCATGCGGGTACATGTGAAGCCATCTTGAGGCAAGGAATGCAATTTAAAAATTTTAAAAAGTGGTCAAAATGGAAAAAAAATAAAATAATTAAAAACAATACACACACCTTACTTAAACAGTTGTAGCAACACATGGAAACATGTAACACAATAAAATAAAAAGGTCCTTATGTACCCTTTAAATTCGAAGGAATACGGTACCTCTCTGACCTTATTGCCATTAAGTGTTTTTATTTTTTTTGCTACTGATTCATTTATCTGGCAAAAGGCCATCCGACTTGAATGCATTGAACATATTTGATTGTACAGGAGGCATCATAGTTCTCTACTGTCATTGAAAAAATAAAATGTATTTTCTAAAGTTTATTGCAAACACCCATTACTGTGTATGTGGGTTACCTGCCTCCACTATCCCTGTTGTTTCTATCTCAAGGGACAGATGCCATTTAATTTAATTTAATTTAATTTAATTTAATTTAATCTAAATGGAGATGAAAGCTGAATGATACATTTTCTGTTCTTTTTTTAGTTACTTGGTGAGGAACGATTTCAAGATATTGAAAAAATTAAAACTATCGGGAGCACCTACATGGCTGTGTCAGGACTGTCACCTGAAAAACAGGTATTACTCCTCTGCATGTACTCCACATTTGCTAATGTATGTATATTTTAACATTTCATCTGTTGGTTATTGCACCAATTATGCCAGCTGCATGCTATAACACATCAAGAAATCCCATTCTTCACATCAGCTGTACCACAATGACTTTCTACCATGCTTTATTCTCAATATTGTGCTTATGCAATTGCAAAATTGCTCTTTATATGTATAGAAAACTAAAAGATTAAACCTTAAATTAATTTTTATTGAAAGTGTCTTCCACAAGCACAAAATACTTTAGCTGTAAAGTCTACAAATTGTCTTGAAGAATTTATTACAGCTTAATTGTTAATTCATTTACTTTTTTATTTTTATATTGCAGCTTGAGTGTATTGTTTTAATACTACATTTTTATACACAATGGTATGAACATTTTATCTTTACAATAATGACGCTCTGCACCTTTACATTTTAAACAGCAAGCTGTCATTCTCACGACCAGTTAAGATCTTTTCTCACTAAGTGCGTCCTGTCAAAGCTTCAGCGTCCAGTGTATTTTGACGCCGTCAAGTTGCTTTCACACCAAAGGCGTCAATCAATCTAAAGTCACTGAACACAACATTTCCTTAGTCTCAGAATTACATTTTTTATATCTTTCAGCACTGAGTGCTGTAACATCAGTACTATTTCATGAGCACTAATAATAGTTATATGTATTTTGCAGAACAAATTTAAATGAGAATGTGTTATAAATATTTAATATACATTATTAGGGTGGGTGAAGCAGGCATCTGGCGATTCTGCCTCTAAGGAGAGTTCTGCTCAGAATGATCGGTGCTGTTCATGAATTTTGCAGTTTACTCGTTGTATAATTGAATACTAATCAGTGAGGCACAATCTTTCTGCATTATTTAGAAGTATAAATACTTTATTGGTTTTTGTTTTATTTCCCTTTTAAAAAAGTACAATTTCAGAAATATCATCATCTCAAGCGTTTTGAAGCTGGTCGAAAATTTAAGTATAGTAAAAGAATTGAAGAAGAAATACCATGTGCAACTTATTTTTATTTTTGCTTGTAGTTTCTTTCTGTGATCTCAAAACTCCGCCCTGGTCAAAATATGATGACAGCGCGAAATGCTGCAGTTCCATGGCATCGAGTTTTTGTTTTTTAGCGCTACTCTTATTCAAGCTCCATTTCGAGTCTTTGTCGATGTTGATTCATGTTTGTAGACAGTCTAAGCTTTCTGACAGTATAGGCCTGTGACAGGCTGGCTCGCAGTGGTGATGTGTGGTGACGTCACGACCAGGGAGTAACTGAAACCAAACAATGGATGGGCGGGTGAAGCTGAATGCTACGGCACTCAGCTGATTTATTAACAAACAAAACAAAAGGATTTAAACAAAACAACAAAGCCAAGGGCACGAGGGCCAAACGAATCAGACAGACAAACAAGTAAGTGTCGTGCTGGCTAATCCAGCACGTTTTAGCAATTGTTAAATTCCTCTCTATCGCCCCGTACCTCCTCTCTGTACACCCCACCCTGCAGTACGGACAGCTGCAGGTTCTTATACTCTGGCCGAGGGGTTAACTAGCTGTTAATTATCTTATTACCCCTCGGCCACAGTCTGCACGCTAGTTAAATAATCAGTAGCTGATCAGTCATGCATCCTCACAGGGTTTTTAAAAATAAATAAGAAAAGACGTGGCGCTTTTAACTGCACCGCAAACAAAAATACAAATAATAATAAATAGGGGCGGGACACTCCGCCACACATGCCCCCCCTTGGACACCTCCCCCCTTTTATTCCCTAAAGTCCTGGCTAGCAGTCCCGCGCAGGAACAGGGGCAGCAACGGGCCAAAGGTGGCGACCCACGGTGGGATGTCCTCCTCCCACCCCAACAACTGTAGTGTCCCAATGGACCACGCACAGGCCGGCTCCTCTGGCCAGAAAAATTTTGGGGGTGGTCTCCAGACCTGCCCCCCCTTCTTCATGGCCGGCAGCTCCCCTCCGTGGGGCTCCGGCCACCCTCTCTCCTGCAGCGCAATTGCTGCGGGGGAAGCTGGTCTCCTGACCTCCCCCCCCTTCTTCATGGCTGGCAGCTGCCCTTCATGGGGCTCCAGCCACAATATTTCCTGCCGCGAAAGTGAGGCTGGGGGAGCTGGTCTCCTGCCCCCCCCCTTTTCCGTGGTCGGCAGCTCCCCTTCATGGGGCTCCAGCCACAATATTTCCAGCCGCGAAAGTGCGGCTGGGGGAGCTGGTCTCCTGACCTCCCCCCCCTTTTCCGTGATCAGCAGCTCCCCTTCATGGGACTCCAGCCACAGTATTTCCTGCCGCAAAAGTGCGGCTGGGGGAGCTGGTCTCCTGACCTCCCCCCACCTTTTCCATGGCCGGCAGCTCCCCTTCATGGGGCTCCAGCCACAGTATTTCCTGCCGCATGGCAGGACTGGTAACGACCCCAGGCAAAACAGGACCCTCGGGAGGCGATGGCAGCAGCTGCAGACCCTTGGCAGGCAACGGCAGCAGCAGCGGACCCTCGGGAGGGGACGGCAGCAGCAGCGGACCATTGGGAGGCGACGGCAGCAGCAGCGGACCCTCGGGAGGCGACGGCAGCAGCAGCAGCGGACCCTCGGGAGGCGAACTCGGGAGGGGAGCCCCTGGCCATGGAGGCGGCAGCGGGAGCTCCACTTCTCCCTCGTTCCCTGTAACTGCTGGCTCTCCAGGCGATGCGGAGCAACAGGCAGCCCCAGGCGATGCGGAGCAATAGGCAGCCCCAGGCGATGCGGAGCAACAGGCAGCCCCAGGTGATGCGGAGCAACAGGCATCCTTGGGCGATGAGGAGCAACAGGCATCCTTGGGCGGTGCGAAGCAGGCATCCTTGGGCGGTGCGTAGCAGGCATCCCTGGGCGGTGCGTAGCAGGGCAAGAGCAGTCCTTCCTATGACGGTGGATGTGGAACCAGCAGGTATTCACCCTCTGCTGGTGGAGGTGGGAGGGGAAAGCAGTCCTCCCACGGCGGCTGAGGCGGAACCAGCAGGCATTCACCCTCTGCTGGTGGAGCTGGGAGCGGCAAGCAGCCCTCCCACAGCGGTTGAGGCGGAACCAGCAGGCATTTACCCTCTGCTGGTGGAGGTGGGAGGGGCAAGCAATCCTCCCACGGCGGTTGAGGCGGAACCAGCAGGCATTCACCCTCTGCTGGTGGAGGTGGGAGCGGTAAGCTGTTCTCCCACGGCGGTTGAGGCGGAACCAGCAGGCATTCACCCTCTGCTGGTGGAGGTGGGAGGTAGAGGCAGCTCCTGCTGCTCTGCTCCTGGCGGTGGAGGTGGCGGAGGCAGAGGCAGCTTCTGCTGCTCTGCTCCTGGTGGTGGAAGCGGTGGAGGTGGCGGAGACAGAGGCAGGTCCCGCTGCTCTGCTCCTGGTGGTGGAAGCGGTGGAGATGGTGGAGGCAGAGGCAGCTCTTGCTGCTCTGCTCCTGGTGGTGGAGGCAGAGGCAGCAGGTATTCTTCCTCTGCTGCTGGAGGCCTGGGCGCTGGATGCACGGGCTCCCCCTTCCGGCGCTGGATACACGGGCTCCCCCTTCTGGGTGCTGAATGCACGGGCTCCCCTTCTGGGCGCTGGATGCTCGCTCCCCCTTCTGGGCTGGATGCTCGCGCTCCCCCTTCTGGGCTGGATGCTCGCGCTCCCCTTTCTGGGCGCTGGACACAACGGGACTTCGGGCTCATCCCTTTCCTCATCTGTGTCCTGGTCGACCTCTGGGCAGCTTTCCTCCTCATGCCCAAATCGATGGCAGTACGTGCACCACTCCTCCATGGAGTCCTCCCTTTGTACCCACCATGCGAGATCCCATGGCCGGAGCTCAGGATCCATCCTCTGGTTTCCACTGTCCCTCTGTTGTGGGGGCTGGCCATTCCTCTCTCTTCCCCTTTTTCTTCCCATTTTTTTATTTTTCTTTTATATATTTATTTTTTTCCAAACAAAAAAGACCACTATTTTGGAAAGAAAAAGAACACACAAAAAAGCAGCTTTGCTGTTCCTGGCCCGGCTCCTGGAGGCGTTGTTTGTCCCACGCAGGACACCATATGTGACAGGCTGGCTCGCAGTGGTGAGGTGTGGTGACGTCACGAACCAGGGAGTAACTGAAATCAAACAATGGATGGGCGGGTGAAGCTGAATGCTACGGCACTCAGCTGATTTATTAACAAACAAAACAAAAGGATTTAAACAAAACAACAAAACCAAGGGCACGAGGGCCAAACGAATCAGACAGACAAACAAGTAAGTGTCGTGCTGGCTAATCCAGCACGTTTTAGCAATTGTTAAATTCCTCTCTATCGCCCCGTACCTCCTCTCTGTACACCCCACCCTGCAGTACGGACAGCTGCAGGTTCTTATACGTATCGTGCTGGTGTATAAACCAGCACGCTTAGAATTGTTTATATTTTAATAACACTCTCTCCTTGCTCGCTCTCCCGTACTCTCCTCTGTACACTCTTCGCTTTAGCGCGGACAGCTGGAGGCTTTTATATCCTGGCCGAGGGGTTAACTAGCTGTTAATGATCTTATTACCTCTCGGCCACAGTCTGCACGTGTTTGGTAAGGATGCATGACTGTCAGCTAGTTAAATAATCAGTAGCTGATCAGTCATGCATCCTCACGGGGTTTTTAAATATTAATAATAAAAGACGCGGCGCTTTTAACTGTGCCGCAAACAAAAATACAAATAATAATAAATAGGGGCGGGACACTCCGCCACAAGGCCCTTGATCTTAGGATATACAGAAAGGTGAAAAAGACGTATTTCTTTCCTTTACTCTGAAATTTAAAAACCAATCGGGGCCAAAGTAAGATTTACACTATTTGCTGTTGAAGGTGTCTATAATGCATCGTCATTTAAACCAAGAGCCTATCATGGATGGCATTTTAGATCTGTGGGCAGAAACATGATCCGTGCTTGAAAAATTTGCAACAGTGATTCGGGTGGGGCGGAGCGAGCTTCACCCAGTGTTGAGTGTATGATACAGGGTTTTTTTTTTAACCTCAAAAATATGCTTTATAAATGATTGCAACACAGGGATAATAATATTTTTTAACACTAGAACCGCCAGGTTTATGCTACTACCTAGAACCGCCAGCAGTAGTCATTTTGACGGGTACATTTTAAACAGCTTTGATATGAAAATGAAACACAAACTATCAGATACAACTTAAGTTTTATTTATGAACATCATATCTAACATTTGCATAGCAGAAACACTGTATTTAAATGAAAACATAAACATAAAAGGCTTTATTTTTTAAATTAGCGCATATAATGCATGAAGTAAAAAATAAAAAACTGTAATAAAATAAACATTTCAAAAGAAGATACGGTGTAAACAGTGGTAAACTGTTATATGTACATACAAAATTGTGAAAACAAAGTCATTATTTACAAAAATAACAAAAGGCTTTTTTTCACATTAGCCTTGAAAATGAAAAACTATAATAACATAAACATTTCAAAAGAAAATATTGTGTAACCAGCTGTAAACTGGTTATATGTAGACCTACATACACAATTGTAAAATCGAAATAATTATTTATACAAAATAACATAAAAAAAGAAAATAACTCGGTTGCCATTGTGTAACGGGAATGCGCATTTAGGGAAACATACTTCAAAGTAGCCCCCATATTCGCACAATCCACACAGATGTAACACTTATCAACTTGTGTGCATTTACCACATACTGCTCTTTCACACTGGGCACAGATATCAGAAGTTTTATTTTTACTGCATTTAGCTACCTGGCATTGTTTTCTGTTGCGTGTGTCACTTGATGGCTGCTCACTGTATCCAGGTTCAGCTGCTTTTCTCTGCCGCTTTGCAGTTTTCTGATCGAAATGTTTCTGCCAAAGCTCCGTGGCTAGCATCATAAGAGATCTCTCCTACTGATATTTTCCCCGGTGTACAAAACTAAGGAATTGATGGCTGCCATGTCCAGTACAATGTAAAATACAGCACCTGGACACCGGTGATTGCTGTCGCTGAGTACTAAGTTTTGCGCAGATGGTGGAAATGCTCTTCTTTGTTTACTGTTGCAACCAGGGTTTTTTTTTCTTCAACTGTTTTGCTAATTACAGTGAAATATATATATATATATATATATATATATATATATATATATATATATATATATATATATATATATCAATGGCAAAAACCTTGTTAAAGTAACGTTAAGGTTTGTTTGCAAATGTCCAAAAGGTTAGGAAATTGCAAGTTAAGGTAGCCACGCAACCTTAACGCTGCACCCTTATGTGTATGTTTCCTGTCACACTTGACATCACATATGACATCATCAATGACATGGGCAATGACATCACTAAGTACATGACAAATTCTCCCTGAAGACTGGCCATACGGAAGTCATTGTGATTGGTAACATGTTCAGTAACTGCATTCCCACAATCTTTGCTGTCAAGCTCATTATTTCACCAGTGTTCTAAATAAAACTAAACTCAGAATACAGTAAAGCTCATTAATTAGTTGGGACCTTCCACAAGCCATATTCCTCCAAACTCTAATACTGGAATCCACAACATTGGCTTTCTTGTATGAACTACACTGTTTCATATGGAAAAATGAGTCACTGCATTTTCTACAGTATTATTATTCATTTTATTTTTGCACTGTTACCCATTCTTCTTTCAAACTTTACAGTTCATTAAGAATTCTTGCTAACATAATCTTATGGCTGGAAGCCAATTATGACATTGAAATGTTGAGGTAAAATTGCAGATTTCTGCAGTTCAATGAAGTACATAAAGCAGAAGTGGATTGTAATGTGTGGATTTTATGCTTCCAAGAAACATAAAACACTGCTTTGTGTACCACAGTATACATGGAGCAGCAGTATACCATACAGTACTACAGAACATTCCTTTTCTATTTCACTGGCGTCTTCTGAGTGAAATTTAATGGCGAGTGTTATCTTACATGTAGGGTTTCACATATTGCATGTCCCATCCATTTTCAGGTTTCCTTTCCAAACATCAGATACTCATCACTACATACCTCAACATGAATTAAACATTTCTGAGTTCAAGGAAATCTGTTGTTGGTTAAAGCACATTTCGACAGCAAAGATAATGCAGTTACTGAACATGTTACCAATCACAATGACTTCCGTATGGCCAGTCTTCGGGGAGAATTTGTTATGTGCTTAGTGATGTCATTGATGATATCATAGGTGATGTCAAGTGTGACAGGAAACATACACATAAGGGTGCAGAGTTAAGGTTGCGTGGCTACCTTAACTTGCAATTTCCTGACCTTTTGGACATTTGCAAACAAACCTTAACGTTACTTTAACAAAGTTTTTGCCATTGAATTTCCATAGTTTTGCAGAAGGCGTCTTGGGAAATCAAACAACCAACAAGAAAGAAGTATGTAAAGATTTTTTTTAAAAGTCAGGTTTATTGAGGCAAAATCAGATGTTGTTAATCCCTGCCCCTGAGGCTAGAGGAGGGGGGAAAGCAAAGACTGTCCCTGGAGGCTGGAGAGGTGGGGACAGCAACGGCTGCCCTGGTGGCTGGAGAGGTGGGGACAGCAACGGCTGCCCTGGTGGCTGGAGAGGTGGGGACAGCAAGGACAGTACCTGAGGCTGAAGACGTGGAAGCAGCAATGGCTGTACCGAGGCCCGAGAGGTGGGGAAAGCAAAGGCTGTACCTGAGGCTGGAGAGGTGGGGACAGCAATGGCTGCCTTGGAGGCTGAAGAGGTGGAAGCAGCAATGGCTGTACCTGAGGCTGGAGAGGTGGGGACAGTAATGGCTGTACCTGAGGCTGCAGATGTGGCGACAGCAACGGCTGTACCTGAGGCTGGAGAGGTGGGGACAGCAATGGCTGCCTTGGAGGCTGAAGAGGTGGAAGCAGCAATGGCTGTACCTGAGGCTGGAGAGGTGGGGACAGTAATGGCTGTACCTGAGGCTGCAGATGTGGCGACAGCAACGGCTGTACCTGAGGCTGGAGAGGTGGGGACAGCAATGGCTGCCTTGGAGGCTGAAGAGGTGGAAGCAGCAACGGCTGTACCTGAGGCTGGAGAGGTCGGGACAGCAGTGGCTCTATCTGAGGCTGGAAAGATGGGGAAAGCAAGGGCTGTACCTGAGGCTGAAGAGCTGGTGACATTATTTGAACAGTACTGCCAGGGAGCAGTTATTTTTCATGTTGTGTGGCTCTGTCCACTCTCTCTAGAAAGATCATGTAAGAATCCTTCAGGTTTTTAGGCAGACGGATGCGTTGTGTGCAATTTAAGGTCTTGATGCCATATTGGATTTGTCATTGCTTCTTCTCTCTTCTATCTGTCAGGCGCATCTTTCAAGTCTTGTCAGTTCTTACCTGAATTAGATAGGAGATATTTGGATCAACCACCAAAGGAAAAAAAGGTTTCTGAAATGTAATAAATAGAATTCTGTATAGTGATTTGGATATCTGAAAATGTATATAATAATCTGTGATAAGAACATAAGAACATAAGAAAGTTTACAAACGAGAGGAGGCCATTCAACCCATCTTGCTTGTTTGGTTGTTAGTAGCCTATTGATCCCAGAATCTCATCAAGCAGCTTATTGAAGGATCCCAGGGTGTCAGCTTCAACAACATTACTGGGGAGTTGGTTCCAGACCCTCACAATTCTCTGTGTAAAAAAGTGCCTCCTATTTTCTGTTCTGAATGCCCCTTTATCTAATCTCCATTTGTGACCCCTGGTCCTTGTTTCTTTTTTCAGGTCAAAGAAGTCCCCTGGGTCGACATTGTCTATACCTTTAAGGATTTTGAATGTTTGAATCAGATCACCGCGTAGTCTTCTTTCTTCAAGACTGAATAGATTCAATTCTTTTAGCCTGTCTGCATACGAGATGCCTTTTAAACCCGGGATAATTCTGGCTGCTCTTCTTTGCACTCTTTCTAGAGCAGCAATATCCTTTTTGTAACAAGGTGACCAGAACTGAACACAATATTCTAGGTGAGCTCTGACTAATGCACTGTAAAGTTTTAACATTACTTCCCTTGTTTAAATTCAACACTTCTCACAATATATTCGAGCATCTTCTTGGCCTTTTTTATAGCTTCCCCACATTGTCTAGATGAAGACATTTCAACATAAACTCTTAGGTCTTTTTCATAGTTCCCTTCTTCAATTTCAGTATCTCCCATATGATATTTATAATGCACATTTTTATTGCCTGCATGCAATACTTTACACTTTTCTCTATTAAATTTAATTTGCCATGTGTCTGCATAGTTCTGAATGCTGTCTAGATCATTTTGAATGATCTTTGCTGCTGCAACAGTGTTTGCCACTCCTCCTATTTTTGTGTTGTCTGCAAATTTAACAAGTTTGCTTACTATACCAGAATCTAAATCATTAATGTAGATTAGGAATAGCAGAGAACCTAATACTGATCCCTGTGGTACACCACTGGTTACCTCGCTCCATTTTGAGGTTTCTCCTCTAATCAGTACTTTCTGTTTTGTAGATGTTAACCACTCACTAATCCATGTGCATGCATTTCCTTGAATCCCTACTGCGTTCAGTTTGAGAATTAATCTTTTATGCAGGACTTTGTAAAAAGCTTTCTGGAAATCTAAATAAACCATGTTGTATGCTTTGCAATTATCCATTTTCAATGTTGCATCCTCAAAAAAGTCAAGTAGGTTAGTTAGACACAATCTCCCTTTCCTAAAACCATGCTGACTGTCTCCCAGGATAGTGTCTTGGTTAGATAAGTATTCACCCCCCTGAGTCAATACTTAGTAGAACCACCTTTGGCAATTACAGCTGTGAGTCTTTTGGGGTCAGTCTCTACAAGGTTTGCACATCTGGATCGTGCAATATTCATCCATTCTTCTTGGCAAAATTGTTCAAGGTCTGTCAAGTTGGATGGGGATCGTTGGTGGACAGCAATCTTCAAGTCTTGCCACAGATTCTCAATCAGATTCAAGTCCGGGCTTTGACTGAGCCACTCAGCACATTCACTTTCTTGTGTTTAAGCCACTCCAGTGTCGCTTTGGCTGTGTGCTTGGGGTCATTGTCCTGCTGAAGGTGAATCTCCGTCCCAGTCGTAGGTCTTTTGCAGACTGAAGCAGGTTTTCCTCAAGGATTTGCTTGTATTTAGCGCCATCCATTTTGCCCTCTACCCTGACAAGCTTCCCAGTCCCTGCCGATGAAAAGCATCCCCAGAGCATGATGCTGCCACCACCGTGCTTTACAGTAGGGATGGTGTTACCTGGGTGATGTGCTGTTTTGGGTTTGCGCAAGACATAACGCTTTGCATTTAGGCCAAAAAGTTCAATTTTTGTTTCATCGGACCACAGAATCTTTTGCCACATCTTTTCAGAGTCTCCCACATGCCTTTTTGCAAATTCCAAGTGGGATTTTACATGGGCTTTTTTCAGAAATGGCTTCCTTCTTGCCACTTTTCCATACAGGCCAGATTTGTGGAGTACCTGAGCTATAGTTGAAACATGGACAGTTTCTTCCATCTCAGCCATGGAACGCTGTCTTTCAGAGATGTCATTGGCCTCTTGCTGGCTTCTTTGACCAATGCCCTTCTTACCCGGCTGCTCAGTTTGGGAGGACATGACTGTGTAATCTGATCAATGCCTTTGTAATCTTTTTATACCCCTCCCCTGATCTGTGCCTTTCTACAACTTTATCCCGGAGTTGTTTTGAACGCTCCTTGGTCTTCATGGCAGTGTCTTTGCTTTGAATGCACTTCCCAACAGTGGGACCTTAAAGAGACAGGTGTATTTAATCTGAAATCATGTGAACCACTTTTATTGCACACAGATGGACTCCATTTAACTTATTGTGTGAATTCTGAAGGCAATTGGTTTCACCTGAGCGTATTTAGGAGTGTCATAGCAAAGGGGGTGAATACTTATCGAATGAAGACTTTTCAGGTTTTTATTTTTAATTGATTTGTTTTTTCAGGTTTTTATTTTTAATTGATTTGTTTTTTCACCCCCCCATTTTTTCACACATTGAAAGTGTTGAGTAGGTTGTGTAAATCAAAGGAAAAAAATCCCATTTAAATGCATCAAGATTTAGGGTTGTAACACAACAAACTGAAAACGTCCAAGGGGGGTGAATACTTACTATAGGCACTGTATCTGCAGTAAGGACTGTGAGAAATGCTGTGCCCATGCCATGCCATGCCAGTGAGGCATGTTTTTGGGAGGCTTGCTTGTTCACTTCTGTAATTCTGTTGAAAGTAAATTAAAATGTTCTCCAAAATTAAACATTGCTCAACAAAATACTTAAGTCTGGTTGGGTAAACATGTTTTGGAAAACTGTAGATAAACGAGAGGTTTATCTGCTTTCTAGTCTTTTTTTCTGTCTTCTATCTTTCCGAAACCCATTTCTTGGACACTGTAGGTGCCTGCCTGTGTGCTGTGACCTTCCTGCTCTCTTTTTTTTTGGTTTGTTAAGGGGCAGTCCTGTAGCCTACTCAGAAACAACCATTCACAATCTAAATGTCTTGTTATTATTAAGGAAAACAATATATATGGTTTAATTTTGAACACAGCAGTCAAAACAAGTATTTACGGCCGGTATGAAAGCCTCCATAAGATGTACAGTATTCTAAAAAAAATTGTTACACTGGACGCTGACACTCTGACGCGACATGCTTGGTGGGGAAAGAACTCTAGACTCGGAGACAGGCAGACTTGCTTACTTGCTTGCAGTGTGTCGCTCAACACTAACAAAAGTGTTTACTGTATCTTAAACCCTTAACTGCTATTTAAAAAAAAAAAAAATTGTTGGATTTCTGTTATTTGTACACAGGATCTCTTATCGAGCAAATAATGGGTAGGTGGTTCCAATTTCATTATATTACACAGATAAAATACCATTGATGTAACACAGTTGTTAAACCTAATTCATAACTTGTTTCAATGCTAGCACTACCTTGTGCTGTGATACACCCAGAGAGAATTTAAAATAGTCTTCGTGTAGCTTTCATTTCTGTTCAATGAGGATCAACACAGGGTGGGAAGGCAGTGCAGTATCCCGTAGTACCCCATAGGCAAGGAGTGCTGAGCAGTCTAAGATATAAAAAGTAAAAAACGACCAGGATGCACATAAGTCTTCCCCAAGATCCTGGATCGTGCGGAGGCCTTTGTCATCAAAAATATGTATATTTCTTGTGGACCAGGCTGGATAGGTAAAAGGCTGAGAGCCTGTCAGTAGATGGGAATTATTCAAAATAGGTGAGAGCATGGAATTTCAGAGGGTTGCCAAGAAAACTGTCAATTTTCTTCAATATATCCAATGAGTTTTAAATAATTGGGCCTATTCGAAGAGAGAAAGCCCTATTTTTAGGGGTGGAAAATAAGAGATCTTGAAGCCTAATTGGTTTAATTAGGCTTCTTCAATTGGTTGCCTCGGAGCTGTCACCCTTAAATCCAGCCATGATTTAAAAACCCTTTGCTGAAAGGCCCAATAATAATACTTAAAATCAGGCACAGCCAAACCACTCAAAGTTTTGGGGCACTGCAAGGTCATCAGTTTAATTCTTGGCCTCTTGCCCCTCCAAATAAAACCAGTTATTATGGAGTTAATTTGTTCTAGCTGTTTATTAGGAGTGAGATAAAAAGCATGACAAAAATAATTATCCCAGTGAGTATATTCATTTTTATAATAGAGAGCCCATCATGTAATGTGAGCTATAAGGGAGACCATCTTGCCAAATCTGTTTTTATTTTATTCAAGGAATCTCCCATATTTTATTTACAAATCTGTTGGAAATTGGGGAATATCTTAATACCCATGAAGGTAAAACCTGTAAGCTGTGTTTGAAAAGGGATATGAGGGGGAGAGGGGTATTCTTAGTCAAAAGGTTCAGAGGCATAACTGACCCTGTCTGCCCCCACGCAGTAGGATTGCGGATCATATTAAGCTAAAGTGTTCCAGAGCTGCCCATTGGTAATTCCATTCGAGGCGGTCGAATGCTTTCTCAGCATCTAAAGAAAATACTGCGCAAGAGAGTGGTTCGTGTGGGGCCAAGTTTAGAATACAAAAAAACAACTTATATTGTCAGATGCAAGTCGGTCTTTCAAGAAACCTGTCTGATCATGGTGTATTAGGTTGCTTATACATAATCCCAGCCTCCTGGAAACAGCCTTTGCAAATCATTTTAAATTGGAGTTTAATAACGATAGAGGCCTATAGTGAGAATATTCTAGTGGATCTTTGCTTTTTTAACAAGTAAGGAAATCAATGCCGATTCTGATCTCTATGAATGAGCCAGTTTGCAGTTATAAATCAATAGAACTTAGTATTAGTGGACCAACTTGATCCCATATCGAGAACAATAGCTTTCGTTTCTGCATAGATTGTGCTGCTGGCTCCAAGTATTGCAGTGTTAAATGAGTCTCTAAAAGCTCAACCTGATGAGCAGTTAAGCTAGGTAATTCGAGTAGGTCTAAAAAATCCCTGATTTTAACCAGATCTGGTGTGAATAAAAGTATTGAAAAACATTATTGACCTGCTCAAATTCAGAACGCAAGACACAATTGCAGTCCTTAATTGCATCAATAGAAGCTAAATGTTCAGATTGTTTTAACCTTAATGCAAGTAATCTACTCAGCCGTTCTGCGCATTCATAATAAAGCTACCTAAATTGCGATTTCGTGGAAATCGGGAAATTGAGGGGTCACCACGAAGTTAACCTCTTTTAGGGGCCAATGTATACCGGACAAGTACGAAGAAAAAAAAAAGAAACATTGTTTAAATGAACTACTGCACAACGCAAGCAACACAAACTATGTATCTTCCATCTGTAGATAGTCTTTTTTTATTCCTTCACCGTCCTGTGTGCATTGCACTTAGGCAAAAGAAAAAAAAAACACCTTTAGACAAGTAACATTTACCAAAAAAATACTCCAAAGCGGTTAACGTTCTTGTTTACTATTCAAATGACAACGATGTTTTAATCCGCCTGTGCGTCTGTACTGGCTTTTCTGTGACATGTACTGTACAGTAGGGTGTGGGTCAAAGTCAGTGTTGTGATTGTTTTGATTTAGGTTGCTAAAATCTAGTTTTCAGCATTGGATGTAAAATACCAGAAATGGACAACAAAGCAAAAAAAGCAAAGTATATTTTGGATGATGATCGTGTCAAGATATTTCCCAAAGAAACTGTACATGCAGATGGAGGTAATTGTATTGCACATCTTGTAATATATCTTTTGAGAAAATATGATCAATTGCTATTTAGCTTCAAAATCACACATTAAACGAAAGGCTACTACAGAGGCTGCTGAACAGAACATAAAATAAACAGCTTTCATAAATCAAACTGGAAAGTCAACCCAGACAAAAAGTATTCCTGTTGGTTGTAGCCAAGTTAAATCAGTACTACATGTACGATCTAGCACAGCCACCTTGCTTCAAACAACCTGCAGCTTACTTTTTAAACACAGTTTAAATGAGCTACTGCACAACGCAAGCAACACAAACTATGTATCTTCCATCTGTAGATAATCTTTTTTTATTCCTTCACCGTCCTGTGTGCATTGCACTTAGGCAAAAGAAAAAAAACCACCTTTAGACAAGTAACATTTACCTGGGACAGCCAGATTACATTTTAGGTTCCCTTTCAATTCGAAAATAACCATCAAGTATGGGATATCGCCTTGAGGCAGTAGGGATTGGCTGAGCTTTATAGCAAAGCTGCCAGTAGTCCTCTGCGCGAGCTGACGTGTAAGCCCGCCCCCCTGGTGGCTTACAATACGCAGCTCGCAGAGATCCACATCCTTTTTTGCCTTCAGCCTATGTAGGACATTGAGCTGGTAAGTTTCTCGTTGAGAATTTTTACATCCACTGATGATACTCGATTAGCTTTTTCAAGCTTGAGAAGCTGGCTATCACCCCTTCTCTGAGTTGATTTCAGTGTTGGTTTTTCTGAGCATTTAATATATATATATATATATATATATATATTATTCACTCTCACGCTTTGCCTCAGCATCGCGTTCTATCCGCGTTGGCCTCTCCGCCGCCTGTCTTTCTTACATATTAATATTAATTAATATTAATATTGTTGTATATATATATATTGGGTTTTTTGTATTTTGTCTGTTCTCTTCCTTCGGTAATAGAATAGAGTTTTAGAGGACTGTGGCAAAGTGCCCCCCCTGTGTGTATTTTGTGTTACGTGTTGTGTGTAAATGTTGTTGTATAGTCATTGGTACACGGGATATAAGCGGGTCTGTGTTTCACATGTATTTAAAAATGTAGGTTTGTATTTAGGCACGAGGATGGCACAAATCACTTTCACGTGCTGGTTAAAATGTAATGTGTGGTCACGGGAGTACACTTAATTAATTCACGTGCAGTTGTACCGAGATTCCAATTGAATGATTGACTAGCAATCGAGTCTCGGTACAACTGCATAAAAAGCTACATGTTTTCACTCACTCGGGGTTGGGTGTTAGTGAGTGGAGAGCGGGTGAGAGAGAGAGAGGAGAAAGAAATATTTATAACAATTGCTATCGCGTGCTGGTAGTACCAGCACGATACTTGTTTTATTTATTTACTCACCGTGTTTGTGTGTCTGTCCATCCACCGTTTGTTACTGTTTAGTCCGTTTTTGTTCGTCTATTTATTTTGGCGCAAGTGCCGTGTCCTGTTTTTTGTGTTCTGTTATTTTGTTTATTAAATGCTGAGCGCGATCACGCGCTCAGCTTCACCAAAAAACTGCGGTTCCCGCTCTGGCCTGAGTCCTGGAGGCGCTGTTATCCCACTTCTGACACCACTTGTGACAGGATGGCTGCAGGGAGGAACTCAGACCAGAACTAGAAACACACAGAGCAGACAGAGACTTGGGGTTTTGGTGAAGCTGAGCGCGTGATGGCGCTCAGCGTTTAATAATCAAACAGAAAATAAAAGGTTTGTACACAAAACAGAAACAGGACACGGCACTTTCGCCAAAATAAATATATAAACAAAACGGACTAAACAGTAACAAACGGTGGACGGACAGACACACAAACACGGTGAGTAAATAAATAAAACAAGTATCGTGCTGGTACTACCAGCACGCGATAGCAATTGTTATAAATATTTCTTTCTCCTCTCTCTCTCTCTCTCACCCGTTCTCCACTCACGAACACCCAACCCCGAGTGAGTGAAAACATGCAGCTTTTATGCTAGTCAATCATTCAATTGGAATCTCGGTACAACTGCACGTGAATTAATTAAGTGTACTCCCGTGACCACACATTACATTTTAACCAGCACGTGAAAGTGATTTGTGCCATCCTCGTGCCTAAATACAAACCTACATTTTTAAATACATGTGAAACACAGACCCGCTTATATCCCGTGTACCAATGACTATACACCAACATTTACACACAACACGTAACACAAAATACACACAGGGGGGGCACTTTGCCACAAGGACGCGTTGTACTCTTGGCCTGCGTAACTTTTGCAGCCTCGGTCTCGCCTACAGCTAGACCCATTGTGGAGTCTGCTACTGCAGTAACTCCAATAAATCCACCCGCGGCTTGAAACATTTCAGCCGTGTGGTAGCTGTAGGGCTTTTTTTCGCACTAGTTCAGTGCTGCTGCACCAAGTGCACCTATACAGTGCACCTATACAGGTGGTTGCCTGACTGAGCACACAGGTAGGTATAGCACAGCACCATTGTCTTTTAAGACAAATACACCTTACCAGCACTGTCACAAAGACAGCCAGAGTGGGTGACGTCAGACCAGAGCCAGGAAATAAATAAACCAAACGAGAGGTGTGTTTGGTGGAGCTGAGCGAATGCTTTCGCTCAGCATTTAATAAATAAACAAAAAGAACACAAAAACAGGACACGGCACTTACACCAAAATAAATAGACGAACAAAACGATGAAACAGTAAACAGACAGTGCACGAACAGACACACAAACAAACACGGTGAGTAAAACACTTATTATTATTCTTATTATATTTTATTTAACCTCCTCTCCACACCCGTTCTCCACTCTCGAACACCCAACCCCGAGTGAGTGAAAACATGCAGCTTTTATGCAGCTGTACCAAGACTTGATTGCTAATCAATCATTCAATTGGAGTCTCGGTACAACTGCACGTGAATTAATAAAGTGCAATTCCCCGTGCTCACATATTACTTTTTACTTGCACGTGAAGTGCTGTGCAATCCTCGTGCCTAACTACAAATATACATTTTTAAACACACGTGAAACACAGACCCGCTTATATCCCGTGTACCAATGCCTATACACCAACATTTACACACAACACGTAACATATAACACAAACTACACACAAGGGCGTGGCCACATTGCCACATATACCCCCCCTTGTGCGCAGCACACATGGCCTCAACGGCCACCTCCCCCCTTAAAAACCCTGCAGTCCAGGACAAAGTCTCGGGCTGGGAAGGGAGGCTTCAGTGGGCCCATGGCTGGCAATGCTGTCAGCACCCCTGCCTGCCGGTAGTGGCACGGCTGACAGCATGCTGGTCCACTCCTGCAGCGAAATTGCTGTGGGGGATGCTGGTCTCCTGACCTCTCCCCCTTTCTTCGTAGCCGGTAGCTCCCTCCTGTGGGGCTCCGACCACAAGAACTCCTGCAGCGAAACTGCTGCTAGGGAAAGTGGTCTCCTGACCTCTCCCCCTGTCTTTGTATCTGGTAGGTCCCCTTTCTGGGGCTCCGGCCCCCGTACTCCCTGTGGTGGAGGTGCGGGAAGCAGAGACAGCTCCTGCTGTTCTGCTCCTGGCAGTGGCGGAGGCAGAGGCAGCTCCTGCTGCTCTGCTCCTGGAGGTGGCGGAGGCAGAGGCAGCTCCTGCTGCTCTGCTCCTGGTGGTGGTGGAGGCAGAGGCAGCTCCTGCTGCTCTGCTCCTGAAAGTGGCAGAGGCAGCTCCTGCTCCTCTGCTCCGGGCGGTGGCGGAGGCAGAGGCAGCTCCTGCTGCTCTGCTCCTAGTGGAGGAAGCGGTGGAGGTGGCGGAGGCAGAGGCAGCTCCTGCTGCTCTGCTCCTAGTGGCGGAAGCGGTGGAGGTGGGAGCAGCGTGTAGTCTCCTGGCGATGGAGGTGCGAGCAGCGTGTAGTCTCCTGACGACGGAGGTGCGAGCAGTGTGTGGTCTCCTACTGTTGCAGCGGACTGGTGCGGCTCCGCCTCTCTTGCAGGGGACTGGTGCGGCTCTCCCGCTCTTGCAGGGGACTGTGGTGGAGGCAGAGGCAGCTCCTGTTCCTCTCCTCCGGGTGGTGACGGTGGGGGAAGTGATACCAGCAGACGTTCACACTCTGCTGGTGGATGGGAACCCAGCAGGCATTCACCCTCTGCTGGTGGACACGGGGACAGCAGGCATTCTTCCTCTGCTGGTGGACACGGGGACAGCAGGCATTCTTCCTCTGCTGGTGGAAATGAGGGCAGCAGGCATTGTTCCTCTGCTGGTGGAGATGGGGACAGCAGGCATTGTTCCTCTGCTGGTGGAGATGGAACCAGCAGGCATTCTCCCTCTGCTGGCAGCTTGGGTCCTAGGGCTGTGGAAGCACTGACTTCCCCCTCTTGGGCTATGGAAGCACCGACTCCCCCCTCTTTAGGCTGTGGACGCACCGACTCCTCCCTTTTGGGCTGTGGACGCACCGGTTCCTCCCTTTTGGGCTGTGGACGCACCGGTTCCTCCCTTTTGGGCTGTGGACACACCGACTCCTCCCTCTTGGGCTGTGGACGCACCGACTCCTCCTTCTTGGGCTGTGGACGCACCGACTCCCCCCTTGGGCTTAGGACGTTCGGGCTCCCCCCACTCAGGGGTAGGACGTTCGGGCTCCTCCCACTCAGGCGTAGGACGTTCGGGCTCCTCCCACTCAGGCGTAGGACATTCGGGCTCCTCCCACTCAGGCGTAGGACGTTCGGGCTCCTCCCCTTTGGGCGCTAGAGAGGACAACAGCCTTGCTAGTAGCGGTGCAGGGCACCTTTTTAACACCGCCTGCAACTGCTGCGCTGATGTTACTCTGGGCCCCCCTTGCTTCTCCTGATCCAGCAGCCAGTCGATCACCTCCTCTGTCACTGGCCTGCAGGATGGGTGCTGCTGTTGTTTCCTCTCTAGCATCTTTCCTCCCTCCATTTCTCCAAAAAAAAATCCTTTTTTTTTTTTCTCTCCAAAAAAAAAAACACACGGTACTCGTGCTCTGGTCTGAGTCTAGGAGGTGCTGTAGATCCCACGCAGGACACCACGTGTCACAAAGACGGCCAGAGTGGGTGACGTCAGACCAGAGCCAGGAAATAAATAAACAAAACGAGAGGTGAGTTTGGTGGAGCTGAGCGAATGCTTTCGCTCAGCATTTAATAAATAAACAAAAAGAACACAAAAACAGGACACGGCACTTACACCAAAATAAATAGACGAACAAAACGATGAAACAGTAAACAGACAGTGCATGAACAGACACACAAACAAACACGGTGAGTAAAACACTTATTATTATTCTTATTATATTTTATTTAACCTCCTCTCCACACCCGTTCTCCACTCTCGAACACCCAACCCCGAGTGAGTGAAAACATGCAGCTTTTGTGCAGCTGTACCAAGACTTGATTGCTAATCAATCATTCAACTGGAGTCTCGGTACAACTGCACGTGAATTAATAAAGTGCAATTCCCCGTGCTCACATATTATTACTTTTTACTTGCACGTGAAGTGCTGTGCAATCCTCGTGCCTAACTACAAATATACATTTTTAAACACACGTGAAACACAGACCCGCTTATATCCCGTGTACCAATGCCTATACACCAACATTTACACACAACACGTAACATATAACACAAACTACGCACAAGGGTGTGGCCACATTGCCACAGGCACTTAGCGACTCCACACTGCGGGTCAGCTGACGCTCTGGTGTCCTGTGCATAGTATCTCGACGTTTGGTATCTCGCGCTTCGGCGCATAGCACCCCGGCGCTCTTGGTGTCAGCGCTTCGGCGCTTTGGTGTCAGCGCCGGCTTCGGTGCTTAGCGCCGGCGCTTGGGGCTCAGTGCGTGACGCTTCGGCTCTTTGGTGCTTTCGGTGCTTTCGACGCTCAGTGCACGTATCCCCAGCGCTCGGCTCTCAGCGCACACATTATCGGTGCTCGACGCTTTGATCATATGCTGCGTGTTCTGTTTTGGAGTGGTGTTTAACATTATAGTCTTTCATAACTCAAATGGACTATTTGCACAGAAGACAGAGAGGTTTGCCCTCCTTCTCAATTACAAAATATTTTTCTGTCCATTGGTCTTGAAATGTTCGAAACTTCTTGCACTTTCTCGTTTATCTCCCACTGCTTCGGTTGTTGAGATGTTTGTGACGTACTCAAAAATATATACAGTGCCTTGCAAAAGTATTCAGACCCCTGACCAATTCTCTCACATTACTGAATTACCAATGGTACACTGACATTTCGTTCTGTTCTGTTCGTTCTGTTTGATTTTAAAACACTGAAACTCAAAATCAATTATTGTAAGGTGACATTGGTTTTATGTTGGGAAATATTTTTAAGAAAAATATAAAACTGAAATATCTTGCTTGCATAAGTATTCAAAGCACGCAAGCATGACAGGACAATCAATCTCGTGATTCAATCATGCTATCCCATGACTTAATGCGTGTATCACTACGGACACCATTATTGGACCCCACAGATGTGGAGGTAAACAAAGGACTGGATAGACAGCAGAAGAAACAGACTTTTTCTACAGTTTCTAATTTTTTAAGACAACTTTATACCAAAATTGCACAGGGAATCACTGGAAGTCAGAACAAGACGTTTTCGTGAATACATGCTGCCATAATTAATGTAGACAGAACCAACGAGGTCATGACGATAATGTAAACACAGAGCAGGGCGGAATGTACACGGACACTGTGAAGTAGAGAGGCATGGCAGAGCCCACCAAACAACTATATATAAATTAAAACAAACCAGGGCAAACCGGTCCTATAATAATTTCTTACAACCGAAGCACAGAAAAATGAAACAATGTAACCAAATAAACACATATACCAAACAAAATGCTTATAAATTAAAACAGATTAGGACGAACCGCTTCTATCAAATTTTCTCACAACCAAAGCACAGAAAAATGTAACAATGTAAGCGAAAGCCTGGCAACGCATAGGGAAGCACAGATGGCAGAAATGAAAATGGTAAGTGGGGTCTGCAGCGCTGCGTGACAATACGCAAACGCAAAAAAAGAGACAGAGAATGAGTGTTCGACCAACAGCTTAAATAGCGAGGTTAATTGGCAAATTAGCTTAATTGATAGATTGGATTGATTAACTAGGGAGGAGCCCCTGCATCTGCTCCCCGAATAACACCTAAAAGTTACAATGTTATGAAAAAGTAGCATTTTGTTTATAACAGCTGTATTTTGTGATCAAACTTCAGAGTGACAAAAAAAAAATAATACAGTAATCCGTCACATATCCGTCCTAACTGTCAATCCGCCATGATCAAGCTCTTCAGCAATGCAAAATGGCTACAGGAACGCGAAAGCGAGTTGTGCTTATAATTGAAAAACATTTCAATTATAGTAGAGTTGGGCAGTATTTAGGGGCTGCAGCTACGTGAGTACGGCCACTTACATTGATGACTAACAAACCAGAGCACTGTGTTTTTGTTTCGTTTGTTTTTGCTTGTTGTTGCCGTGCACAAACCTCACCACTCTACACAGGATACTTGTACAGCACCGGAGCAAAAAGAGCACCTTGTCATGCATGACCGGACGCAAATGTGCGGGATTTATAATTTGTTTATTATTGTTTCTTGGACTGTGATTCTTTTTTTGTGTGTTCCCTACCATCGCTGGTAGTGGAGCAGATTATTATTTAAGTGCGGGTCTGCATCCTTTTTGTATACACTCTCTACCATTGCTGGTAGAGAGGAGTGTATTATTATCTGCTTATCGTTTTTTTTGTTTGAATAAAATACCCCAAGGGGTTTAATAATTGCAAGTGCTGACTGGACATTGCTTAACCCCCACACACCACTCACACCCTGACAGACGCGTAACAGGAGACGCGTTGCTAGGCAACCAATTCAGCATGAAGGCTTGCCCAGTGTGGAGCTGATTGGGAGGTCCTGATTGGCTAGGGGTCGTGCCCGGGGAGCCTGCATGCAGCTCGAGGCAATTGCACTGCCATGACTACATAGACGGGCACTGAGCAAAAGAGAGGTTTGTTTACATCGAGGAGAAAGTCTGTTCCAGAGGAAAACGACAACGAGGGGAGCTCCCTAATAAAAGCTGAATCTCAAAACAATAACTGTGTGAATATAGTAATTGTTACAGCTGTGTATAATGGTATTTAAAACAGGATTCACTCATCCGTCTTTTTACATATCTGCCCTTACTCTGGTCCCTCCGCAGTCGGATATGCGATGGACTGCTGTATATAGTTTGCCTGAGGTATCTATCTGAAAGGGAACATATGGTAATTTTACTGCAGTACCGGCACTAGGATTTACTAGGCCCAGGCACTGCTGCAGCACAACCTAAAGAAAACCTTTTGAAAATAAATACATCAGCAGTAAAATCTGAATCGGTCATAAATGTTTCAACAAAACATATTCTAACGTTATTTTAACTGTGAACAAGACAGTAATCAATCAAGTAACAGTATATCCAAACATTTTAATAAATAAATTGTGTAACAAGATTAATCAATTAGATTAATAACCTGATTTTAATTAATACTGAAACATAGTAATAGCTTCAAATCAGTCACAAAACATATTAATCATAGGCATCAATTGGATTTAAAAATTAATGTTATCAAGTACAAAGATAGTATGAAAACATTTCTATAAAAAAACATGGCTGCATCTCAAAACTTAGCCCAAAGTACAAATTCATTCATTACAATTCATATGCAAAAACATAATTCTATGAACACACTTAACAAATTAATATAAAAAAAGCATGTATTTTTTTAAAATATTGAATTTTGACCATCTGTTAGTTAAGGCAGAATTTCGTGAGGCAGACAGACTCTGACATGTTCAGCTTGTTTGAAACAGGAACAAGTTTTAGCCTTTTCGCAAGATCATTTCGTTTCATTTCTGTTCTAGCATCATGGCTGACAGTGATTTAGGGATGCTGTTTGTGCATTGTTGTGATGATTTTTTTAGACAAAGTTCCAATCAGTAGTTACATCATATGTAATAAACTATAATATTAATATTATGGGTCAAATATATAAAATAATCTTGCTATACAGTACAGACCATCGTAAATGGAGGCTATGTTTATTTTTTTGCCAGTGTTGCATGTACAGTTGTAATGTATCTATTAGAATACAGTGAATTAGCAGTACAGCTATGGCCAAAGGTTTTGCATCTCCCTATATAATTTTGCTTCACAACTATTGTGGCTTCCAGTAGACTTTTGCAATATCATTCTGTAGTTTCTTTGATTACTTGATGTTAATCTAGGTTTTTTTATTGTTTAATTATGTCTCAATCTAAAAAAATGTAGGTGATTGTAGGAACAATTCAATTATTGATATTGAATTTAATGTTTATTATTATTTGTTTATTTAGCAGACGCTTTTATCCAAGGCGACTTACAGAGACTAGAGTGTGTGAACTATGCATCAGCTGCAGAGTCACTTACAATTACATCTCACCCGAAAGACGGAGCACAAGGAGGTTAAGTGACTTGCTCAGGGTCACACAATGAGTCAGTGGCTGAGGTGGGATTTGAACCGGGGACCTCCTGGTTACAAGCCCTTTTCTTTAACCACTGGACCACACAGCCTCCTCTTTAGGTTTAGGTTAGGTTTAGGTTATATAAAGATCGAATATTTACTATGAACACACACACGCAAACACAAGGAAGGTTTAATCAACAGTAGTATTTTATTAAGTACACAAATATTAAACAGAAATCAGAAAAATCAGAAAGCAAATCTCTTAGTCTCTAAGCACAAACACAATTCAAAACTCTCGCTGCACTCATGCTGGGTAGCAGGCAATTGAAATATGACACCGCCTGTCTCCACACACACAACGCAACAGCTCCAGCAAGCTGTGACTGTAGCAAGCTGTAGCTAGTAGCTTGCTCACACACACACACTCTCACATACGAGCACAGCCTCAATTGAGATGATGCAAACAATCTTAGAATATATCACATTAAGCTTATTAATGGTATATAGATTAAGGATATGGCAAGTTTACTTTTAAAGAAATTCTTCATACAACAATATAAGGTAGATTACTTATAGTTACTTCATCAAGTTTCACTAAAAGTTATTTCACACGCAAAGTCTGCAAACTAAATAATTAACAGTTCAATTCTATATGAATGTGTTACAATTAATTAATTTAGTTCCATGAAAGGAAAATGCAACTGGAATTATACTTAGGGCTTCTGTTTTTCAGGTTTTATTAATTGTATTTTTCGATGCTTATTTTTAGCTATTTTTGAGTTTTATGTAAATCGTTTTTTTTCGGGGCTTTCGTTTTTGATATACTGTCTGTTAGTGTTTCCGGTTACTTTCCAAAATGTTTGAGCGTTTTTTTTGTGTGTGTGTCAAAATATGTATAGTAACTCGACAGTATTTGCACACTTGTACACAATTAAATCCCTATGGTCAAAGGCACATTTTTCGGGGGGTTTTGTGTGTAGGCATTTTGTACATTTTGCCACAATTCTGTTTTAAATCCTCTGTGTCTTAAGTGTAATACAGCTTTAAATCCCACTAACAAGACTCCATCCCAATTGTAATCTTGTTTTAAATCAGGCAAGCGGAGTCTCCAAGAGAAATGTAGGAATGTGCTGTCAGTCAGTTGGGGCGGGTTTAAAGTATTCAGAACTAATCAATGATAGATACAAGTAAGCAAGGTGGGGTATTGCCCAGCAGCACAGAGAAATGTATTTATTATTATTTTTGAAGTAGGTTTAATTTTTATAAATGTGAAATGGGTAAAGTCAACGTGAATTGATTAACCATTTCCACAGTTTTTACTGTGTTTTCCGGTGTTTATTGGCTATCCACCGATGTAAATGTTTTGTATCGGGGGTGTTTTTTCGGGTTTTATCGGTGAAAACCGAAAATCAGAAGCCCTAATTATACTCTCAGCAACAAAGTCTTGTTGGATCAAAATCTCATGTTGGATCAAACTCAACAACAAAGCTTTAAATTCTCGATAGAATCAACAAACAGCTGCAACAAAGTCTTCAGTCCTCGGTATAAGAACATAAGAACATAAGAAAGTTTACAAACGAGAGGAGGCCATTCAGCCCATCTTGCTTGTTTGGTTGTTAGTAGCTTATTGATCCCAGAATCTCATCAAGCAGCTTCTTGAAGGATCCCAGGGTGTCAGCTTCAACAACATGGTGCATGGTGAGTCCGCAGTGTGAATAAAAGCGGCTGACCGCACACGCTTCGGAGGACAGTGTGTGTTCGTCTTCACCCTCCCGAGTCAATGCAGGGGTGGTAGCGGTGAGCTGAGCTAAAAAATAATTGGCCATAAGAACATAAAGTTTACAAACGAGAGGAGGCCATTCAGCCCATCTTGCTCGTTTGGTTGTTAGTAGCTTATTGACAGAGTGTCAGCTTCAACAACATTACTGGGGAGTTGGTTCCAGACCCACAATTCTCTGTGTAAAAAAGTGCCTCCTATTTTCTGTTCTGAATGCCCCTTTATCTAATCTCCATTTGTGACCCCTGGTCCTTGTTTCTTTTTTCAGGTTGAAAAAGTCCCCTGAGTCCACATTGTCTATACCTTTTAGGATTTTGAATGCTTGAATCAGATCACTGCGTAGTCTTCTTTGTTGAGGACTGAATAGATTCAATTCTTTTAGCTTGTCTGCATACGACATGCCTTTTAAACCCGGGATAATTCTGGTTGCTCTTCTTTGCACTCTTTCTAGAGCAGCAATATCCTTTTTGTAACGAGGTGACCAGAACTCAACACAATATTCTAGGTGAAGTCTTACTAATGCAGTGTAAAGTTTTAACATTACTTCCCTTGATTTAAATTCAACACTTCTTACAATATATCCAAGCATCTTGTTGGCTTTTTTTATAGCTTCCCCACTTTGTCTAAATGAAGACATTTCTGAGTCAACATAAACTCCTTGGTCTTTTTCATAGTTCCCTTCTTCAATTTCAGTATCTCACATGTGATATTTATAATGCACATTTTTATTGCCTGCATGCAATACTTTACACTTTTCTCTATTAAATGTCATTTGCCATGTGTCTGCCTATGTGTTCTGAATGCTGTCTAGATCATTTTGAATGACCTTTGCTGCTGCAACAGTGTTTGCCACTCCTCCTATTTTTGTGTCGTCTGCAAATTTAACAAGTTTGCTTATTATACCAGAATTTAAATCATTAATGTAGATTAGGAATAGCAGAGGACCTAATACTGATCCCTGTGGTACACCACTGGTTACCTCGCTCCATTTTGAGGTTTCTCCTCTAATCAGTACTTTCTGTTTTCTACATGTTAACCACTCCCCAATCCATGTGCATGCATTTCCTTGAATCCCTACTGCGTTCAGTTTGAGAATTAATCTTTTATGCGGGACTTTGTCAAAAGCTTTCTGGAAATCTAAATAAACCATGTTGTATGCTTTGCAATTATCCATTGTCAATGTTGCATCCTCAAAAAAGTCAAGCAGGTTAGTTAGACACGATCTCCCATTCCTAAAACCATACTGACTGTCTCCCAGGATATTGTTACCATACAGGTAATTTTCCATTTTGGATCTTATTATAGTTTCCATTAGTTTGCATGTAATAGAAGTCAGGCTTATTGGTCTATAGTTACCTGGTTCGGTTTTGTCTCCCTTTTTGTGGATCGGTATTACGTTTGCTATTTTCCAGTCTGTTGGTACAACCCCTGTGTCAAGAGACTGTTGCATGATCTTGGTTAGCAGTTTGTAAATAATTTATTTCATTTCTTTGAGTACTATTGGGAGGATCTCATCCGGCCCAGGGGATTTGTTTATTTTAAGAGCTCCTAGTCCCTTTAACACTTCTGCTTCTGTTATGCTAAAGTTATTTAAAATTGGATAGGAACAGGTCGACATGTGGGGCATGTTGTCCGTGTCCTCCTTTGTAAAAACCTGTGAAAAGTAATCATTTAATATATTTGCTATTTTTTTCTTCATCTATGATTTTACCATTTGTGTCTCTTAGACATTTAACCTCCTCTTTGAATGTTCTCTTGCTGTTATAATATTGGAAAAACATTTTGGAATTGGTTTAGCCCCCTTAGCAATATTGATTTCTATCTCTCTCTCTTGGCCTTTCTAACTTCCTTTTGACTTATGCGTTTGCAGTTCCAAGTACTCTTTCTGTGTACTTTGTTTTGGCCCTTTTAAACGCTCTGTAAAGTGCCTTTTTCACTGAATATTTTTTTTCATTTGATCTATTAAACCATTTTGGCCATTTTGTTTTAGATTTAGATTTGTCTACTTTTAGGATGTAATTGTTTTGCGCCTCTAGTACTACATTTTTAAAAAAACAGCCTTCCTTTTCCTGTGGATGTTTCCTCTATTTTACTCCAATCTACTTCTGTTAGTGTCTGTTTCATACCTTCATAGTTTGCTTTTCTAAAATTGTAAACCTTAGCTTTAGTCATTACTTTTGGTGTTTTAAAAAATACTTCAAATGAGACCATGTTGTGGTCTGAGTTTGCCAATGGCATCCACAACAGCGCCCGTCCGCTCTGTCCCCATCGCTAAATCTTTTAGCTATGCAGGTAGCAGGGCACAGTTTCTTTTGGATACTGTGGTTTCAAGTGTACAACAGACCTAGACTGGTTTGTCCGATAACAGTCTCTGTAAGTTTTTCGGCAGTCCTCCAGCCGGGCCTCAGTCTTGTTGTTTGTGGTTGTTGACTTGCTTGCAGCTTGCTTCCTCGTCTTGGGTCCGTTTCAGACAGTCCTGTCTTGGGTCCGTTTTTAGGCAGAGTCCCGGAGTTGCAGCTTTGCTTAGCAGAGTGACAGCACCTTGTTTAGCATTCGATGTGGAGCGCAAAATGTTCAGTTTTGCTTGGCTATTTATAGTCTTTTTCACTCTGCTAAATAGCCACTTTCATGAGATCATTTGTGTATCTTGCCTTTTTTTAAACTCACAGTCCTTTGATGTTTTAATGTCCTTTTCCACTGGAACATCACTAGTTTATGTCCTCCTTGCGTCAAAGCGATTGTTATTGCACGTGTGAATTATCTGTCCATAATTCAACTGTCCGCTCAACCTAATCCAGTCCAGGCGCCGGTCACCTAATCAGTAGGTCACATAGTTCAGTATGTATGCAAGCAAGAGGCCCCCTTCTCTAGACACAGCAGTTTTCCCTGTTATTCAAGACACACAGTTTGATTAATGAATCCAGTTACATTTCTAATATTCATATATTATTATCATATTAAGGGAATATGTCCCAATGATGCAAAACCTTTGGCCATAGCTGTACCTGTGGGGCTCCACCATGTTTCACCGTGTTGAACTGCTCCTCGAGCAGACCGGACTGAACAAGCAGAACACATTCCATAGCAGGAAGGTGGAATGGTCTCACCAAATCAGATTGTCCAGTGGGATGCTGAAGTTAAGCCAAGTTCGTTGTTCATTTTTTTTTTAAACTAACAATGAACCAGTTTGTTTTTCGTTTTTGAACAATGGAAAGCATACAATGAACTGGTTTGTTTTTTGTTTTTCAGTTTCCTGCATATTTTCAATGTATTGCCAGGTTTTAATATTCTAAGTTAATCAAAAAAAGAAGACATGAATACAGTACATTTTTTGCTTGCTGATACTTTTGCTACAATGGAGGAAGTGCAGAAACTGCAGATCAAAAGTTTGGGACCCAACAGACCTCCAATAAAAGTAGTGCAGGTGAATAGTGACAGAGGACGGGCATACACTCAAACCTTTAACGAGTCATGGTATAAGCTTAGGCCATGGAGTGAAAACAACAATGCACTGTTTTGCTTTCCTTACCTCCCTTTTTGCTTAGGCTCGAGGTGACACTGAACTTCTAGGCTCCATGTTAGAGGTTTGCAGGGAAAATATTGTGAAAGAACTGAAACAGACTGATTATGTCGCTATTCAAGTTGAAGAACCCAGTGACATTACAAATATTTCCCAAAGTCTACTAGTTTTTAGGTACATTGTTCCCAAAACTGGACGTGTTGTTGAGAGATTTGTTGGGTTTACTGAAGTTGCAACATTATGCAACAGCTAGATGCCATATTCACAGAAGGCTAAAATAATTTCACAGAGCTACAATGGAGCTAGTGTAATGCGTGGTGAGACTGGCGAGGTCCAGAAGTTTGTAAGGGAAAATATCTAAATGCACATTATGTCCATTGTTATGCCCTTAACCCTTTGCGGTCCATTGTTGGACTGGGTCCGACATTGCAATTATTCCTATCAGGTCCTTTGTCGGACCCTGTCCGACATCATCCAAAAAACGCAAAAAAGCGCAAAAAAGTCGTTTTTTCTACGGAAAAAGCCAAGAAAACCATTCAATGGCCGAGAGGGAGCGAAAGGAGCCGAGACAAGCCAATAAAAAAAAAGGCGTATCTCGTGAATAGTCATACTAGCCCCTGGCATCAGATGGGGCGGTCATAAGGAAACAAGCTGGGTGTTACTGTAACAGCGCACAGAGACTATCACGGACATTTGCAGAGCTTTTTCGAGATGTTATAGCAATAAAATAATGACTTGGATTGCATTATTGAGGAGTTTGGTGATAAAACGCGTCATCAGGAGATGATTGATCGGTATGTACGACTATTATTATTATTATTATTATTTATTTGGTAGCATATGTGAAAGCGATAGCGAACGAAAGGATGGGGCGGGGCTGGAGATGCCTAGTGAGTGCTTTGTTGATATGCAGGGCCATTTAAACCCGTTTGACTGTGGAAAAAAATACTTTTAAACAGCGCGTCTAAAATTAACTGCGCGTGTGAAAATAAATTAGACCTGGCAAGCCTGACGCACAATTAATAAATGGACCGCAAAGGGTTAAACTAAATCTAATAATGGGACAAGCAGCGAGTCAAGTTTCAGATGCTTGAATTGTTTTACAGACCCTCTCTGGTTTTTCAACTTTTTTCTTTTGCTCTCCAAAGAAAACTGCTGTTTTGGATGAAGTTGTAAAGAAAAGACCAACTGCTCCTCAGACAAGGTGAAATTTTCGTAGTGGAGCATTGAGGACAGTGTTTGAAAGTCAATGCTGCCCAAATACCACAGAAGGTTATGACAGCTGCCTTGCAAATTTGTCACATCATCATCATCTCTCATTCAAAGGAACGGTTTGCCTTCAGAAAGCACCTTGTCTCTGCAAAAAAAAAGCTTGAGGTCCAGAGCGAGTCAGAAATTTTTTTGGGGTGGCATGGACCCTGAGGGAAACCGGAAAAGAGGGGCTGTCATCCCGAGAGTCAGAAAAGGAGGAGCTGCCTGCCCAAGAGCCAGACGATGGAACTGCCTGCCCCAGAGCCAGAGAGGGAGGAGTTGCCGTCCTGTGTGCCACAGAGGGAGGAGTTGCCATCCTACGTGCCACAGAGAGAGGAGTTGCCATCCTGTGTGCCCAAGGGGGGAGGGAAGGAGGTCAGAGCAACAGGAGCAGTGGAGCTACCGAGTGTCACGGTAGCTCCATGATGCTGAGGCGAGTGCGGCGGAAGCCAGGCATGCTACCACCAGCGACCCTACCATCTACGCATCCAGATGGGACAGCGCCACTGCCGGAGTGCCCAGCGCTGTTGTTGCCAGTGCCACTGCCGGGGTGCCCAGTGCTGTTGTTGCCTTCGCTACTGCTGGAGTGCCGCCCTGCCATCCTGGGATTATTCTTTGTGGTCAGCAGACCAGGATTATAAAAATAAAACCTGTTTGGACCATGAACTTTGTTGTCTGTCTTCTGTTTCATAATCACATCACCTCTACACCTCCACACTGCAAACCACTTTGCCACACATGGTGTCAGAACAAGGGATGGATCACAATACACTATCGGCGCTGCTGGAGGCAATGGAGAGCAGACAGGGGGCCGAGGAGAGAAGGAGAGAGGAGAGGTACATGGCTCTGATCGAGAGGGTCAGTATTACGATGCTACGTAATGCATCCACAGGACCCGTGATTATGGCCCCAAAGGCGAGGGCATAGAAAATGACGGCGGAGGATGACCCAGAAGCATACCTGGTTGCGTTTGAGAGGTTGGCTACGCCATCCAATACGACCTTGTAAAGCAAGCCATTCTTTGATGCCTAAACATCACAGGGGAGACACACGGTACGGTTGTCACGCAGTGGTTGTGTGACCACATGGTGCACCAACTAAGCCCCGCCCAGAAGACGGGAATACATATGGGTGAGGCTATCGTCACAGAGCAGTTTTGCCAACCCCAACAACCTGGAAGATGCTGTGAAACTGGTGGAGGATTTCGAATCTCCCTGGTCTCCGCCAAGACCGGCCTATTCACTGCTCCAGCCCAACGGAGCAGCCGAGCACCACCTCCTCTCTCAGCTCCACCACCACAGGGCCCGGGACTGAGACCATCTAGAACGCGTCACCAATGGGCAACCTTACCTGCCCCTCATGGAGGCCAAGGTTGGCCCCCAGCTGGGGTAGATATGCTGCCCCTGCCCCGTTGCCATACCAACAATGGGACAGATACCTCTGCTCCCTCTGCCCCTCCTATTTGTTAGAGATGCCAACAACCGGGACACCTCGCCAGGTCATGCCCATCCGTGATGAAGTGTGACATGGCAGCTTGTTATTTGGCATCAGAAGCCTTGTATTGTTGATGTGGATATAGGGAAAGTAAAAACCCACACATTAGTGGACACAGGATGTGAGCAGACCTTAATTCCAATGGCGCTCTTGGGCCGTATGTCGTGGCAGCCACAAGGCAAGGTGGCTATCTCCTGTATCCATGTAGACACGGCGACATACCCGTACTAAAAGTATATTTGTCGTCACCTGGTACCACACCCAGTAATTATGGTCCGGGACTGGCCAAACTATAAGGGATTGGTGAAATTAATGGCAGCCCCGGCCACACGTGTAAACATGGCATAAATTTTCCCCTTTATAAGATGGACTGACAAGTGGGAGGGAGCATCAATGAGACGAGGCTGGGGTCTGGTGGGAGAATTCTCTGATGGTAGGAAACGCCAATCAAAGGGAGTTCGTACGCATTGTGTCAGAGAGTGTCAATATACCAGACATGTGGGCCGCAAATGCGGACCTAGTGTGGGGCCAAAGCAACAACCCCACACTGGTGCACACTTGGGAACAGGTCATGTCTATTGAAAGTAAGGATTTTGACGGCGCTGGGACACTAGTATATCCACACTTCATTATCAAGGGGCAATTGTTATATAGGGTAAACCCTGCCACGGGCACAGGGCAGCCTGTAACACAATTGATGGTTCCTCCGTCTTGTCGGCTTGAGGTCATGAGGCTGGCACGTGATATCCTTTTTGCGGGGCACCTCGGAGCTGACAAAACAAGGGAACATATATTGGCTCAATTTTATTGGGTAGGGCTTCATAATGAAGTGTCGAAATATGTAGCCACGTGCCCAGACTGCCAGAGAGTAGTGCCGGGTCGAGTGCGCCCTGCCCCTTTGGTCCCACTGCCCATTATATCCACTCCCTTTGAATGCATTGCAGTGGACATAGTTGGCCCTTTGCTACCTTCTGATTCCGGGTATACGCATATATTAGTGGTGGTAGATTATG
The DNA here is from genome assembly GCA_030684275.1 of Acipenser oxyrinchus oxyrinchus. Classification (NCBI taxonomy): domain Eukaryota; kingdom Metazoa; phylum Chordata; class Actinopteri; order Acipenseriformes; family Acipenseridae; genus Acipenser; species Acipenser oxyrinchus. The sequence goes on from CM060250.1 coordinate 49,073,693, forward strand.
GAACGCGATACCAGGAAGCAGTTCCATTGAGGTCCACTAGTGCCGCTGCAATAGCCAAAAAACTAGTGGAGATTATGTCGAGAGTAGGGATCCCCTAAGAGATACTGACTGATCATGGAACTAACTTCCCGTCTAATACGTTACAGCAATTACATAAAATATTAAAAATACGTCTCATCAGGACATCTGTTTATCATCCACAGACAGATGGTTTGGTGGAGCGATTTAATCAGACCTTAAAGCAACGATTTGTGAGCCAAGAGCAAAAACATTGGGCAACGCTTCTCCCCTACCTCCTTTTTGCAGTGAGAGAGGTGCTGCAGAGTTCGACAGGGTTATCCCCCTTCAAACTCTTGTACGGCTGACAGCCTTGTGGCATCCTCAATTTGTTGAGAGAGGGGTGGGAAGAGCACAAAGGCTCGTCTGGATTTGGTAGGTCGTTTGGCCCAGGACAATCTCAAATCGGCTCAGCACCGGCAACAGCAGCATTACAATAAAAATGTACGAATTCTGACCTTTCAACCAGGCGACAAAGTAATGCTGCTTCTTTTCTGGTCGGAATCGAAACTGTGTGCTAAATGGCAGGAGCCATGTGAGGTGATTCGGGCTATAGGAAAGGTAAATTATGAAATTAAGCAGCCCAAGCACCGTAATGAATGCAAAATGTGTTATTTTAATTTGTTAAAGCCCTGGCAGGCAAGGGAGGCCCTATTTATAGCCCCAGGTGAAGTAGAGGATGATTTAGGCCCTGTCTGGCGCACCAGAGACGTTCCAATGGGGGAACAGTTACTTCCAGATCAGCAAAGAGAGCTGCGTAAGTTAATTGAGTTGAATAATGTTTTTTCTGACTTGCCCGGTAGAACTAACCTTGTTGAATATGCTATTATCACTCCCCCAGGTGTCACGGTGCAAGAGAGACCTTACCGGATCCCAGAAAGTCGACATGGTGGCATTAGCAAAGAAGTACGAGCAATGCTCGAACGTGGGGTGATTGAGCGAGTGGTGCAGTCCAGTTGTGATAGTCACCAAAAAAGACGCCACCAACCGCTTCTGCTTTGATTTCCGTAATGTAAACACTATTGCCAAATTCGATGCCTACCCCATGCCTCAGGTTGATGAGCTTCTTGACAGACTGGGAACGGCAAGGTTCATCTCAACTTTGGACCTGACGAAGTGATACTGGCAGATACCCTTAACCCACAGCTCTAGAGAGAAAACTGCATTTTCATCTCCTGATAGTCTGTTCCATTTCATAACCATGCCGCTTGGGCTACATGGTGCGCCCACTGCCTTTCAGAGACTGATGGACCAGGTCTTAAAGCAAAGATTGGGGGTTGGCCGGTTATTATCGAAGATTCATACCAGAGTATGCCAGAGTGGTCAATCCCTTAGTTGACATCACCAAAAAGAGCGCTCCAAATGCAGTTAAGTGGACAGGAGAATGTGAGGGGGCATTTGATACTATAAAGCAGAGACTTTGCCAGGCCCCCACTCTCATCACACCAGATTTTACCAAGAGATTCATCCTTCACACCAATGCTTCGGATGTTGGACTGGATGCGGTTTTGTCCCCAAAAGGTAAACGGAATAGAACACCCGATATTGTACATCAGTAAAAAGATGCTCCCTCGGGAGCTCAATTACTCAATGGTCGAAAAGGACTGTTTGGCCACGATACTACCTGCTGGGACATTCATTCGATCTTGTCACAGACTACGCCCAACTCAAGTGGTTAAGCACAATTAAGGACAGCAATGCCCGGATAACTTGGTGGTATCAGGCATTGCAGCCCTTCATGTATCATATGATCCACTGTGCAGGGAAAGAACACCAAAATGCGGATTATTTTTCTCGGGAGATATTTTTCGGGGGAGTAAGCATATAAGTGTCTGAAAGGAATCTAAAACTCCATGGGTTTGTCTTGTCATATCTCTACTTCCACATACATTACGACTTTAGGTGTTAATACCTAATGCAAGTTTTTGTAATGCATAATTAGTAGTTAATTAGCACGCAATAGTGTTTAAAAATGTGTGATCCACTCAGTAATTAGACATCATTATACAGTAGAATGTCAAGAATCTCTCAGACTATAGAGTGCCTGTTACACCTGTTGCATGTCACAATACATCACAAAGAAGTCCCATTCTTGACAAACTGTACCAAAATCATTTTATTACCACTTTACCATTGTTTATTCTCAATATTGATACATTTTACATCATCGACTAAATCATAGCTAAGGCACCTCTTGGAAGTATTGTAAAAGTTATTTTAGAAGGTAGCATCACTAGGTAGCATCACTATCTGCAATGTATGTGAGTAACTGAACAGTAAAGGTTATTTAGTAAAGGACTAAATAAAGGTTGTTTATGATATATATATATATATATATATATATATATATATATATATATATACAGTACTGTGCAAAAGTTTTAGGCAGGTGTGAAAAAATGCTCTAAAGCAAGAATGCTTTCAAAAATAGACATGCTAATAAATTATATTTATCAATTAACTAAATGCAAAGTGAGTGAACAGAAGAAAAATCTAAATCAAATCCATATTTGGTGTGACAACCCTTTGCCTTCAAAACAGCATCAATTCTTCTAGGTACACTTGCACAAATTCAGGGATTTTGTAGGCATATAGTCAGGTGTATGATTAAACAATTATACCAAACAGGTCCTAATGATCATCAATTCAATATGTAGGTTGAAACACAATCATTAACTGAAACAGAAACAGCTGTGTAGGAGGAATAAAACTGGGTGAGGAACAGCCAAACTCAGCTAACAAGGTGAGGTTGCTGAAGACAGTTTACTGTCAAAAGTCATACACCATGGCAAGACTGAGCACAGCAACAAGACAAAAGGTAGTTATATTGCATCAGCAAGGTCTCTCCCAGGCAGAAATTTCAAGGCAGACAGGGTTTCCAGATGTGCTGTCCAAGCTCTTTTGAAGAAGCACAAAGAAACGGGCAACGTTGAGGACCGTAGACGCAGTGGTCGGCCAAGGAAGCTTACTGCAGCAGATGAAAGACACATCATGCTTACTTCCCTTCACAATCGGAAGATGTCCAGCAGTTCCATCAGCTCAGAACTGGCAGAAAACAGTAGGACCCTGGTACACCCATCTACTGTCCGGAGAAGTCTGGTCAGAAGTGGCCTTCATGGAAGACTTGCGGCCAAAAAGCCATACCTCCGACGTGGAAACAAGGCCAAGCCACTCAACTATGCACAAAAACACAGGAACTGGGGTGCAGAAAAATGGCAGCAGGTGCTCTGGACTGATGAGTCAAAATTTGAAATATTTGGCTGTAGCAGAAGGCAGTTTGTTCGCCGAAGGGCTGGAGAGCGAACACGAATGAGTGTCTGCAGGCAACAGTGAAGCATGGTGGAGGTTCCTTGCAAGTTTGGGGCTGCATTTCTGCAAATGGAGTTGGGGATTTGTCAGAATTAATGGTCTCCTCAATGCTGAGAAGTACAGGCAGATATTTATCCATCATGCAATACCATCAGGGAGGCATCTGATTGGCCCCAAATTTATTCTGCAGCATGACAACAACCCCAAACATACAGGGAAAGTCATTAAGAACTATCTTCAGCGTAAAGAAGAACAAGGAGTCCTGGAAGTGATGGTATGGCCCCCACAGAGCCCTGATCTCAACATCATTGAGTCTGTCTGGGATTACATGAAGAGAGAGAAGCAACTGAGGCTGCCTAAATCCACACAAGAACTGTGGTTAGTTCTCCAAGATGTTTGGGCCAACCTACCTGCCGAGTTCCTTCAAAAACTGTGTGCAAGTGTACCTAGAAGAATTGATGCTTGATGCTGTTTTGAAGGCAAGGGTGGTCACACCAAATATGGATTTGATTTAGATTTTTCTTCTGTTCACTCACTTTGCATTTTGTTAATTGATAAATATAAACTATTAACATGCCTATTTTTGAAAGCATTCTTACTTTACAGCATTTTTCACACCTGCCTAAAACTTTTGCACAGTACTGTATATATATATATATATATATATATATATATATATATATATATATATATATATATATATATATATATATATATATATATTAACTTGTACTATACATAAACAAAAAAGCAATATACAGTAAATAGTTATAGGATCACAATTGTCTGATTTTAGCCTTGACCTTTTCTCTTTTACTTGTGCAGGTATTCCATCATACAATGATATTCACTGTTCTGTATCATACAACCCTATAATAAAAGCACCATAGTGTCGGCACATATTAAATTACACCCAGTTTATGCATTTTTTCCCTTTTCATTTCAGCAATGTGAAGATAAATGGGGCCATCTTTGTGCTTTGGCAGACTTTACCATAGCCCTTAATGAAAGTATACAAGAGATAAACAAACACTCCTTTAATAACTTTGAACTGCGGATAGGTGAGTACATCTTAATAAAGACCATTTTCAGTTTCGCTGGCTCGTGGAGCGAGCATTGTGCCATGATAGGGACATTTGTTTGGAAAACAAACTCTGTGATGTACTATGTGGCATTTTAGCTGAAAAACTTTTATGTCCGGAATGTGTATAATTTGTATTTATTGTTCTACTTTGTACACATTATTCAAGTATTTTCTTTTAAAGTTCTTTTAGTAGGTAATGTGCTTTCACCATTTGTCATCTGAAAACCCCTAGTAATATAAATTTACTTAATTATTGCATTCTTTATAAGTATGCAACTCAGAATTAGACTGCTATGTGCTCCTTGGCCAGGAAAACCTAAAACTGCTTTAATTCTTCTACTTTATTATTTTAAATTTTAGTAAACCTTTTATCTGAGTAATTTAATAAGTTGAAACCCAAAGTGTCCAATTATATGGAAAAAGGCCCTACAGTACCCAAATCAGGTGCATTTTTAAATGTTTAAATGTGTTTTAAAGCAAGGAAACTGAAGAAACTGAGTACACTGAGATTTGTTAAGAAATGGTATTTTGCAAATATTGTAGTGCTACATAAATACATTATGGAATATGGAATTCTCAGGGCTCAAAAGATAAGCCTGTTATTTTATAAATTAAGGAAAAGGTAGCCCTGAGACTTTTCATCATAACCTTAGATGCTCTTTGACAAGGTGGCCATGGGTTAGGTGGGGTTGAGTCAGGATAGCTGTCTAACAGTAGAATCAATCTCACCTGATTAAAAATGTCCATGGAGACTAGAGAGGAAAGCAACCCTTTTAATCTGATCAATCACATGTCTCCTCAACTCATATTTGACCTTGTCTTTGCGGGTGGATAGCAACGTCCTTGTCTAGCACTCAGCCATGTGTGAGCATTGTAAATAGCCCTATAAGGTTAACCTGAAATAGCTGCTATACTTATAAAGCCAGATACAAAGCTGCTTAATTACCCATGCTTTTCCCCTGGAGTATGGAGACATGCAATCAAAATGTTCAGAATTGTGTTTTCAGTGTTCAGAATTGTGATACACAGTACATGTGTTTTCAATGTTGAGAATTGTGATACACAGTACATGTTGCAGCAGCAAAGGTCATTCAAAATTATCTAGACAGCATTCAGAACTGGACAGACACGTGGCAAATGACATTTAATAGAGAAAAGTGTAAGGTACTGCACGCAGGCAATAAAAATGTGCATTATAAATATCATATGGGAGTTACTGAAATTGAAGAAGGAATCTATGAAAAAGACCTAGGAGTTTATGTTGACTCAGAAATGTGTTCATCTAGACAGTGTGGGGAAGCTATAAAAAAGGCCAACAAGATGCTCGGATATATATTGAGAAAAGTGTTCTAAAAGGTATTGACAATGTCGACCCAGGGGACTTTTCCGACCTGAAAAAAGAAACAAGGACGAGGAGTTACAAATGAAGATTAGATAAAGGGGCATTCAGAACAGAAAATAGGAGGCACTTTTTTACACAGATAATTGTGTGGGTCTGGAACCAACTCCCCAGTAATGTTGTTGAAGCTGACACCCTGGGATCCTTCAAGAAGCTGCTTGATGAGATTCTGGGATCAATAAGCTACGAACAACCAAACGAGCAAGATGGGCCGAATGGTCTCTTCTTGTTTGTAAACTTTCTTATGTTCTTATGTGTTTTCAATGTTCAGAATTGTGATACACAGTACATGTATTTTCAATTGAAGCCATGTATAGAACTGAAGTTTCATGTGTCAAGGGATCAAACCTATCCAAGCTGGAGCTCCCAATGGGCGGCGCACAACTGGCCGAGCGCCATCCGGGGGAGGGAGGGGAGGGCTTAGGTCAGCCAGGGTGTCCTTGGCTCACTGCACACCAGCAACCCCTGTAGTCTGGCTGGGCGCCTGCAGGCTTGCCTGTAAGCTGCCCAGAACTGCATTGTCCTCCGATGCTGTAGCTCTGAGGTAGCTGCACGGTGAGTCTGCAGTGTGAAAAAAAGTGGTCGGCTGACGGCACACCCTTCAGAGGACAGCGTGTGTTTGTCTTCGCCGCTTCCGAGTCAGGGTGGTAGCGGTGAGCTGAGCCTAAAAATAATTGGATATGCCAAATTGGGAAAAAACTAATAAAATAACTGGTGATTTACTAATAAAAAAAATTTGAAACTTTACAAAAATGGAAAAATGACATTATGAAATTTAACGTGAAATACTGTACTACTATTATAGCTTCAGGTAGACTTTTGCTATATCATTTTGTAGTTTATTTGATTACATGATGTTAAATATCTAAATTATGTTCCTATAGTTTTTCTTTTTTTATTCTGTCTCAATCCTAAAATTCTAGGTGATGCAAAACTTTTGGCCATAGCTGTACACTATCCTGAACTGAATTAAATAAATAAAATACAATGTAAATTCCATTATTTGACCAAAAATGACAATCTTTGGATACTTTCTTACCTCAGTCTGATACTTTGTGGGCTAGTTAATCACATAGTAGGGTTTGTAGAACACCTTTCCTGTCATAGGGGGAAAAAGTTGCCATCATTCTTTACTTTGAGGCACTTGAACCTCAAACCAGTAATTGGTCCCAGAACTCCAGCATTGTCATGCTAAACTCTTGATCCCTTGTGCCACTGAGTAACAAGAAAACTGAGAAATATTAAATTTGTGTTTGATTATTATTACACAATTAAAATCAATTTATTCATTTCATCTTTAGGCATTGCCCATGGCTCTGTAGTCGCTGGAGTAATAGGTGCCAAGAAGCCCCAGTATGACATCTGGGGCAAGACGGTAAACTTGGCAAGTCGAATGGACAGTACAGGCATCAGTGGCAAAATACAAGTGCCTGAAGAAACTTACCTAATCCTGAAGGAGCGTGGCTTTGCCTTTGAGTACCGGGGGGATATCTACGTTAAAGGTATAAGCGAACAAGAAGGAAAGCTCAAGACCTACTTCCTACTGGGAAGAGTTCAGCCAAACCCACTAATCATGCAGCCCAGAAAATTGACCGGCCAATATTCCTTAGCAGCCGTTGTTCTAGGGCTTGTACAGTCTCTTAACAGGCAAAAACAAAAGCAGATTCTTAACGAGAACAATAATTCAGGTATCATGAAGGGACACTATAACAGGAGGACATTGCTAACATCTGGAGGACCTGAAAATGTCACCCAGGCCGAAGCTGCTGACAAAACTGAATTGCCATAATTATGTTATTTTATTTGTGTTGATGTCTTTTTGTATTTCTTTTATATATAAAATAATAAAAAGGGGGTTAGTTTTGTTATAATTGGTTTCGGCCTATTGTCATTTAGAAGTTTGTCTATTTTTTTTTTTTAAGTGAACTATGAGGGCACTTTTACAATGAATACCTTTGCTGTTGGGGCTTATCTCATTCTTACTGAGCAAACTTAAACTAGTCACAATTTAAGAGTGGGTTTCTAAAATGGTGGTCAAAAATTGGTCTAATGAGATAAGGCTTGCATCATACACAGAATATACTATTATAATGTCACTCAAAAGGGTAATAAAAGGTTTAGTCATTGTGTTTCTAGCAACGAAAGACAGGTACGATTTCCAACGCGCACTAAGTCCCTTCCTGATTCTGCAAAAGGCACACAGTCCACTGAGTTGTGTTCTTTCAAATGGCTGCCATCATAGGGGGAGCTTGAGAGCTGCTGGAGGATTTTATATTGCCAATCAATGAAAGTAAAATGGACAGGAAGAAACCCTGTGATTCTAGTAACTGCTGGAAGAATAGAGAGAGATGTGTGAAATGCAAGCAGCACAATAATAGCAGATTGTCTGACTCGCTTGATATTAATAGTGAGTTGAAGGTTTAAAACCATTGTAAAGTTAAATCTGAGGACTTAGTCACGTCATAAAACACAAATAATAATTTCTATATTTAAATAAACACATTTTATGTTATTTTTAGCAGATATAAGCTGTGCTAGGTACTACTTCGAGATTGCAGCATTAGTTTCCTGGGTTATTAACATCGGCTATACTGTAGCTAGAGGCTAAACTCATGACAGTGTTAATGTACAACTATCTTTATTGATAGCATAACTCGAGTGCCCAGACATTTTTCGGCACCTGACCTCAACCTGGTTGAGGGCGTGAGTAGAGGGGAGCAAGGAAAAAAGAATGGTTATGTCATGACAGCATACATTTTAAAACAACAGACACAAAAGTAAATGTAAAAGAAAAACAAGAAACAGTTAACTTTATAGCACTTCCTTTTTTGAGTTTTTTTTTTTATTGTGCATTTTTATTACTTTTATTGCACTTTTAATACTGACTGAAAATATGTTCACTTGCTGTATATACCATTTTGAACACTTCATATACATATACTGTATATGTGTTTCATATATTCTATAATTTAATAATTTCTTAACTACGTACAAAGTCCTCAGTCTTGGATTTGGTGCCTAAATTTGCAAAAGCCACCAAGTCCTGGACTGAGGATGTTTTGTGAAACCAATACATTTTAGCTGCTTATATTTCTGTACCATCACAAAATGTGTTATTAAGTGTTCAACATATAATTGATCTGACTGATGTGAATACATTCTTCTGGATTAAAGTTTTGAAGACAAAAAAATACAGCTGTGTTTATTTATTTTTTCTTGATTATCTCACAATTAGTGCTGGTGGACTGAGTGCGTTTTGGAAAACTGCACCCCATTTTTTTTTCATTGCCCAGTTACAAAAAGAAGAAAATAACTAGTAGAACTGGAAATACCAGGGGCATTATTTGAATGATAAGGGGTTGGTTAGACAGCCATCTTGAATTTAATACTTGTTTAATCATTACTAGAAAAACAGTGGCATGTGACCTTGAAAAAGCTTTCACGTGGTCTTTTTCAGATACAGTCCTGGTACCAAACTAGGTTGAATAGTTGAAGATATTTCCTAACAAGACAACCTCGAAAAACAGGTTCAGTTCTTTCACTCCTGAATATGTTGAGGTGTTGTTCAGAAACAATTCTACAAATTATAAGGCGCGTTCCCACTGGAACCTTTTATAATTGCACTGAGAGCGTAAATCTCACACTCAGAATGTTGATGACAAAGCATTGTAAACATTTAAACCAACTAACAGGTTATATATAAAATATTAAGTACTTTAACGACTTTCATCTGTTTTATTTAGTTTTGATGACTTATAATATGTTTAGTGTTGGTGGCTACTAATCAAGTTGAGAGTGTACTTTCTCTTGCACTCTTTTTGATACTTGGTATTTGGTAAGTAGTCAACTGAAACAAAAATTCATCCTTCTGTTTCAATGCAGAGACAAAAATATATCACTCCCACCTCAGATTTTAATAAATTATGAATGATAATGAAGGGGCATTAACTTACAACTCCTTGGCTACTCCTGAACAAGACTCACATCAATTTTGATAGCGGCTGATTTCATCATTCCAAATAAAACCTACATGGAAGTCAGAGCAATTTTTTTTTCTTAACCCACTGTCAGAGCCCTTTGTTAGAACAATATGGCATCTCTTACACTTTGCCATCCAGCTCCTTCAAGTCTTTCCAGGCTTGTCAAAATTACATCCTGCCTTATTGTTGGCCCAAAGGTATCTCAAAATCTCAATGCTTTTGAGTATCTAAAAATAGAAATTGTAAATCCTTACTAAGACTTTAAAAGATTATAATCTGCAAGAAGCTATGTCCGCGAATCAACCAAAATGTTAATTTGAGTGAAAGTCATTCAGGTTGAGTGGCCAGATAACATGACTATCTGATTATCTTGTGATTTTAAACTTTGGTGTCAAAATGCCACAGTACACTATATTCTATTAGGGACTATCATGTATTGTTATTTTCTCAGAATCTAAAAAAATAAATAGGATCAATAGACCCCAGCAGCCCATCACCACCTTTAAAGATCAGAGATGCTGTGACCGAGCTGTTGTCGAGTGGCGTGTGGGTGGTGACGTACCGGACCAGGAAGTAACAGAAACCAAACAATGAATGGCGGATGTGAAACTGAGAGCTACGGCGCTCAGCTATTTTATTAAGTAAACAAAACAAACAAAACACCAAACACTAAACAAAAGGGCACGTTGACCAAACAAATATACAAACAATAACGGAAACAAGTATACTTATATATAGCAATTGTTTCTTTCTCTCGCCTCTCTCGCCTCTGACACTCTCCGCCTTGAGTCGAGAGAGTGGGTCTTTTATATTCTGGCCGAGGGGTTAACTAGCTGTTAATTAATTATTACCCCTCAGCCACAGTCTGCACGAGTTTAGTAAGGATACGTGACTGGCAGCTAGTTAAATAATCAGTCGCTGATCAGTCACGCATCCTCTCGAGGTTTTTAAAATACAAAAACAACAGATAATGGTGGCGGCTTTTATCCGCGCCGCAAACAATAATACAAATAATAATAAAACAGTGCACATATACATAGGGGCGGGACACTCTGCCACACATGCATTTCTGTTTAGAGGACAAACAACTCCAATGTAACTAATCAGATAAACTAGATTTCCTATCAATGGGTTTACACAATCATTTGTTCTCATTAAACTGGAGACTCATTACATTTGTATATTCCAATGCTAATTGTATGTTAGTGTCAGTGACATGCCTACTCCATGACCAAAAACAAATATACACACATTGGGTCACCTACTACTGTAGACAGATTACAAAAAATGGTGTGCATGTACCCCCCCAACATTACAACCCCATAAACAAGTTAAGAAAACAATCCAGTTTTACTTCCATTTTCTGGTACATTTTTGTACTAACCTACTAAGAGGTAAAGAGGTAAAGAGTAGTTAAATGGTAATTACTTGCTATTGCAAAGAAATCTGCAGTAATGGGATGATTGTTTAATTACTGCTATTACACAGCCTAGGATGAGTCTTAACTGACATTTCTAAACACAATTCTAATTATTTTTATAATTGTATTCACACATAATGGATCATAACTAACCTACATAATTTGTTCCCACAATATGTTACTCATTTAAATCAGCGCCCATGGCACCTTTTCCTCACTCTGTTTTGGTAGTATTTTCGGGTTGTGTGTGTTTCCATGTAGTCACCTTCCAAATGCAAACAACCTAATTAATATTAAAATACAGGAGGGTATATTTAAATATTTCTGTCTGAGTTCCTTGATATCGTACAGCTTTCTTAAACTGGGTTTCCACTAACTTTTTAGGTTGTGTTGAAGCACTGCAAGTGCAGCTACTCTTTGTTGGCCACCAAAAACCGAGATAGCACTACACAGATACAAAAAAACTAGAGTTGCGAGCAACTTTACGGCTTCCAAGCAGTTATCGTGAAATTTAAGCGCTGGTTGTTACAGATGAAACGCTATCATCACAAATCACTTTGGACACAGCTGACTGTCAATTTTGGCAGAAATATTGGAATCACTGGTTAGAAGCAAATTAAAATGTTATTTGGATGCAAACAGTATTCTAACTAGCTTTTACAGTGAAATGCATTTAAGCAATCAGCTTCATTCAATTGCAGCCATTAGTTCCCTGAGGCCTGCACAACTCAGAAGTTTGAAGAATTTATATGCAGTGGTGTTTGTGTTACAGACAGTGCAAACATTTGGACAAAACATCTCTATGTCCATTATGTGACCAATGAACACCATCTAGTGTTTTTTTTTTTTTTAATTTAGTCGTTGCCAATTATTTTTATTATTTTGTGTTACAGACAGTGCAAACATTTGGACAAAACATCTCTATGTCCATTATGTGACCAATGAGCACCATCTAGTGTTTGTTTTTTTTTTTTTATTTAGTCGTTGCCAATTATTTTTATTATTTTCTCCCAATTTGGAATCGCCAATTATTTTATTATGCTCAGCTCGCCGCTACCACCCCTGCACTGACTCGGGAGGGCGAAGACGAACACACACTGTCCTCTGAAGCATGTGCCGTCAGCTGACCGCTTTTTTTCACACTGCGGACTCACCATGCAACCACCCAAGAGCTACAGAGTCGGAGGACAACGCAGCTCTCAGGCAGCTTACAGGCAAACCCGCAGGCACCCGGCCAGATTACAGGGGTCGCTGGGGCGCAGTGAAATGCGCAAAATGTGGCCAAAACATCGGTATGTCCATCATCCATGTGACCAATCAACTCCATTTAGTGGTGGAGATTACTTCCCATAGGTCTCTAGAACTGTGTAGAGTTTCATTGCAACAGGTTTCTTGTTATGTAATATGCAAAATGTGGGCGAAACATTGATATGGCCGCCAACCATGTGACCAATCAGCTTCATTAAGTTACTGACATTACTTCTCATAGTCCTCTACTATTATACAAAGTTTCATAAGTCTACTGCATTGTACCACTGACATATACTGCAATATGTGCAAAATGATCAATGCTGAAATCTCATTGGCCCACAGCAGCCATGTTTTTTACTGTAGTAACTTCCCTTGAACAACCGTAAAAGACAATCATACTTAGATCATTTATGCTCATTTTTGCTTCAATCGGATAAGCGGTTTCTGAGAAGATGTTTGTGTGTTATTGATGTTACACAACATGGCTGCCATACCACGCAACCGATCAGGTTCTGAAGCACGTGCCCCAATCTTGGACTATCCCTTAACATGTATAGCAAGTTTCAGAACTCTGCATGTTATATAACAACCATCTGCAGTCAATAAGAAATTATGGGAAGTTTTACAGCCAGCTTTAAATTTGACCTTTGGCAGAACTTAACCATACTATATAAACCTATTTATGCATTAATACATTCCACTGCTTGCATTACCTATAGTGCTCATATAAACACACCAGTTTTTGTAAAACAACAAAAGTCAGATCTAATAAATCACAAACATACAAACCTTGCAATTCTCTTCAATCCACAACAAATCAAAACCAATTTATATCAACAAACATCCTACATTAAATAATAAAACATAAACACATTATATAAATAGTGAGTATTTCAAAAATATGTGTAAAAATCATACATGCACAACACACTGAGCTACTTTAGTATAAAGTTTACCAAGGACAGTATTTAATACAGGGTTAAAGTAGGTTTAAGAAAGAGCTGAAGTTAATATTCCAATATAAAAGTAGTATTACTGAACTGCTTTTATGTAACGTTTACCAGGGTCAGTATATAATACCAAATTAGTCGTGGGTTTTTAAGAAATTACTACAGTTAAATGCTTTAGCTAAAAAGTTCACAAATACCCATAAATGGTCATATTTGCTCTCCGTCTAGTCAACCTGCAATTTATTGAGACAGACCCTGCATTCCAAAATACCCCCCTAAACTCTGTGCTCAATATCTCTCCATTGAAAGTACCATACATTCCAAATATTCTAACAATATGAATATGGACTATCAAATTTCCTTACATGCTCCTTACAAATTTCCTTACGTCCTCCCTTAGATGCTCTAAATATAATATATGAGAGTATCTCACCATTATACATAGGACATAATAGTTCATATATATATATATATATATATATATATATATATATATATATATGCAAAAAAATACAAACTTTATCAAAAGTAGTGATTCATAAGGAATTGATTTAAGATTGAATTTAATCCCAGCGACACGCTTCTGTCTTAGGTTGTGTAGATGCATTCTAGATCTTACCCATCTTCGAATACCTGCCATCGATAGGGTTATTAAATCAATAATTCCTATAACCAACAACTCCCTGAGATAAGTTTCTTTGTGCAAATTCGAATTATTTCACCATAATACTTAATCATTCGATGAATATATATATAAACATCATCAGTGTGATTAGAAAAAATAGTTAAACTCAAAGTTATAGCATTCTTAAAAAGATAATTCCAGTATGTATTCTTGTACAGAAATTCCAAATTTCCTTCATGTATGAATTCATCAATTCTGTCTTGATGAGCGTCCACTTTAATCTGTATTTCTGCTAAATGTACCTTTATCCCTTCTTCCTCTCTCAGTAGTTGTTTCAGTCTATCCGTAATTTCCAGAAAGGATTTACTTGAAGCTTATTGAAATCATAGGTGTCAGCAACATGAATCATCATTCTCTTTGGCATAGAGGGAAAAATCATATTTCCCATGTACAGATGTTTAACAACAGGTGTAACACAAAAAGAAGCATTCTTAATCATACAAACTTGATTGTCTATTACATAGTTCTTCAGATTAGTAGTAAAATAATATTTACCATTGCCTTGGTAAGCATAATTCAATACTGAACCATAATTCATTCTTTGGACAGTTATAATACAATACCTTCCATAGAGTTAACATGCGTATTAGAAGATGACATAATACACCCTGGCAGAAATGCATTCACATTCACCACTGAACAAGTGCACAGATATTGACCCTTCTTAATCACACAACAATCCAATCGTTTCACCTGTACCATGGTACCATCATTTTTCCTTATTATTTTTGGTGGCATTTGAGTGTGTGTATATAAGATCCCATCTCTCGAGAATCCAATATTCTGAATCATTTCAACTTTACCATGCACATCAGATTGATTAAAACAGGGATGGATAACAAGAAAACTATGGATTGATTAGATCCATGTTCAGTAGGTATATTTTCTGCTAAACTGACTATCAGGTTGTAGGGTAGTGGCAGCAGATCACAAGGACCATTATCTCTTCATTGTGTGCACACACACTTTTTAAAGATATGTTCTGCTGGGTAGCACCTTAACCCACCCCCTGCTGTAGTTATCTTGACACACCAGTGAGTTTGATTTTTCACACTCAGGCAAGAACATAACTTAATATTCGTCTCAGGTTCAGCTACTTGTGTTATATTTCCATTTGAATATTAAAAATATGTCTTTGTAGTTGCAAAGTAAAGGTTAGGTACAGCCGTTTCACATAAAGTCATATCATTAGACAATTGCTGTATTTTGTCACAACCATTGCTCCAAGCATCACGTAACACTCTGGCATTACATGTCTAGGAAATTTGCCATATGCTGTCCTATCATATCACATGCTTGCTTAGCTGAACTTTGTTCGATGTAATTCATCAGCATTGTCACAATTAATTCACTAGCATTAATCATATGGATCTGTTGTTTAATCAAATTTCTAATGAAACTATCCTGATCTTTCATTCCTGTTCCCAATCTCTCTTTTAATTTTACCAGGTATCTTTTAACTTCTTCAATCTGAAATGTATTATAAAAAAAATTTCCCGCCCCAAACATTCCCGTAATGTCACCTAGTAGTTCTCTCTTCTTTCTTTGACTTTGATGTTGCTCCTTGAAAAACATGCCTGGGTTCGAGTATTATATTCTTTTAACTGTCTCTGAATCAAGTCTTTGTATATACCTGTATCAACAAAAAAACTTTCACCCAGTTTCTGATGTTCAGTGTTCCATGAGGTGAAGTCCAACACCACTGGAATTTGAATCCATAATACTTGATCAATCAGTGGTCTGGGATCATCTGAGCTGAAGACCAAACCATTCTCTGGTCTCGGAGATTCAATAGGACAACTTCCAATCGCATTTCCCAGGATTCCCAGGAAACAGAGTAGTGTCCGCATTCTCGTTTACCTGCGAAGACAAGTGCAGTATCAATTCTTTGTTAACATATTTCACCCCTATACCTTTCCTCTTCACCTGGATGATGTCTGCCCACATGATGCAATCTGTGCAAGAGAAGAAATGTTTGCTTCTTTTATTTCAATTATCTGTTTCATCATAATAATTATGATTATTAATTTGCAAGATCTCTATTGAAACATACAAAGTGCAAATCCTCCCTTTATCTCTACACAAACAAATATCTTATTGTAAGCAGAACATCACCCAGAGTTGAAAAAGAAAACAACAAGTAGCAATACTTTTCCTGAATTATAAATCTATTGCAATTCCAAGAATCACCACTAGATGTCAGTGCATAGCATGTATTGTATACACACATGAAAAGCTTAGTTTTCACCAAACCCCTTTTTTTATGTCAAACACAGTACTTTTATTCCACAGGCCTGTTGCCTATTCCAGTTCAAATGTCTTTTTTTCTTGGTATGCCCTTCAACTGATCTACATGAAACCATTTGTCAGTTGGTTTCCTTCCTTTATCCTCTAGTCCCTCTTTGTATATGGTACTTCCACAGGTATCTACTACAAAGTAGTAATTTGGAACTGCGTTTCTTTCACAGTTCTATCGTAGTACATCTTGTTCTGCTGTTGAGATAATCATATGCGTTTAGCTGTGTCTGCATAAATTTGAGATAGTATCCTTTGTATTCTCTCTAAATACTCAGTGCGGTTCCACCCCGCTATCATAGATCTACAAACTTCTAATGATAAATGTTTTGTTAATCTCATTAGTCTACCAGTCATAATTTCATATGGATTGTAACCTGTCGTTTTATGTTGACCCCCCTGATCATCATCAAAATAGCAGGTAAATGCCTAACCCAATCAGAACCTTGTTCTAATACCATTTTTGTATTGCCATTTTCAAAGTGCGATTTCCTCTCTCAACATTCCCAGAACTTTGAGGATGATGCGCTATGTGTAACAGATGTTGTATACCTAGCAAGTTCATCAATTCCCTGTGTACATGCCCCACAAAGTGTGTACCCCTATCATTCTCTACTGATAAGGGAAGAACCCATCTGCAATATATCTGTTCCCACATTACTCTTGCTGTTGCAGCAGCTGTACTGTTTTTAATTGGAAACATTTCAATCCACTTTGAGAATGTATCAATCACCACCAGTATGTATTGGTACCCCCTTGTCCTTTAGTGTTTTGTTCATGCCCCGGAATATAAACATTACCATTTATAGCAGCTTGTTTTGCGAACAGATCTACTGTACAATTACCCTGTGCTTGTAAAGAAACATTAGACTTCTGATGAGCTCTAACCTTTACAATGGCTACCTTAGCCCCTGGATCCCTCTTCTGCATTCAGAACCATATTGCCTTTAATGGGCCTTCTTGTGCTATAGGTTGACCATCAGCACTCACATATCCCCTTTTATGCCAAATTTGAAGATACTCAGTGATAGAATTCACTACAAAGGCTGAATCAGAATAGATTTTCAGGCTCATAGAGGGAAAGAGTGTAAGAGTTTGTAAGACAGCCACAATTTCTGCTTTTTGTGCTGAATAAACAGATGGACACTGATAAAGGTAGTTATCCCTCTTCAGTATGGATCGCAAACCCTGTTCTGTACTGTCCCTCTTCCCAGAATCGTGAACCACCTACATAAACATCAAGAGCATTCTCAATAGGGGACACTATAAACACTGCATCACTACTTCCTCGTCACACACATGTGGCGTACCTTCATAATGAAGAGCCTGCGGTAACATAGTATCAGGTTTATACAAAACCCTAATGTTTTTGCTACTCAAATCCAAAGTCCACCTTGCAAGTCGTGCACTTGAAACCCCTTTTACTCTACCATTCAACAACATCTGTATGGGTGTGTGGTGTGTGTACAATGAATTCATTAAACCCATAAATGTATTCGAAATGTTTTGCAGCCCAGTGTAACTCTAGCAAGGGTCTTGTACAAGCATCATAAGTTTGATCTACAGGAGACAAAAGCCTGGATGCATAGGCCACCGGACGCAATTGCATCTACACTTCCTGAAGAAAAACAGATGAAATGGCAAGTTCTGTAGCTGTCGTTTGAATAACAAAAGCACTCACGCTATCTGGATTGTGTAGTGCCGGAGCACTAATGAGAGCCTTTTTTAAAGTTTCAAACGCAGCCTGGTGTCTGTTTTCCCAATCTATGCAGTCCTTCTCTGTCTTTACACCCTTCAGTAAATCATATAAAGGTTTGGCTATCTCTGCAAAACCCTCTATGAACTCCCTGCAGAAGCCCTACTAGCCCCAGAAACGATCTTAGTGCGGTAACTGATACTGGTACTGATAATCTGCGTATTATCTCTATTTTATGAGGATCAGGTGTTCAACCCCCCTCACCAATCTTGATTCCCAGAAAAGTTACCTTCTTCTGCATAATCTCTGCATATTCTGAGGCAACTACCGGTGCACAGATGGTAGTGTATTTGTTCAATACCCTGTAATCAATAGTTAATCTCCATGAACCATCTGGTTTCCGGACTGGCCATATAGGAGCATTAACAGGAGATGAGCAAGGTTTGATCACACCTTGAAGTGAGTCAATGGTAGTTTGTATGTGTGAGATTGCCTCTCTTGGGTAATTATACTGGCGCTGTGGAGGTGGATCCTTGCCGTGCACAACAATCTGTATGTTGTGAAAGCCCATGTTTCCACAATCGTGTTTGTGTGTTGCAAAAACTGCTTGTCTTTGCTGCAGTATACTGGAAAGATTTAAATTGCCACTATGTAACAATGTGTCTAAATCATATCCCTCAACCTTCTTAATTGCAAACACTGTATGTGCATCTGATACATATTCTGTTTTCCCAGTGGTCCCACTAGTGTTCTGCCATATATACCTGTTGCAATAATCAATGATATAATTACGTTTCCCCATTATGTCAGAACCCAGTATGTTCCTGCCATCACCTGTGGGACTCATCCATACTTTCTCTTTAAATATATCATTGCCAATTTGAAACGATAACAACAAGGTTTTTGTTGCCAAAGATACTTTACCATTGAACCCCTCAAGTGCAATAGTATCTTCTCCTTTATCAGGAGGTGACATGTTATGTTGAATAGTGAGGGAGGCTCCAGTGTCTACTAACCATGTGTTACAGTGGCCTCCCACTGTAACTTTGACAACTGGACGGCCCCACTCATCCAATCTCAATGGCACCACTGGCTTGATTGAGGCCAAACATCCCTATGCAGAGGCAACCCCTTTGGGTGCCCCTTTTGCTTCCAACTTCAAAATCTGCTCCTTCAAATCCTGAAGCTGTTTAACAAGGTCTTTGTAAGGACTAAACTGCCCCTTCTTTTCCCTTCTTTTAATCCAAAACCTAGTCATATGTCCCTCCTCCCCACAAAAATAACATTTCACATCATCCATATTAAAAGGCGACAGTCTTTCTCCTTTATGCTGTTTAACATCATCAGGCCTGTACTCCTCATTTTTCCACTTGTCTGATTGAATCGCCGATACAGGCTTCTTTTTACTGCCTATGCCTGTTGGGGCACGAGCATTAAAAAGACGTGTCAATGCGTCCAACGCATTATCATAATCTGCAGTTGTTGGCAGTTGAGCTACCAGCTATGCCCTAAAAGGGCCTGACTGATTAATCAACAGAGACTAGCGCCTGATCATTTTTCTGTGGATTAGCAATGCCACTATAGGTCTTGTACGCATCTAGAGGCATAGGCAGCAGGGTGCTCTCCTTCTTGTAACACAATCGAAATGATTTTATTCCAATCTGTAGTTCTACACCCCATCAAAGTAATCAAATCATCTTTCCTGTTTGCTTTAGTAGCAGTTCCCTGTTTAATCCTATTTGGTAAACTCACTGCTAGAGGCCCTGTACAAACAGTCATGAGCATGCATATATCCCTATCAGACAAATGGTGTCTATTACTATGCAACTCCAAACAACTCAAAAACTCAAAGGGGTCTCTTAATAGGATCAAAGGTTCCTATTTTAGGTAGACTCAATCTCAGCCACGAATAGAGGTTGTTCAATAGTAACTTCCTCCGTCCCTTGGTCCGCTCCTGCCGCGTCTCTAATTTGTTTATGCCTCCATGCAACCGGAGCCATTGGTGCAGAAGGCCCCACCCTTACGTTAGCTTCCCCATCGTTATGCCAATTCCACTCCTCTACGAGGTTGGGCTCATCCCCATTCTCTTCACCCTGATCTGAGTTGTCATCTGTGTCGTCATCCATCATATCCTGTGGTAGAGGAACGCCCACAGCTGCAATGTGTCCCTCAATCAAACACATTTTCTGTTTAAGTTTATCAATATCGGTACTATCCAATCTGCTCTGAGAAGAGGGTGTATTGACACACTTTCTCACTAAACAATCATACACATTTTGCACTTTCTGCAGCTGCTCTTTCAAATCCCTATTTTCCATTTTGATTATTTGCAATTGCTCTCCAGTAACTCCTCTCTCCTTACGCATCTGAAGTTGAACGTCAGCGGCCAGCGCCCTTTGCGACTTCAGACGTGCAACACTACTCACCATGATTTTATTCTGCTCTTTCTCAAACTCATTACTGTTTCTGAATTTACGCGCATTGTCCTGACAGAAAGTCATTTTCTTCTGTATGACTTTCACCATACCCTGTTGTCCTAATAAAACGGTAGTCAATCTGCCTTTTTTTTATTTAGGTACCCTTTCACTAGTTTCAAACTGTTCTTTGCCCCATGTAATAGGGTATTTCTGCTTTTCTATACCTTCAAACGGGTCTTCTCGCGGCCCATGCTTTGCAATTAACTTCTCCACAAGTTCATCCATTGTACACACTCTAACTACAGCGTTCACCTAGTGGTTCACAGTAGTACTTTTTTGTTACAGCAATTCCCTAGGCTAATGGCTGCTTAAAAAAATTGAGAAATCAGAGCCCTGCCTTACCCAATTGCGGTAGGTGTACAGGAAATAAAAACAACGACCCAGTTCTACCAAACCTGGTTTCGTCTGAGATTACAGCAAATTAAACCAACAGCATTTACATAGTCTAGTTACATCAAAAAGAAAAAGATACTGCCCGAATACTCAATTTCATCTTGAGATTACAGTAAATTAATAATCAAGTTTCCAGTCGGTACTGCGAGATTAAAAAAATAAGAGGAAAATAAAATAAAAAGCAAGATCGGTAACAGATGACTACAATCCATCCCACTCAATGTATTTCTCTCCCTCCCCTCTCTAAGCCGGAAAAACACTTTTAAATACACTCACCATTAATAGTATCTTTCAGGAGTAGAAAACGACTGGACAGTCCACGACACCGCCCCATCAGATGAGGAGTCTCGAGTCCACCCGGAGATTTCGGTTTCGTTCTCGTTATCCCGGACGAGCCCCCAATTGTAAGGAAAAATTGATACTGATAAACTATTAGTTGTCCATTAAATATTAGTTGTCCATTATATATGTTTATTGGTCAGCGTAGAATAGACAATTGTATTGAACAGAGTCACGTCACTCTGGGCTGCAGTGAGATTAATAGAACTGAGCCCCAAACAATGCATTCACTTCAGTTTTGTAAATTCCAAAACACATCCTTGTAATGATGTCATTCAAGACCCCTCCCCACTATACCTGTGTAAGTGGCAAATTTCCAAGCCTCACAAACATTCCTTTGCATCTGTTATCTCTGAGATTCTCCCATCCCCCCATGCAACCAAATAGAGCAGAGCAGAGGACCCCCTTCACAAATACCCATAAATGGTCATATTTGCTCTCCCTCTAGTCAACCTGCAATTTATTGAGACAGACCCTGCATTCCAAAATACCCCACCTAAACTCTGTGCTCAATATCTCTCCATTGAAAGTACCATACATTCCAAATATTCTAACAATATGAATATGGACTATCAAATTTCTTTACACTACCACCAGAGGGAGACTACCTGCAGCTCCCACCTCCACCAACAGAGGGAGACTACCTGCAGCATCCACCTCCACCACCAGAGGGAGACTACCTGCCGCTCACATCTTTTTTTGATTTTTTAAGATGCTGGGTATAGTGTTAACCGGGACTCCTCAGATCACTAGAGTTCAATTGAAACTGGTGGCTGAGGTAACTTCCCCCCTGTGTGTCTCTTAAAACATTTACAGTGAAAAAAGTATTAAAAAAAGAAAAAAATAATTACATTATTTTTGAAATCTACACAGCACAGCTTCACAATACATTTCCAAGCATGCTCTCCCTGGAAAAAAGCAGCCACTCTATGATCAGCAAATAAACGTAAAACATATATGCCCCTTCTTATATAGGTTTGTGATAGAAATATGAGTTCTGGTTGTAAATCTTCCTCCCGACCTGTGAGGGCGCTAAGTAGTGAAAGGGAAAGTCTTTGGACGGGCTGGCCTGACAGTTCATTTCCTGGGTCGAGAAGTCAGTCAGCCTGGAAGAAGGCGAGACTCCATTGCAAGAACATATTAACCCGGAAGGTAAACGAGGTAGCAGCTGCAGGCAATAGAGACAGCTGAAATCATTTACCAAGGGGTTATGCATGATCGCATAAAGGGGCCAGAGAATCGTAAATCTTTTCCTTTGCTTGGTTTGGAGATACTGGGAACTGGAAGGACCAGGAGATTTCCCAAAATAAAAAGAAAGAGTTTGTGAGTGTTTTGTTTGTTTTGTCTGTTTAATAACTGTCTGTGTTTTTGTTATAAAGCACTAGACGGCTAAACATGAATCCGGAGCTGTTGCCAAGGGCCAGCACAAAACCGGATCAACACTGGACTACAGTCACAATTAACATTGTTATCAGCACTTGTTTCACAACTATAGCACGTATTATACTGTACTTCACCACAAGCACTGAGAGCACTCACTTTGGACTTGTGATCGTGTGTGTGTGTCTAATTGTGTGTGTTTGTACTGTGCTTACTGTTTACGGGACTGCAACCCTTTTCATTTCTGTGTAATACACATTGTTGTGTATTTATTGCCAGTTCATTATTATTTGCTGGCTGGTCATCAGACCATTGGATTAATAATCATTAAATTAACCATTCCACCCGTACTTTGTTGTCTGTTTGTTCTTGGGATTACTGCATCCGCACCACACCTGCTATACACCTGCTACTAATTACCACTTTGCCACAAGGTTACATTCATGAAATCATATAAAAAATACTATTGTATATATTTATAAAAGAAAAAAGAATGAATTATTTTTTAAATCTACACAGAACAGCTTCACAATACATTCCTAAGCACCAATCTCCCTGGAAAAAGCAGCCGCTCTATGTTCAGCAAATAAAGAAAAACAATCCCAGTAAACATCATAATGTTGGCTTTAGGTTGAATCAGTCGGTGTTGGTTGGCGTCAGCAAACTAACCAAACGCCGACGCTAGCCCAACACAGAATTCTGATCTCGTGCTCTCCTCTTAAGAAACGTTAACAAAACCCCTCAGCTCCAGAAAAAAGTCTTTTGAGAGGGTGATTTGAGACGCTCTTATTGTGTTTTACTCATTATATCTATATATATATATATATATATATATATATATATAAATAAAATGAATATGTTTATTGTTATCATGCATATGTATTGAATAAAGGAAACAATATTGTTGTGTCCTGTTTTATGAACTGTGAATTTGTTTAAACATTTTGCTTTTCTTTCATAATAATGACTGTAACACCATGTACTTTATAACTGGTACTATGTTAAGCTAATTTAACATAATATTCACATAGTCCAATCATTGTCTATATATATATATATATATATATATATATATATATATATATATATATAGACAGACACACACACACACACACACAGGTAGTGGACAAAAAAATGGAAACGTAATGTAAAGTCACTTAATAGGGTGTTGGGCCATTATGGTATCCCGCTCTCGGCGGACCGTTTTTGATGAAACTGGCTGCTCGCGCCCCAGAACGAAATTTGCAGTCAATTGATCTGCAGTTGCTCGATTGTTTTGCCTTGCACTTAATTCACGGATATCATGATCATGGAGTATGCGCTTCCGCCCACTGTTGCCCTTTGCTGATGATGTCTTTCCCTCGGAGTTCCATGCCGACATCACCTTAGACACCGTTGCTCGTGAAACATCAGCAAGTTGAGCTGTCTTGGTCACTGAAGCTCCTGCCAAACGCGCCCCAACAATCACCCATAATTCTAGGCACCCAGGCCTGTCCAGCATTTTTATACATGACCCTAAGCATGCTGGGATGTTATTTGCTTAATTAATGCATGAGCCACACCTGTGTGGAAGCCCTTGCTTTCAATATACTTTGTGTCCCTCATTTACCCAGGTGTTCATTTTTTTGTCCACTACCTATATATACAGTGCATATAGAAAGTCTACACCCCCTTGAAATTGTTTCACATTTTGTTGTCAGTGCCTCAGCGTTTCATGCATTTAAATGAGGATTTTTCCCACTTATCTACGCACCATACTCCACACTGTTAAGGGGAAAAAGTTTTTATTGAGAAAAAAATTATATATTAAAAATACAAAACTGATAGATCATAATTGGATAAGTCACCACCCCCCTGAGTTAATACTTGGTGGAAGCACCTTTGGCAGCAACTACAGCTGTGAGTCTGTTGGGATAGGTCTCTACCAACTTTGCACACCTTGGCAATATTTGACCATTCTTCTTTACAAACCTGTTGAAGCTCTGTGATGTTCCTTGGGGAGTGTTGGTGGACAGCAATCTTCAAGTCATGCCACAAATTTTCGATTGGATTTAGGTCGGGGCTCTGACTGGGCCGCTCAAGGACATTACCGTTTTGTTCCTTAGCCACTCCAGTGTAGATTTGGCTGTGTGCTTTGGGTCGTCGTCATGCTGAAAGGTGAACTTCCGTCCCGGTTTCAGCTTTCTTGCAGAGGGCAGCAGGTTTTCCTCAAGGACTTCTCTGTACTTTGCTCCATTCATATTACACATTCCCACCACTGGGGACAGCTGTTGCCATGGAAAACTGAGCACAGTCTTGGAAAAAAAATATTTCTTGAAGCAGCCATTTTTTGCTGGTGTCTCGCAAGAACAGTTTCATTAACTCATGTAACTTAAAACACTGTAATTACACTGGAAAGGCTGATATTATTTTACATATACACACAGTACAGTATACAAAGACACATACTGTAAACTAAGAAAACATTATTGTGAAGAACTGTTGCAGCTGCAATGACGCGAAAAAAAAACGGCACCATGCTTTTTAAAACAGAAGACAATTGAAACAATAAAATGTATAATACATGAGCTTTACAAGTCACACAAATACAGTTTCTTTAAAAATCGGAATAAAATTATTTTTATGAGTGGTAAAACAACAATCACAAATCCTGAATGTGTTGCAACGAAGCCGCGCGTGTAACCCATTTAAAAGACGCATGAGGGGGGTGGTGCAAATTTGAGAGCGTATCTTTCATTTAACTAATTGTTTTAGGTAATGAAAAGTATAGACATAACTCTTCAGAATCGCTTGCTCAATGAAATACAATTGTAACTGTGAAGATCGCACAGTTATTCACAGAGAATCCACCCAAAAAGCTGACATTTTAGTATAATTGGAGTAACTTTTTATGGTCCTGTCCGTCCCTTTTCTCTGATGTTGAGTAGCTCACTGTTTCAACCATAATCTTATACCTATTGCACCTTATCTTTTCACCTGTAGTATCTTAACCTTTGGGGTTCCATGTGGTGGCAGCGGTATTCTATTGGTTAGTGATCCAGTGCAGTGGTTCTCCTACCATTCTACAGGCCCGGCGCGTCAAAAAAGGCAGCCTACAAAATTGTAAAAAAAAAATTCATAATTGTGCGTGTGAAGTTAGTTTTCAGGATTATTTTAGCGGAACAGGCTATGCAAGACTCCTGCGCTGCCTTGCCTCCCACAAGCGCCAAATTTAACTAGTATACAGTGCTGTGAAAAAGTATTTGCCTCCTGTCTGATTTTCTGCATTTTTGCATATTTTCGACACTGAATGTTATCAGATCTTCAACCAAATCCTAATATTAGATAAAAGGGACCCTGAGTGAACAAATAACACAAAAAATCGATACATATTTCATTTATTTATTAAAGAAAGTTATACAACACCCAATGCCCCTGTGTGAAAAGTAATCGCCCCCTTAGTCTCAATAACTGGTTAAGCCACCTTTAGCAGCAACAACTGCAACCAAATGCTTCCTGTAGTTATTGATTAGTCTCTCACAGCACCGCGGAGGAATTTTGGCCCACTCCTCCATGCAGAACTGCTTTAACTCAGTGACATTTGTGAGTTTTCGAGCATAACTGCTCGTTTCAGGTCCTGCCACAACATCTCAATGGGGTTTAGGTCTGGACTTTGACTAGACCATTCCAAAACTTTAAATTTCTTGTTCTTCAACCATTCTGATGTAGACTTGCTTGTGTGTTTTGGGTCATTGCTTCAGCTTCTGCTTCACCTCACAGACGGATGGCCTGACATTCTCCTGTAGAATTCTCTGATACAGAGCAGAATTCATGGTTCCTTCAATGATGGCAAGGCGTCCAGGTCCTGATGCAGCAAAGCATCCCCAAACCATGACACTACCACCACCATGCTTGACCGTTGGTATGAGGTTATTACTGTGGAATGCAGTAATGCAGTAATGCAGTGTTTGGTTTTTGTCAGACATAACGGGGCCCATGTGGGCCAGAAAGTTCCACTTTTGACTCTCTCTACACTATCTCAGAACTCTTGAGGATCATCCAGGTGCTTTTTGGCAAACTTGAGACGAGGATTCATGTTCTTCTTAGTGAGCAATGGTTTCCGCCTTACTACTCTGCCATGACTCCCATTTTGCCCAGTGTCTTTCTGATGGTGGAGTCGTGAACACTGACTTTAGCCGAGGCGAGAGAGGCCTGCAGATCCCTGGATGTTGTTCTGGGGTTCTTTGTGACTTCCTGGACGATTTTACGCCTTGCGCTTGGAGAGATTTTGGCAGGACGGCCACTTCTGGGATGATTCTCTACTGTCCCAAACTTTCTCCATTTGGACAATATGGCTCTGACTGTGGTTTGGTGGAGCCCCAGAGCCTTAGAAATGGCTTTGTAACCCTTTCCAGACTGATAGGCATCAACAACTTTTTTCTGGAGGTCTTCAGGAATTTCTTTTGTTCGTGGCTTGATGTGCCTCTAGAACCTGTGTGCTGACAACTTCACTCTGATGGTAAGGGCCAAAGTTAGTCAGATTTATATTGGGCAGGGCTGGCCCAAATCAGGTCTGGTTGTTAACCAAAGTACTCAAACAGCTGACCCTAATTATCCATTTAATTGGGTTGAGTTAACTAGGGGGGGCAATAACTTTTTCACACCTGAAGATTGCATGTTTGATTACCTTGCACACCAAACAAATGAAAGAAGCACCAAACTTGGGTGTCATTTTTTCTCTCAGACTCCCTCTATATACTACTACAACCCACAAAAAAATCTGACCAAATGCAACGTGAAAAATGTGCAAAAATGCAGGAAATCAAACAGGGGGCAAATACTTTTTCACGACACTGTATATATGCACATGGCTTCCATTTCATGAATCCAGGAAAATGGGCCAGTGTGCCAAAAAGCTGAAAATTCATTTACAAACCTTTTTTTTTTTAAAAAACTACGAACTAATCCTAACTTTGCCGCCGCACGTCATATTTGTTGTACAGTCAGAATCTGAGACTACGTGCCTACGTGCTGTGTTGGTGCTCGTTCCCACGACATGGCAAATCTTTTACAAATTGGGTTTTCTACAACTAAGCAACCAATAAGCCAAAAGGAAAGCTCTGAAATAAATAAATCATAAAGAAAGTAATTATGGAAAAAAATGAAGATGAACATTTAGAGTGGAGGCTTCATTAGCAGTGAAAAAATATTAACATTCTGCCTTGTTTGACGTCAGTTTCCCAGACTTGCAGATAAAACAGCAGCTTTATTTGTTGTCAATTCAACATTTCGTTTACATCATATCTAGTGTCACAGTCAGATGTCCTGGTGGATATCCAGATACGTGATCGAATTGTCTAACTTTTTGATTTGGGATCCGATGTGTTCAGGTCAAATATGCCATTCACAATCCAGGACTCGTTGGTTTCACTCAGCAAGATTGGTGCTGACTTGGGAGAGGCTACACAAGCGACAACGCTCTGAGGAGGATTGTTGTTATTTTGTATTATGAATATTGTTTTAATAGTGTTTATTACTAGGATTAGGGATGGGAATTTCAAATAGTTTCCTATTTGAATACACAGGGTGCACAATTTTTGTGTATTCGATTGCCCGAACTCTGGTCCCTTACGACTCCCAAGAGTAAAAGGCAAATGCGTGTGTACAAGCAGTCAGCATAACAGTGTGAGCCAGTAAAGTTTAGCCAGGTTCACAAAGTGTACAAACAATTTCAGTTAAAAAAAGAACTCCTTTCCAACTCCAAGTATCTTGCCTTTTCTTATTAGCCACTGCGTTGTTCTGCTTAACATTTAGTATGTCTTTATATTCATCATAACGTTAAATTACCTTTGTAATTTCGATGTTACTCAAGTTTGGATTACTTCTTTTAGCACTTGCTATAACATGATTTTATTTCTGTTCACACATTCAAAGTTCGCCGGTGCCGTGCTCCTGGAAGCTGTTTCACGACTGGCTAGCAACAGCTGTAGAAGCTGCCGTGTAGTCATTACAGAGGAACTCATGCATAAGGTTTTTTTTGCGTACTTGAATATGTAATATGCTATTGGAATACTTTTTTTTATTTTCTTGTTATCTTGTGTTTGACTACACTGACCCATCCCTAATTAGGATTATTATAATTCAGTTTTAGCGTTGCTGTGATAATATGGTAACAGCTTGGTTGCGGGTTTGCTTGTGAAAAAATGAGTATCATTTGTACATATACATTTTCAAATCTTAAATACAGTATTTTCATTTTCTGACAAGCTCACAAGTGTTCATGTTTAACGGCTGAAGTAACACATATTGAAAGGCTTTGTTTAGCCACTTTCTTTTGAGACGTGGACTCTCTTTGGTTACCATACACAGTTAGAAACAACCGGGCCAGTAAAAACACTTGTTCAGTGACCCAAGGGGCCAGTTAAAAATCTAAACGTAGAGCCCTGGAATGGGTAAAGGACCCCAGGTAGTTTATGACTCTGACCATGGTATGTTTACAACCTTTAAAAAATAAATAGCTGGATTGATTTGTAACTCTAAAGGAAATGCTTTGTGTAACTAGTGGTTATACAATGTGAATAGCGTAAATTACCAATGAAGTAGTATAATGCTGTTAATAATCCATATGGGAGAGTATTTTCACTTATTTTGACACTTCCTCCAATGATCAATTTTCAGTTCACTTGCATGAATTAAGATTTGTGTATTGAAGTGTCAAATGTAAGTCAAATCAAACTTGTTAAATATCAAAGATGTGAGTGTTTGTTTGAAACACAGCCTGGAGGTTTACTGACTTCCAGTTTCCGAATATGATTATCAGAAGGCCATGGCTGTTTTTTCTCCAACCCACGAAAAATAAGATGCACATACAACCACTGTAGCGTCAGACTGGGTCATAATATCATTCTGTGTATGAAATTAACAGAATTTAAAAATATAGGAGGGGGGTCCTAAGCCATTCTCTGTGTCTACTTGGTTTCTGGACACAAACTTCCCCACTGACAAAGAATGCTTTTAAAAAGAGTCATAAACTAACTGCTGGACAAGTGTTTTATCTTCACCCATCGCTGAAGGAATCATTTGGCGCCAGCAGTATCTTGCACAAGGCAAGCCAGACAGTTTTGGGTGCTTTGACACCTCAGACAGAAAACAGTCCATCTCATAATCCAGCCGACAGGGGGCAAAACAGTGGAACAATTGAGAACAAGGGGCCGTCTCAGAATGAGAACAACCAATGAGAAACACCCCACGTGGACTCGGGCATAGCACAAAATAAACAAACTGACCAATCACAGGGTGGAACTGAGAATCACAAAAGCAGCCACACAACTTTTAAAGGACGTGCTTCCCATCCTACGTGTATCCCACACAGGACACTGCCTTGATCTGAAAGTGGGTCTTGGTTTCCACGTCGCTCCACAAAATGGACGGAAGCATAGCCAGCAGCTGGGCCTAAGGTCATGTACTAGCCTTACAGAAGAATTGCAACGAGGACACCTTTATGAACTACATAACTTTTTAATTGCAATGCATTATCTGAACTGAGTTACATCTGACCAACGACACTATTTGCAGTTGGAAAACTGCCAACAACAAAGATAATGCTGCAAGACTTGGAAATCAACAAGCTGATCTCCATTTGAAAATAACTATTTGTTTACTGCGAGCCAATGAAACACAATGTGTACTTCAAGCAAAGTACCGTCTTCTGTCATTGGAACTTCAGATCCAGAGAGAAAGCTGCCGTGTTCATCAACACAGAAGATTATTCTTTGTTTTCTTTGTTGAAAATCGATAAGTATTCAGCAAATTAAATACTTTATGACTCGAGAAATTAACTGTAGCAAATGCGATCAAGTTAGTGCATAAACTGTTCTAGGAATATCAATCAATCTTTATTTTATATAGCACCTTTCATAGTGGACCACCATCACAAAGTGCTTTACAAGATGCAGTAACAAGAAAATCCATAATACTTTAAGTACAGAAAAATGCATAATACATGCTACACAGGGGGGAAAAATGCATAATACATTAAATACAGTGGACAGTGCATAATACATGATAGTAGCATAATACATGAAATAGTACATTAAATACAGTGGAAAGTGTATAATACATGAAATAGTAGCAGCAACACAGCAGCTAATAGCAGATATCAGGCTTAAATAGCATGGAAAGCAAGAGAGAACAGGTCTTGAGAGTTGATTTAAAGCGAGCGACGATGGGAGCATCACACACCAAAGCTGGGAGAGAATTCCAAAGAGTCAGAGCCATGAAGCTAAATGAGCGTTCTCCGAGTGTGTTGCAATTTTGCTTGGCCAGAGTCAGAGGAACTCAGCTTGCGGGCAGGGGCACAGCAAGTCAGCAGGTGGAGGAGGTACTCGGGACCTGTGTGATGAAGGGCATTGTAGGTGAGCAGGAGAGTTTTGAAAATAATCCTGAACTTTACAGGTAGCCAGTGCAGCTGGGCAAGACAGGGGTGATGTGATCACGTTTTTTTTACATCTGGTAAGGATCCTGACAGCGGCATTCTGGACGAGCTGCAGTCAGTTTATGGTGCGTGCCGGGAGACCACCATATAGAGAGTTGCAGTAGTCGAGTCGAGAGGAGACAAATGCATGACAAAGTATCTCCGCATCTGGGAGGGAGAGGTAGGGACGGACTTTGGAGATGTTTCGAAGATGGTAGAAGGAAGAATGTCAAAAGCAGCTGTTAGGTCAAAGAGGACAAGCACAGAGAGAGCACCAGCATCAGCATTGAGCAGGATCACTCACAATCCAGAGCAGAGCAGTTTCAGTACTGTGATGCAGCCGGAAACCAGACTATAGAGATTCAAGAAGATTGTTGTCCGTTGTTTCATCAGCTGACTGGCTACAGCCCTTTCGAGAGTTTTTGAGAGAAAAGGGAGATTGGAGATGGGACGGAAATTAAATACATCAGCCGGATCAAGGGAAGGTTTTTTGAGTATCGGCATAACTCGGGCAAGCTTGAGGGCAGCAGGAACCAAGCCTGAATCCAGGGACAAGTTGAGAGTGTGCATAATGGAGGGAGCAAGATCGGAAGCAGGAGGGGCAACCGGAAGAGCGTCAAGGTGGTCAAGTAGTAGATTTGGTTTGTGGTGAGTGAGCGTAGAATAGATGTTGTCGATTTTGTTCTGAAAGAAAGAGGAGAAATCATGACAGGTAAGAGAGGAGGATGGACGGGAGTTGGATCTGTTGGTGGCTGGATGTAGGATTTGGTCAATAGTCTTAAAGAGAACATTGGGTTTACCGTGTCCCATAGTTATGATTTCAGAGAAGTATTTCACCCTGGTCACGGTGGCATGCGCCTGTAGCTCGCGAGATGGCCAGTCCAGATCTCTCTGTAAACCATTCATCCAGAATCGCGGCAGGCAGATTCAAGGGTGCACCATGGGCAGTTTCGATCTTTCTTGACGGTTCCAGTTGTAAGCGGGGCAACAGTGTCAATGATATGAGTAAGGGTGGCATTGTAGAGTGTCACCGCGTCATCAGCTGAGGATGGGAGAGTACCAGTTAGAGGGAATGCAGAGACACATTCTGAGAGTTTCAGGGGATTCAGCAGGAAGGAGACAACAGTATCAGTAGCAGAGGAAGGTGCAGGAAGATTAATATTAGCAGTAATTAAAAAATGGTCAGAGAGAGAGAGAGACATCTGAGATAGAGAGATTGGAGACATCAAGGCTCCTGGTGATGAGCAGATCCAAGGTGTTTCCTCGGGTGTGAGTGGGGACATTGACAGATTGAGAAAGTCCAAAACAGTCCAGAAGCGTGTTGAAATCGGTCACGGTGGGGCAAGGCAAGTCAACATGAATGTTGAAGTCACCTAGGAGTAGGATTTTGTCAGTTGAAGTGCAGATGAGTTAGAGGAATTCTGAAAACTTGGCAATAAAAGCATAGTTGTTCTTAGGAGGACAGTAGATAACAGCAAGGGAAGGGACATGGGAGAGGGGAGCTTGATGACGAGATGATCAAATGAAGAAAAGGCAGGCAAAGAAAGAACTGAGGAAGCGAGCACAGAATTTGCAATAACAGCAGTGACTCCATTATCTAATTAATGACTTCCTTCGGTCGTCTCCAACTTTTGCTTCCTCAATAAATCCGTATCTCAGGCCCCAATCTAACTATGATCTTGTAGAGACCCTTGGTGTTAGGTCCAGCTAAAGTCCCCCGATTCTCGGCTCATTAACCCCCCTCCTCCTTTGTGTAGGATGTTTCAGGAATTTCTCCAGCCAAAAGTCCCCACGCTCGCTGTGCTATATCCTGTGTGTTCAAGAATGACTCCAAAAGATCAGATATTTACTTATATCAAAAATAGTTATTAGTTCCAGTCAATTGTGCCTACAAATGTTATGGTCGTTGTAATCGTTTGACTAGAAATCAATGATCTGTATTCTATTCATATATATATATCTAACCAATAGCCTTTCCTTTCTGTAATATTAAATTAGTTGTGCACCCCTTTTATAAACTATTGTTTTATATTTCTGACATGTTGTGTGAATGTCGGTTATTGTCAAGGGAATCTGAGTTCTACATGATCCAGAACTTAAACATGGTATGTCTCATTTCTCACATTTTGACATCCCTGAGAGGGTGACTAGAGACTAATTTATATTTCAATAATAATAAAAATACCTTGGCCCTACGTAAATCCTGACGTTGTACCAACGTTGGGGCAATGTTATGGTGTTTACTGGGATGCCCCTTCTTATAGGTTACATTCATTAAACATACAAAAAAAGACTATGGTATATATTTAATGATATTTAATTAATTATAACACTCGAAATATACACATCAATTTCATATGTATTACATACATCCTAACTTGTAATTTATTTGACAAAACATATTTCCTTAAAAGGATAACATCTTTACCATGTCTCTTGAAACGTCCAAAAGCATAGATCCATATTTGCGCCCCCTGCACCTCTGTTAACCCTTTGCAGTCCTTTGTCGGACTGGGTCCGACACTGCAATTATTCCCATCAGGTCCTTTGTCGGACCCTGTCCGACATCATTTTAAAAGCATAAAAAGCAAAAAGTCGGTTTTCAGCGGAAAAAGCGAGAAAACCATTCAATGGCCGAGTGGGAGCGAAAGGGCGAGACAAGCCGATAAAAAAAAAAGGCGTATCTCATGAATAGTCATACTAGCCCCCCTTCATCAGATGGGGCGGTCGTATGGAAATAAGCTGGGTGTTACAGTATCAGCGCACAGAGACTATCACGGACATTTGCAGAGCTTTTTTGAGATGTTATAGCAATAAAATAATGACTTGGATTGCATTATTGAGGAGTTTGGTGATAAAACGAGTCATCAGGAGATGATTGATCGGTATGTACGACTATTATTATTATTATTTTTTATTTGGTAGCATATGTGAAAGCGAAAGCAAACGAAAGGGTGGGGCGGGGCTGGAGATCCCTAGTGAGTGCTTTGTGGATATGCAGGGCCATTTAAACCCGTCTGACTGTGGAAAAAAATACTTTTAAACAGCGCGTCTAAAATTAACTGCGCGTGTGAAAATAAATTGGACCTGGCGAGCCTGACGCCTTAGAATTAATAAATGGACCGCAAAGGGTTCATTGGGGAATCTGGTATGAATATTTCCCCAAAATTTTTAACATATCCATTGTTTGCAACAACTGTTCGATACTGTCTTTGTAAAGACATTGTACCCCACGCCCAATGACATGGATATATTAAATTTCTCATTGTGATGTCACGTCTGTGGTAAAGCCAAAAAAAAAACCCTGACCCTTAACATTTGGCATTTTCAAAAAAATATACATTAATACTTGAAATGTTTATTTAAAGAAAAACACAGGTAGTATTTATATTAATTAAAAAAATAAGTTGTGTTACTTTTAACAGTAAGCTTTCTATTTTAAAATGCTGATATGCCTGCCTATTGGTAGGTATTTTCTGAGCTCTCTATACCAGAGCTGCCAGTAGTAAAAGCAATACAGCGAATGTCACTTTCTAAGCCCCACCCCTTTCACACAATTTGATTGATTTATGACCCTGTCCCGCCCCTATTGGTTGATGCGTTGAGTGATTTATGGCCCTTAAGCCCCACCCCCTTTCCCCACGCTTTGAGTGATTAATGGCCCTTAAGCCCCACCCCTTTCCCCCCACACTTTGAGTGATTTATGGCCCCTTATGACCCCTTATGACCCACCCTTTTTCCTGAGCTTAACTGGATATCCATCAAACAAAAAAAAACTCTTCTAAAAATGGCATCTGTTGTGCCCTAGTTTATAGTTTATTACATAGAAAAGTGAAAGACAGAAAGAAACTTGTGTGTGTATATTTTTTTGACCATTTTTAAGACGCTCCATGACAATAACTGGTGTTATTAACAAACACAGAGTCTCTAAACATATGTTTTATAATCAATATATTATATCATATTACACTGAAAATTAACTCATAATGGTATGATGAAAATGTGCTGGGCCCCTACATTTCTGCCGGTTTTCCAGGTCGTGGTAGGTAGCGGTGTATTTCCATAATACACATGGTTCTATATAATGGTTGATTTTAATATTACAATGTACTCTAAAAATTGATTTAAGGTTGTTTTTGAATCTAATAAATGTTAGCACAGGTTCAAATTGTTAAGGTTTTAGGGTTTTTTTTATGAGCCTACCCATAATGCACCTGGACTTGCAGAATGGATTCTATTAATATTGCAGCATACTCAAACTGATTTCAAAATATAGTCTAAACACCTATTTAATGTTATTTTAGAAGCTAAAAAATACCACTACATTCTTTGGACTAATAGGATTATTTTAAGACCAAATAAGACATAATTAGGAATAAGGATCTTTTTCTGTTAAAACTGAATGTATGCTGTAGGCTTCATGTAGTCTTGATCAGCAGTTCCACATACGCCCATGTAGCTGGATTTTAATATACTAGCATCGCTCTCTAATTAGTTTCTCAGGACTAGTAAGAAATTATAGAGAAAGAAAGGATTCTGTCAGATTAAGATTTTTTGCTGTCAAATTATAATAGATATGTTATAAAAGGAGAAAGATTAAACCAAGCATACATTACCTTGTAGAATGACTGTATGAATGACTGTATGAATACAGTATGAATGAGAACAACAAAGCATATTGCATAAAGAGGATACAAAATACCCTTTACAAAGGGAATCATTTCAACGTTAACCACGGTATGTATAAAGAAAATCAGTATATCTCTAAACTAGCTGTTTTAAAACAGAAAGCTTCCTGTTAAACGTAATGACACAATCAACATATCTCTAAACTAGCTGTTTCACATTCTTACAGAATACAACCCCCCAAAGAATAATATATTTAGAAGCCATGCGAAAACATGTTTTTGACCCATGACATCGATGTTACTTTTTTTTTTGACCCCCCACGCACGCCCTAGGTATCTCCACTTGTTCGTTCAGTAACGGGGGTGTACACTTTCAATCGGAGGACTCTTTGAAATGCCATGGGTAATTTAATGTTTTTGTGTTTTCCTTATTTTGTGTTTGTTTTCAGTTGATGTTCATTTGTTTTTAAAAGGCGATCTTTCAGTATAGTTTAGTGTAGGTTACTTGTATTCATTCTTTCTTTCTATATTTTTAATGAAGTCAATCTATCCTATCTATATATTTTCTGTTTTTCAGTGATGCCAGAGACTAACTCCTCAGACATAAAGTAATATGAATGCAATGTTTTATTACTACCCAGTTGTATTGTAATTTTTAAAGTAAAATGGTAAGTTTGTTTAAATTATTGATTGTGGCACTGTGTAGCTTGTAACTTTTTAATTAGACTGGCAATCTGTGTACTATGTTTAATACGTTCATATAAAATCCTTAAGAGGGCTGGTATAGTTATACTTTAAGACAGACCTATTTTATACTTAAAAATTATCAAATTTTTGGTCATTTCTAACTCCTGGGACAGATTTTCTCACTTATTTTGCTCAAAAACTCTTACATACTTTTGTCAACAAACCTTACATTATTGCAAATGGCATGTAGGTCTGTGGTTACTGTAATCCACGTCTGTACTGGCAGGGTTTAGGCCCCAGGGGCGCCCTGTGGCATGCCTGGCTTCATTCATTGCGCGAGGCAAGCTCCCATATTTATCCCTCTATGACGGCTGCACGTTTGAGAAGCCCACCCCTCGCTCCGAAAAACACCTTTTGTACACAGAATATTTTACGAATAAATTAAGTAAAACAATAAAGATGTTTTTTTATTTAGAAAATAAAACTAACTTTTTTTTTGGGCCGGGTTATTTTTAGTACTATTTTTAGTACTTCAAAGTGCGAGTTTGGAGAAAGAAAAACAGGAAAGAAAAACAGGAAACACGGCACAGTAGACCTGTTTACTGTAAAATAAATTAGAAGGCAGTAAAAGACAGTGGACTAGGTACATGCCTTTATCTTACAGGCCTTCTTTAATTTAGGCCGCTAAGATTTCAGTTTACTAAAGACCCTTTATTTTTTATTTATTTATTTTTTAAGATGTGAGTGGATATTAGATAGTATATTTGCTAAAAACAATCGCTATACTATATTTTTATAAATTAGTAAACGATTACTATAAGCAAGTTTATTCATTTTAAAATTCTGTGCGTCAAAAGTTTTTACAAGTACTATCATGGACCGTCTTCTGTGTTGAAACTCAACAAGTAAAATAAAATGTTGGATAGTAAACAATTTGTGCACGTAACAAAATGACCTATTTCCCTCTTGCAAAAGGTATGAAATCATCCATCTGGTGATATTTTAGAAGAGGTTGTTACAGAGCATGCAGGATTCAGGTAACACCGCTAGAGTGGGAATACATTCGGACACCCACGCGTATCACCGTTCCTCTTCATCACTTTTTCATGATTAAAATACACGTTTTTTTTTTTTATGTACATGTAATAGATGATGCTTGCAGACTCTATGCAGTAAGCTTGTATTGCAGGAGCACATCGGGGCCAAGCACAGAACTGCATGTAACTTACTTGGTCAAAACAGATTTAACAGGGACAGTTCCATGAACGTTATCCTTCACGTTCATTTTTCTTTTACCATTTCATTTAATGCTGATGAGTTTATCAAATGTATTAATAAAGTATCACCAGTACAGAACAGAAATAGTTCACTATGATTATGAATAGTATATTCAGAGAAGCTCTGAAAACTTTCATAGCCAGTACATAATATAACTCTTTATGTAACATTATTTATAGCCTTATCATGTTTCTCAAGGGCTATTCTGCACACCATACATTTCAAATTCAAATGTAACTGCAGTAAGAGCACTTAAATAAACAGTAACATAGTTGTTATAAAACAGAAAGCTTACTGTTGAAAGTAACACCACTTTTTTTTTTTTTTAATTCATCCAAATATTAGTTGACTACTGTGTATTTCTTTAAATAGTAATTTTAAGTATTAATATTTTTTGAAGATGCATGACAGCTTTTTTGTTTTAAAAATAAGTTACAAGAAATTACATTTCAGTAATTATTTTTATTTCTGTTGTAATCGGGTCTTTATCTGTTTAGTTTTAACCATTTTTATTGTACACTTATTTACACTGTAATTCCATTCTTATAGGTTACAAAACACCCCTGTTAACACCATCACTATCCCCTCCTTCATTTCGTCTTAAAATAATCATATTAGTCCAATGAATGTAGTGCAAACGTTTATTAACGTCTAAAATAACTTGAAATAAGTTTTTAGACTATATTTTGAAGTCAGTTAGAGAACGCTGCAATATTAAAAACGGCCGACAGATGGCAGTATGTGGAACTGCTAATCAAGACTATATGTTAAACCCTTATATATTCAGTTTTATCAGAAAAATATTATCCTTATTCCTAATTACATTGTGGTCTTAAAATATTCCTATTAATCCAAAGAATGTACTGGTAACGTTTATTAGCTTCTAAAATAACTTTAAATAGGTTTTTAGCGTACGCTGTAATATTAAAATCAACCATTATGTATAACCACGTTTATTATGGGAAGGCACCGACACCTACCACAACCTGGAAACCGGGGGAAATGTAGGGGCCCAGTACATTTTTCCTCATGCCATCACAGGTTAATTTTTAGTGTAATATATTCATAATATACTGATGAGGAAGTGCTTTTATATATTTAGGGACTCTCTGTTTGTCAATAACCCAGTTTATTGTTTCGGAGAGATTTGAGCGTTGTCAAAAGGGAAATACACACTTTAGTCTTTTTTTTCTTTTTGTTTTCTCTGTATTAGCCTATTAACATAGGGTACAACAGGTGCCATTTTTAGGTGGTGGTCTATTTTTGACAGATATCCGGTTAACGTCAGGAAAAAAATGGTGGGACATAAGGGTCATAAATCATTCAAAAAGGTGTGGGGAAAAGGGTTGGGGCTTAACCCTTTGTGGTCCATTTATTCAGTGTGTCAGGTCCAATTTATTTTCACACACGCAGTTTATTTTAGATGCGCTGTTTAAAAGTATTTTTTCACAGTAAAACAGGTTTAAAAGGCACTGCATATCAACAGGACACTCAGTACTGCATCTCCAGCACCGCCCCACCCCTCGTTAGCTATATTTTTCGAATAACTCTTAATAATAGTACATACCGATAAATCATCTCGATCACTCGTTTTATCACCAAACTCCTCAATAATGCGATCCAAGTCGTTATTTTATTACTATAACATCTAAAAAAAGCTCTGC
This sequence comes from Acipenser oxyrinchus oxyrinchus, assembly GCA_030684275.1. Taxonomy (NCBI): domain Eukaryota; kingdom Metazoa; phylum Chordata; class Actinopteri; order Acipenseriformes; family Acipenseridae; genus Acipenser; species Acipenser oxyrinchus. The sequence goes on from CM060250.1 coordinate 49,113,117, forward strand.
AGATGTCTGTGATGTTCTTTGAGTGCTGGATGTAGAAGCAGCTATCTTGTTTGTTTATGTCCGTGTTATCTATGTGATGCCGGGTCTATCTGTATTCATGAGATGCGCCCCTTTTTTTTCTGCTTCTCTTGGCTCCTATCGGTCTCACTCGGCCATTGAATGGTTTTCTCAGCTTTTTCCGGAGAAAAAATGACTAGAGACCTGTTTTTTGTGTCTATTTGATGATGTCGGACAGATGTCCGACATTGGACCGGAAAGGGAAAATTGCGATGTCGGACCAGGTCTGACATAGGACCGCAAAGGGTTAAGGGTCATAAATCAATCAAAATGTGTGAAGAGGCAGGGCTTAATGGTCATACATTGATCAAAAGGGGCGGGGCTTCGAAAGTGACATTCGCTGTCATGCCTATACTACCACTGGTTGTTTTTAGTTAGGCAGTTTCGCCTCAAAGTAGACATAACAGCGCCCTAGCCACATCCCTTTTTTTATCTCTTGAGAAACACATTTCAAGCAATTTCACTAGAACATACTGGAACATTTCATGGTCACATTTCATGGTCAAAAAACATCATGTAGCCCTTCTTAACCTGTTAAATGTCAAACTACATGTTAGTTGCCTCTTCAACGGCAACGCAAGTGCTGTAAGGTTAGAAAAGCAGACTACAATTGCAAAGCGATGTAGGCTGTTGAAAAGAAAAATAGTAAACAGCGCAGTTGTGCAGATTTTTTAGCGAGTTCACAGAAGCAGGGTTTTTGATTCCAGGGAAGTGTACGGTGTCCATTTTAGGACATCCTCCTCTGTCCTCCATAACTCCCTCCTCCCTAACTCCCTCTCCATCCTCCCTCCTTCAAAACTCCCTGCTCCATCCTCCGTCCTCCAAAACTCCCTCCTGCAAAACTCCCTCCTATAAAAACTCCCTCCTGCAAACTCCATCCTCCCTCCTCCGTCTTCCATAACTCCCTCCTCCAAAACTCCTTGCTCCATCCTCTGTCCTCCAAAACTCCCTCCTCAATCCTCCATAACTCCCTCCTTCCTCATCCAAAACTCCATCCTCCATCCTCCAAAACTCCCTCCTGAAAAACGCCATCCTCCCTTATCCATCCTCTATAACTCCCTCCTCCCTCCTCCAAAACTCCCTGCTCCCTCCTCCATCCTCCAAAACTCCATCCTCCAAAACTCTGTACTCCATGCTCCCTCATTCCTTTTGTTGTACACTGCTGTGAAAAAGTATTTGACCCCTGTCTGATTTTCTGCATTTTTGCACATTTTTCACATTATATTTGGTCAGATTTTCTTGTGGGTTGTAGTAGTATATAGAGGGAGTCTGAGAGAAAAAATGACACCAAACTTTGGTCCTTCTTTCATTTGTTTGGTGTGCAAGGTAATCGAACATGCAATTTTCAGGTGTGAAAAAGTTATTGCCCCCCTAGTTAACTCAACCCAATTAAAGGGATAATTAGGGTCAGCTGTTTGAGTACTTTGGTTAACAACCAGGCCTGATCTGGGCCAGCCCTGCCCAATATAAATCTGACTAACTTTGGCCCTTACAATCAGAGTGAAGTTGTCAGCACACAGGTTCTAGAGGCACATCATGCCACGAACAAAAGAAATTCCTGAAGACCTCCGGAAAAAAGTTGTTGATGCCTATCAGTCTGGAAAGGGTTACAAAGCCATTTCTAAGGCTCTGGGGCTCCACCGAACCACAGTCAGAGCCATATTGTCCAAATGGAGAAAGTTTGGGACAGTAGTGAATCTTCCCATGAGTGGCCGTCCTGCCAAAATCTCTCCAAGCGCAAGGCGTAAAATCGTCCAGGAAGTCACAAAGAACCCTAAAACAACATCCAGGGATCTGCAGGCCTCTCTCGCCTCGGCTAAGGTCAGTGTTCATGACTCCACCATCAGAAAGACACTGGGCAGAAATGGGATTCATGGCAGAGTAGCAAGGTGGAAACCATTGCTCACTAAGAAGAACATGAATGCTCGTCTCAAGTTTGTCAGAAAGCACCTGGATGATCCTCAAGAGTTCTGGAACAATGTTCTATGGACAGATGAGTCAAAAGTGGAACTTTTTGGCCGACATGGGCCCCGTTATGTCTGGCGAAAACCAAACACTGCATTCCACAGTAAGAACCTCATACCAACGGTCAAGCATGGTGGTAGTAGTGTCATGGTTTGGGGATGCTTTGCTGCATCAGGACCTGGACGCCTTGCCATCATTGAAGGAACCATGAATTCTGCTCTGTATCATATAATTTTTTTTTTCTTCTTTTTTTTTTATAAATTTAGTCGTTGCCAATTATTTTTATTATTTTCTCCCAATTTGGAATGGCCAATTATTTTATTATGCTCAGCTCACCGCTACCACCCCTGCACTGACTCGAGAGGGTGAAGACGAACACACACTGTCCTCCGAAGCATGTGCCGTCAGCCGACCACTTTTTATCACACTGCGGACTCACCATGCAGACACCCAAGAGCTACAGCGTTGGAGGACAACGCAGCTCTCGGGCAACTTACAGGCAAGCCCGCAGGCGCCCGGCCAGACTACAGGGGTCGCTGGTGCGCGGTGAGCCGAGGACACCCTGGCCGACCTAACCTTCCCTCCCCCCAGGCGACGCTCAGCCAATTGAGCACCGCCCCCTGGGAGCTCCCGTCCTCGGTCGGCAAAGGAATAGCCTGGACTTCAACTTGTGACGTCTAGACTATAGGGCGCATCCTGCACTCTACACAAGTGGATGCGCCTCTCAGGAGCCCCTAGTATCAGAGAATTCTACAGGAGAATGTCAGGCCATCCGTCCGTGAGCTGATGCTGAAGCGCAGCTGGGTCATGCAGCAAGACAATGATCCGAAACACACAAGCAAGTCTACATCAGAATGGTTGAAGAACAAGAAAGTTTTGGAATGGCCTAGTCAAAGTCCAGACCTAAACCCCATTGAGATGTTGTGGCAGGACCTGAAACGAGCAGTTCATGCTCAAAAACCCACAAATGTCACTGAGTTGAAGCAGTTCTGCATGGAGGAGTGGGCCAAAATTCCTCCACGGCGCTGTGAGAGACTAATCAATAACTACAGGATGTGTTTGGTTGCAGTTATTGCTGCTAAAGGTGGCGTAACCAGTTATTGAATCTCAGGGGGCGATTACTTTTTCACACGGGGGCATTGGGTGTTGCATAACTTTCTTTAATAAATAAATGAAATATATATAACTTTTTTGTGTTATTTGTTCACTCAGGGCCCCTTTTATCTAATATTAGGTTTTGGTTGAAGATCTAATAACATTTTCTGCAAAATGCAGAAAATCAGACAGGGGGCAAATACTTTTTCACGGCACTGTAGTTGTTTGTGGCCAACCTATAATAAAACGGTTCCTGCCTATTCTGCATTTTTATTGGTTAGATTATATGTCAGCCACAATCGTATCCCCGGGGAGATTTTAAACGGCCAAACAGTGTGATAGAGGAAGAGGTAAGTTTATGGTATTTACAAACAAAAGTAATAACCATAAAAAAATGTATAAATAGATGTTAAATAATATCAGTAAAGAGAATGACTGTTACGAAGAAAAAAATGAAGGGCAGCAGTGTGGAGTAGTGGTTAGGGCTCTGGACTCTTGACTGGAGGGTCGTGGGTTTAATCCCAGGTAGGGGACACTGCTGCTGTACCCTTGAGTAAGGTACTTTACCTAGATTGCTCCAGTAAAAACCCAACTGAAAATGGGTAATTTTGTGTGAAAAATAATGTAATTGTATGTAAAAATAATGTGATATCTTGTAACAATTGTAAGTTGCCCTGGAAAAGGGCATCTGCTAAGAAATAAATAAATAAAAATAAAGGAATTTATGTTTATAACTGTATGAACACAAATTTTTTTGAAGATGCAACATCGACAATGGATAATTGCATACGACATGGTTTATTTAGATTTCCAGAAAGCTTTTGACAAAGTCCTGCATAAAAGATTAATTCTCAAACTGAACGCAGTAGGGATTCAAGGAAATGCATGCACATGGATTAGGGAGTGGTTAACATGTAGAAAACAGAAAGTACTGATTAGAGGAGAAACCTCAAAATGGAGCGAGGTAACTAGTGGTGTACCACATGGAACACTATTAGGTCCTCTTATATTCCTAATCTACATTAATGATTTAGATTCTGGTATAGTAAGCAAACTCGTTAAATTTGCAGACGACACAAAAATAGGAGGAGTGGCAAACACTGTTGCAGCAGCAAAGGTCATTCAAAATGATCTAGACAGCATTCAGAACTGGGCAGACACATGGCAAATGACATTTAATAGAGACAAGTGTAAAGTATTGCACGCATGCAATAAAAATGTGCATTATAAATATCATATGGGAGATACTGAAATTGAAGAAGGAATCTATGAAAAAGACCTAGGAGATTATGTTGACTCAGAAATGTCTTCATCTAGACAATGTGGGGAAGCTATAAAAAGGCCAACAAGATGCTCAGATATATTGTGAGTGTTGAATTTAAATCAAGGGAAGTAATGTTAAAACTTTACAATGCATTAGTAAGACCTCACCTAGAATATTGTGTTCAGTTCTGGTCACCTCGTTACAAAAAGGATATTGCTGCTCTAGAAAGAGTGCAAAGAAGAGCAACCAGAATTATCCCGGGTTTAAAAGGCATGTCATATGCAGACAGGCTAAAAGAATTGAATCTATTCAGTCTTGAACAAAGAAGACTACACGGTGATCTGATGCATTCAAAATTCTAAAAGGTATTGACAATGTCGACCCAGGAGACTTTTTCGACCTGAAAAAAGAAACAAGGACCAGGGGTCACAAATGGAGATTAGATAAAGGGGCTTTCAGAACAGAAAATAGGAGGCACTTTTTTACACAGAGAATTGTGAGGGTCTGGAACCAACTCCCCAGTAATGTTGTTGAAGCTGACACCCTGGGATCCTTCAAGAAGCTGCTTGATGAGATTCTGGGATCAATAAGCTACTAACAATCAAACGAGCAAGATGGGCGAATGGCCTCCTCTCGTTTGTAAACTTTCTTATGTTCTTATGAATATATTAGCATTTCCACCCCATTTCTTCCAATCAGGATGGATCCACCCTACTATCACACACCTTCAACACATCTGTAAGGGGGGAAACTCACTCAAATCTATCACATTCTATAGTGTGTCGCGTTTAAGCATTTTACAAGCTTAACCTAATCTGTTCTTTGTTTGTGGTGTTCTGTTTTCACACTGTATCCACACATCTTGATTAGACACCTGCTAACTTTGGCTATCTTCCCAGACGCCAAGATACGAGAGACTGCAAATGTCTTCCTAGTTACACATGCTTTAAGCTATATCAAAATATGAAATTAACATATAAGTAAAGAAACTTATAATCAAATACATAATTAATACTTCATGCAGAATGTCATCTCCTACAAGGGTAAGCACGGTGGTCAATGGTCAGGTGACCTGTCCGCGGGAATCCAGGGGGTTTTAAAAAGCAGGCAAGCAATTAGAGAGGGGACGTAACTGTGAAAGGTACTCTGTCTATAGCAGCAACTCTGAACTACCGAGCGGTGTTGTCGGTTTGTTTCGCTATTATAGCTGAGTATGGGTTGTACAGCAACTATTTTAGTGGTGTGTATATCAGTGGAACAGAGACAAGGGCAGCCATGCTTCGTTGGGCAGAAATACAGGAACAAAGAGATTAAAAGGGCGACAGTGTGTGTGACCAGAACAGACCACATTATTTCAGAACCAAAGGTACCTGTATGGAGGGACTGCAAAAGATGAAGCGAGTAGGGCTTGTATTTTGGTCTTGCCAGAGGAAGCGCAATGTGTCTGCAGTCAATCACCCTCGGGAGGTCCTCTCTCATGCTCTCACCAGCCAGTCCCACATCTTCCTCAACCCCCAGCTGCTCCCCCCCTTATTATTTGAACAATGTATTACGTGTTGGTCAGGATACAGGCCATGTGTGAAGTATTCACGATGGTGGTTGTATATCAGTAATTAAGAAGACTGAATCTTAACACCTTCCCACACACACTAACCCTTCTGTACAAGCTATTATTACAGCTCAGCAGGCAGCATTTGCTACCCAAACTTAACTGCGGCCTGTTGCAAGGTGAGGAAGATGTTAATGGATACCTGTGGCAAAGTGCTCCCCCCGTGTGTATTTTGTGTTATGTGTTGTGTTTTAATGTTGGTGTATAGTCATTGGTACACGGGATATAAACGGGTCTGTGTTTCACGTGTATTTAAAAATGTAGATTTGTATTTAGGCACGAGGATGGCACAAATCACTTCACGTGCTGGTTAAAATGTAATGTGTGGTCACGGGAGTACACTTAATTAATTTACGTGCAGTTGTACCGAGATTCCAATTGAATGATTGACTAGCAATCGAGTCTCGGTACAACTGCATAAAAGCTGCATGTTTTCATTCACTCGGGGGGGTGTGTTCGGTGAGTGGAGAACGGGAGAGAGAGAAGGAGAAATATTAATTAACAATTGCTATTGCATGCAAGAGGCACGATACTTGTTTATTTTCACTCACCGTGTTTGTTTGTCTGTTCGTTTTTTTGTTTACCTGTTTATTTTGGCGTAAGTGCCGTGTCCTGTGTTTTTTGTGTTTGTTACAACCGTTTATTTTCTGGCTGTCTGTTCATTTATTAAATGCTGAGCGAAACCATTCGCTCAGCTCCACCAAACTCCACCTCTCTTGTTGTTTTATTTCCTGGCTCTGGTCTGACGTCACCCACTCTGGCCGTCTTTGTGACACGTGGTGTCAGAACCGGGATCTACAGCGCCTCCAGGATTCAGGCCAGAGCGGGAACAGCAGTTTTTGGTTTTTTTTTTTGAAAAAACAACAGGAAAAGAAATGGGGAGAAGAGGCTGGAGAGGAGCACAGGAGGGCAAAGGGAGCAAGGCGGAAGCAGGGCTGTGGTGTTTCGACTGTGGCCAACCTAGCCACACCACCATACCCTGCTCCGTCCACAGGACCCTTCAGGCAATGGCCCAAAGACTGGGATGGGGGAGTGGTGCCCTGGCTGTGGGGCATATGGGCACACATTGGCCCTATGCCCCATGCAGGATGAAAAAGAGGAGCCCTTGCTGCCACGTCCACAGCCCAAGCGGGAGGAGCCAGAGCGTCCACAGCCCAAGCGGGAGGAGCCTGAGCGTCCACAGCCCAAGCGGGAGGAGCCTGAGCGTCCACGGCCCAAGCGGGAGGAGCCTGAGCGTCCACGGCCCAAGCGGGAGGAGCCAGAGCGTCCACGGCCCAAGCGGGAGGAGCCTGAGCGTCCACAGCCCAGCGGGAGGAGCCTGGCGTCCACAGCCCAGCGGGAGGAGCCTGAGCGTCCACGGCCCAAGCGGGAGGAGCCAGAGCGTCCACGGCCCAAGCGGGAGGAGCCTGAGCGTCCACGGCCCAAGCGGGAGGGGTCGGTGCGTCCACGGCCCAAGAAGGGGAAGAGGAAGGCAGAGCGTCCACCGCCCAAGTCTCCACCAGCAGAGGAAGAATGCCTGCTGGTTTTGCCTCCAACGCCAGAGGGAGAGGAGTCATTGCTGACATCTCCAGCGCCAGAGGGAGAGGAGCCGTTGCTGCTGTCTCCATCGCCAGAGGGAGAGGAGCCGTTGCAGCCGTCTCCAGCGCCAGAGGGAGAGGTCCCACCGCTGTCTCCAGAACAGGAGGGAGAGCCGCACCAGTCCCCTGCAAATGAGGGAGAGCCGCACCAGTCCCCTGTAACAAGGGTAGACTACATGCCGCTCCCACCTCCGCCACCAGGAGACTACACGCCGCTCCCACCTCCGCCGCCAGGAGACTACACGCCGCTCCCACCTCCACTGGCAAGAGCAGAGCAGCAGGAGCTGCCTCTGCCTCCGCCACCTTCACCGGCAGGAGACTACATGCCTCCGCCACCTCCACCGGCAGGAGCACAGCAGCAGGAGCTGCCTCTGCCTCCGCCACCTTCACTAGCAGGAGCAGAGCAGCAGGAGCTGCCTCTGCCTCCGCCACCTCCACCGCCAGGAGCAGAGCAGCAGGAGCTGCCTCTGCCTCCGCCACCTCCACCAGCAGAGGGTGAATGCCTGCTGGGTCCCCGTCCACAAGCAGAGGGTGAATGCCTGCTGGGTCCCCGTCCACCAGCAGAGGATGAATGCCTGCTGGTATCACTTCCCCCACCAGCAGAGGATGAATGCCTGCTGGTAACACTTCCCCAACCAGCAGAGGATGAATGCCTGCTGGTATCACTTCCCCCACCGTCACGAGGAGAGGAGCAGGAGCTGCCTCTCCCTTCACCAGAAAAACCAGGACTAGACGCTGGCGGTCCTCAGCAGCCCTCGCATAGGCTGCTGAGGAAAGCATGGGGAAGAACTGCCCGGCCGCAGTGGCCGAGAAGAGGGCCAAAACCCGCACCCCAGCTTGTCCTGACTCCCCGCGTCGCTTCGCCCGAGGATGCCTGCCTCGCCGCCCAAGGATGCCTGCCTCGCCGCCCAAGGATGCCTGCCTCGCCGCCCAAGGATGCCTGCCTCGCCGCCCAAGGATGCCTGCCTCGCTTCGCCCAAGGATGCTTGCCTCGCATCGCCTGGGGCTGCCTGTGGCTCCGCATCGCCTGGGGCTGCCTGTGGCTCCGCATCGCCTGGGGCTGCCTGTGGCTCCGCATCGCCTGGGGTTGCCAGCCGCTCCGCATCACCTGGGGTTGCCAGCCGCTCTGCATCGCCTGGGGTTGCCAGCCGCTCCGCATCGCCTGGGGTTGCCAGCCGCTCCGCATCGCCTGGGGCTGCCTTTTGCCCCACACAGGGTACAGGGTACGAGGGAGAAGTGGAGCTCCCGCTGCCGCCTCTATGGCCAGGGGCTCCCCTCCTGAGTTCGCCTCCCGAGGGTCCGCTGCTGCTGCCATCGCCTCCCGAGGGTCCGCTGCTGCTGCTGTCGCCTCCCGAGGGTCCGCTGCTGCCGTCGCCTCCCGAGGGTCCGCTGCTGCTGCCGTCGCCTCCCGAGGGTCCGCTGCTGCTGCCGTCGCCTCCCGAGGGTCCGCTGCTGCTGCCGTCGCCTCCCGAGGGTCCGTCGCCTGGGGTCGCCAGGGATCCTGCTTCGCCTGGGGTCGTCGAGGGTCCTGCTTCGCCTGGGGTCGCTACACTGTGGCCAGAGCCCCATGAAGGGGAGCTGCCGGCCATGAAGAAAGGGGAGGTCAGAAGACCAGCTCCCCAGCCGCATTTCCGTGGCAGGATACACGGTGGCCAGAGCCCCACGGAGGGGAGCTGGCGGCCACGAAGAAGGGGAGGTCAGGAGACCCGCCCCTCGCAGCAGTTTCGCTGCTGGCGATCGTGTGGTCGGAGCCCCACGGAGGGGAAATGCCGGCCATGAAGAAGGGGGGGAGGTCAGGAGACCAGCTTCCCCAGCCCCGGAAGAGGGAGCTGATAGCCACGAAGAAGTGGGGAGTGGAGGACATTCCACCATGGCCACCCCCCAGAAACACCTTGCTTCTCCCTCTTCCGGGACTTTAAGACTGAGGGGGGAGGTGGCCATTGAGGCCATGTGTGCTTTGCACAAGGGGGGGTATATGTGGCAAAGTGCCCCCCCCCGAGTGTATTTTGTGTTATGTGTTGTGTTTTAATGTTGGTGTATAGTCATTGGTACACGGGATATAAACGGGTCTGTGTTTCACGTGTATTTAAAAATGTAGATTTGTATTTAGGCACGAGGATGACACAAATCACTTCACTTGCTAGTTAAAATGTAATGTGTGGTCACGGGAGTACACTTAATTAATTCACGTGCAGTTGTACCGAGATTCCAATTGAATGATTGACTAGCAATCGAGTCTCGGTACAACTGCATAAAAGCTGCATGTTTTCATTCACTCGGGGGGGGGGGTTCGGTGAGTGGAGAACGGGAGAGAGAGAAGGAGAAATATTAATTAACAATTGCTATTGCGTGCAAGAGGCACGATACTTGTTTATTTTCACTCACCGTGTTTGTTTGTCTGTTCGTTTTTTTGTTTACCTGTTTATTTTGGCGAATGTGCCGTGTCCTGTGTTTTTTGTGTTTGTTACAACCGTTTATTTTCTGGCTGTCTGTTCATTTATTAAATGCTGAGCGAAACCATTCGCTCAGCTCCACCAAACTCCACCTCTCTTGTTGTTTTATTTCCTGGCTCTGGTCTGACGTCACCCACTCTGGCCGTCTTTGTGACAATACCACATAAAGGAGCCCAACAGTCTCATTACCCAAGGGAGGCATAGGGCGACTTGCAGAACATCATCACATCTACTAGATCAGGGTGTACTAAAGGAATGTACATCTGTTATCAACTCTCCCATATGGCCAGAAAAGAAGCCAGATGGCTCCTGGTGTTTTACAGTTGTGGGTCATATTCCATGAATATGATAATAATACATGAACGTGTATTAGAGATCTAACTGGATTTATTAATGAAACTGTGTGTTTTGAGAAACAGGGCAAACTGCTGTGTCTTGAGAAGGGGGCCTCTGGCTTGCAGACATACTGAACTATGAGACCTACTGATTAGGTGAACGGTGCCTGTACTGGATTAGGCTGAACGTGCAACAACAATCGTTTTGATGCAAGGAATACATAAACTAGTGGAAAAAGACATTAAAACATCAAAGGACTGGGAGTTTAAAGAGGTTGAAGGTTTAAAGAATTGAACGCTGTGTTGCCGAGATTGATCCAATGTGGGATTGAAGACTTCGTTGCTGAGAGGAGAGCTTTTGTACTGGACACTTAAACAGATTGAGTTTCCAAACCAACAGACCAAAAGTCCAAGCTTCAAGGAACCGTTGAGTATAATTCCAGTTGTATTTTTCTTTCATGGAAATAAATTAATTAATTGTAACACATTCACATAGAATTGAACTGTTAATTATTTAGTTTGCACACTTTGTGTGTGAATTAACTTTTAGTGAAACTTGATTAAGGTAACTATAAGTAATCCACCTCATATTGTTGTATGAATATTTTTTCTAAATGTAAACTTGCCATATACTTAATCTATATACCATTAATAAGCTTAATGTGATATATTCTAAGATTGTCTGCATAATTTCAGTTAGGCTGGGTGCGTGCAGTGTGTGTGTGTGGGTGTATGTGTGTGAGCAAGGTACTAGCTACGTCACAGCCTGCTTGCTGTTGAAGTTGATGCCTTGTGTGTTAGGAGATAGGCGGTGTCAATTCAATTGCCTGCTAGCCAGCATGAGTGCAGTGAAAGTTTTAAATTGTGTTTTGTGCTTAGAGACTAAGAGATTTACTTTCTGACTTTTCTGATTTCTGTTTATTATTTGTGTACTTAATAAAATACTACTATTGATTAAACATTTCTTGTGTCTGTGTGTTCATAGTAAATCCTTGATCTTTGTAACACATCAATTAAATATTATTAATAAGATAACTAATCAACCCAGATAAACATTAAATGATTAATTATTGAATTGTTCCTACACAGTTGACTACAGCTTGCTTAACAAAAGCACTCCAGCAGTCACCCAGTGGTAAGAGACATACCCACCGTATTATCCAGTGTACCCCCTGATGATACCGCATTCTCTGTATTGGACATTTCTAACGGGTTTTGGAGTGTGCCATTGAAAGAGGTTTGCATTTACCTTTGAGGAGAAACAGTAAACTTGGACTTTGTTGCCATAGGGGTTTCATAACTCACCTACCATATTCCACAAATGAGTGGCTGCGGCCATACAAGGATTCAGCAAGCCAGACGCTTTGCTACAATATGTAGATGATCTGCTCCTGGCAACAGAAACACAGGAGGAGCATGATGAGCTCTTGCCCAAGCTCCTGAAACATCTAAATGCCACCTGCTTGGCTGTACAACACTTTACATGGGTGGTAGGCCTGAACCCTCTTATAGTGCATACACCCCATACACCTTTCTAAATGTTGCTTAACCCAAGCATCACTCAATTGTCATCCCGACGCCTTAGTCAATGGAGCCTAATGCTCATGCAAAGGGACGCGAGTGTCACCACACGAAACATCACTTTACTCGCTGCTACTCTCATAACAGAAGGCACCCCCCACACCTGTCCCTTACCTCTCCCTCCCCTTCCCCCAAACCCTTTATTGATCTAACCCCTTCCCAATGTACATTGATGGCTCCAGTTATTATAGATATACTGGATTCTCAGTGGTTACCCCCACAGACACTCAACAGGCACTCATCTCAATCAACAGAAGTGAGTGTCTTACTGTACACCTTACAAAATGTTTCTGGACCACTGCAGATATTTTCAGACAGTGTGTATGTAATCAACACTGCCAAGGCACTACCCCTCTACGCAGCCTTTGGTTTTAGCACCTCCAGAGGCGATGCACTGATTCATTGCTCATTGTGGGGTCAGGTGTGGGAGATACTCCAGCATCATAAGAATGTAGCGATTGCCTAGGTAAAAGCACACACTCAAATACAGGGTAATGAGCAGGCTGATGCTGCCGCAAACAAAGGGGCAGCGTAGGGTCCCATTTGGGAAATTCTGCGTGGTGTACCTGTATCAGGGGCTAAAGACAAAGAGCTACCAGACCTAGTTTCATCCCAGAGACAGTATGGCCCTTATAACATTGTTCTAGAATGGCATGCCATTCTGATCAACAGGGGCGCACTTACTGTTTTGGAAGTCACCAGATCTTCTGGGTCACTTGCACTTTTGTGTAAACCCAGAACACAAAGAGCTGTTTGAGCTCTACCATATACACCCTGCAGGCGGCCATTATTACACAGTTACTACTTTAAAAAAGATGTTTAAGGTTGTTTGTTTGGTGGCCCTCTACAACTCAGGACATTGAGGGGCGCACCAGACGTTGTATACCCTGCTTACAAACTAACCCCTCTTCCTTTTCTAACAAAGCTCCTTTATGTTTTGCTCCCCCAGCACAGGGCCCATGGACTTACACTCAGGTTGGTGAGGGGAGGAAAGAAACCTTGTGAAATACTGCACAATGCAAATTAGGTATCTTTCTTATGTAGATAGTTTTTTTTTATTCCTTCACCTTCCTGTGTGCATTGCACTTAGGCAAAAACAAAAAAGTAGAGAAATGTAATTTAAAAAAAAAAAAAAGCTCCAAAGCGGTTAACTTTCTTGTTTACTGTTCAGATGACAACGATGTTTTAATCAGCCTATCAGTGTGTCTCTACTGGCTTTTCTGTGACCTGCTGTACTGTACGTAGCAGGTGGGACAAAGTCAGTGCTGCATTGTTTTGATTTAGGTTGCTAAAATCTAGTTTTCAGCATTAGATGTAAAAATGCAAAAAATGGACGACAAAGCAAAACAAGCAAAGTATATTTTGGCTGAGGGTCGTGTCAAGAAATTTCCCAAAGAAACTGTACATACAGATGGAGGTAATTGTTTTGCACATCTTGTAATGTGACCTAAAGAAAATACGATCGATCGCTATAACTTCAGACTCACACATTAAACAAAAGGCTACTACAGAGGCTGCTGAACAGAACGTAAAAAACAAACAACAGCTTTCAGAAAACAAACTGGAAAGTCAGCGCAGACAAAAAAGTATTCCTGTGTTGGTTGTACCCAAGTTAAATCAGCACTACAGGTACAATCAAGTTCAAACCTCGGTTCAAACAACCTGCTGTTTACTTTTTAAATGCAGTTACAATTTTAGACCAGAATATGCACCTTTTCTTTGTTTTGACTCGGTACTGAGAAAATAAATCTATAACAAAAAACATTGTCAATGTAAAAAAAACAAGTTAGAAAAACGCAACAGCTGTTTAAAGGGGTGATATCAAACACAAAGTCTTGGGCTGGGGCCCAAGATTCACACAATTCTTGCTTCTAATTTGGCGCCTTTGATCGCTTCCCTCAACTTGAAATGCTCTTTGTATAACTTGAAGTGACTGAGACACACTCACACACTGAGACACACTCACACACTGAGACACACACACACACACACACACACACACACTGAGACACACACACACACACTGAGGCACACACACACACTGAGATACACACACACTGAGATACACACACACACACTGAGACACACACACACACACTGAGGCATACACACACACTGAGATACACACACACTGATACACACACACACACTGAGACACACACACACACACTGAGATACACACTGACACACACACTGAGACACACGCAGACACACTAAGACACACATACACTGAGACACACACACATACACTGAGACACACACACATACACTGAGACACACACAGACTGACACGTACACACACACTGAGAAACACACACACACACACACACACTGAGACACACACACACCGAGACACACATACACTGAGAAACACACACAGTCTCAGTGTGTGTGAGTGTGTCTCAGTGTGTGAGTGTGTGTTTGTGACAAAGAGCGAATGAATCTGAATCAACAATCTCCCTCTCGACCTGTGAGAGCACTGTACAGCAGGAATTGCGTGCCCCGTACTGAATGTTTCGGCAGTTTATTCCGGGGGCAGTCGGAAGCCGGCCATTCAGGAAAGGAATGGCGTCACGGTACCAGGAGTCCCCACCCTAGTACCATAAGCAAAGTTTCATTCATGAATTGGAGGAGACGTGATTGAACTAGCTATCGGAGGGGGCGGGGCTGAGGATACTTTAGGGGGACGCACTGTCCGGAGATGTGTCTGTGTTTGTGTTGTGTCTGTGGTTTTTGAAATTATTATTTCGGGACTGCAAACCCTTGATTTGGCGCTGGCAATACCCATTGCTGGGTAGAGCCAGCTGTATTATTTGAGCCCGGTTTTGTGCTGGCAATACCCATTGCTGGGTAGAGCCAGCTTTATTATTTAAACATTTGGTCAAGTAATAAAAGGAACTTGAACCGTGAACTTTGTGTTTGCCTTGTCTGGAGCACCTGCATCACCCTTTCACTACGCACTACAACCCACACGTTCACAGTGTCTCAGTCACTTCAATTCATACAAAGAGCATTTCAAGTGGAGCGATAAAGTGGAGCGAAGCATTCAAAAAAAGGCGCCAAGTTAGAAGCAAGAATTGTGTGAATCTGGGCCCCAGCACCTTTCCAATTGTGCCTATTTGCTTGATGCTTGACAAGATTGGCCTAATTGCTTCTCCTAACTTGAACTTTGTGTTTGATATCACCCCTTTAAACGGCTGTTGCGTTTTTCAAACTTGTTTTTTTAATTTGTTTTTGTTATAGATATCACTTCATTTTTTACTTCATAAAATAATGAATAAAGCAAGGGAAAGATATTCGAGAATGTGTATGGTAAATAGACAGACAGACATTACAAGAGAGTAATAAGTAGAGTAATATAAGAGAAATGAGAAAAGATTTGAAAGTAAAATAATGGTAGAAGGGACTTTTGGACAGTTTTGAAAGTGTAAACATTGTATTCTTATAGTTGCATGAGAGGTGAAAATAATATGTCTATTTTGGTACGTATTGATATATTGATATTTACGTAGGTACAAAACTACAATGTTATGAATGGTTCAAAAGGTACATATGCATGTCTGTGCTAAAGGGTAGTATACTAACACATTTTAATGCTGGAAAAAAACATTATTCTCCTTGATATAGTGGTGTTATGAACTTAGGCTAAGGCATTTGTAAAGTATTAGATCTCTTCATAAAAGGCCATATACATTTTGTTTGCATTTCTTGACCATGGTTTGACTTCAATAAGTGCATCATTTGCATGCACCCATTTTCCAGTAGCACCCACACCAAGAACAGACACATTGTGTCCTGAAGTAACACCCTGTCCTTGGTGTATGATAATGGAAGCTAATTGGTAATTCCTGTTGTCCACAGTAATTGTGCTCTTCTGCACAGCAGTAAACTTAGCATTGTGTCACTTTGTAACGGTCCCGTCTGGTTTGGTTTCCCAAAGCGTAAGTTGGACTGCAATCAGTCTCCCTGCTGATTGAATAAGTTCACGTTTCAAGACTGGAGAAGTTTTGCATTGCCTACATTTGCTACCAGGAATCATTGCCCATTTGTCATTTGTATAAATGAGTTCTTCCAAACACATTGAATCTGTACCAGCAGGTACATGTGGAGGATAAACATGCAACACCTCTCGGTTTGATGAGCAGTAGTTACATGTAGTACATAGAATGTCATGACTTATTGTGACTGAAACCACACTTCAGGACAAATTTCAGACAATTTGGTGAGAAACTCTGCAACATCTTGCTGCTCACCTCTATTGAAAGGTTCTCCTAAGAAGTGACAAATATCCACAGTAGTTAGAGACGCAGTGGATGGCAAGTGATCCTATTTGTGAACAAAGCTCCTGATAGCCTCTTGTTGGCTGTGTTTTAATGTATCCTTGTGACAGGCTAGCTGCAGGGATGACTTCAGGCCAGAGAGAAATACACGGACACAGGCAGTAATGATGAAACTAAGTCGCGGCAGTGCTCAGTATTTTAATAAACAAGCAAAAGGTTTTAAAGAGAAAAACAGGACACAGCACTTGAGGCCGAAATAAAGAGTCAAACAAAACGGACTAACATTTAAACAAACGGTGGATGAACAGACAAACAAACATAGTGAGTTTAAACACTTATTATTATTACTATTCTTTTTGTTTATTTTAACTCCTCTCTACACCCGTTCTCCACTCACCGAACACACAACCCTGAGTGAGCGAAACATGCATCTATATATACAATTGTGCTGGGATTCAATTACCAATTAATTATTCACTTGAATCCCAGCACGTGAACTAAATCTGTGCAACCCCGTACTTACATATTGTTAAATACTTTAAATGCACGTGAAGTGAAGTGCAATCCCCGTGCCTAAATACAATTATACATTTTAAATGCTCGTGCTCATTACCCACATTATATCCCATGTACCAAGTACAATACACCAACATTAACACACGCAACATACAACATATAACACACAAATGCACACAGGGGCGGGGCACATTGCCACAATCCTTCAGAGGCTGCAAGTGAAGAAGGCACTGCAGTGTTGCATTTGCATAGCATGAGGTGAAATTGGAGTTGCTCAAGCCTCTGAATGGATGTGTAAGTGAAATGTTCTCATAGAAGACTGAGGCTTTTGCTGTTCCTGAACATTAATGATGGCTCGGTGAATGAAAGGCGCATGATCTTTTACCTTGTGTCCCTTGTGCGTGTTAGTCTCCTTC
The DNA here is from genome assembly GCA_030684275.1 of Acipenser oxyrinchus oxyrinchus. Classification (NCBI taxonomy): domain Eukaryota; kingdom Metazoa; phylum Chordata; class Actinopteri; order Acipenseriformes; family Acipenseridae; genus Acipenser; species Acipenser oxyrinchus. Next base: position 49,130,265 of record CM060250.1, read on the forward strand.
AAGCTTTTCAACTTCGGACAATAAATCCCTCTGAGCCGATGGTACTCTTCAACTGCAGTTTGACATGCGTAGATGCAGGTGGGGTCAAAGTTGATAAGGTGGATACCGCTTAAGGAAGTAACTGTGGAAAGTGCAATGAAACTTTGTCCATAGGAGAAAATGGAGTTACCACGATCCATCATAATTGTTTTTAGAGTCATCCCCTGGCATTTGTGAATGGTGATTGCATGAGCACCAATGACTGGGAACTGCTCTCGAACAATGTAGACTCTATCCATGATTTCAAACTTTGAGCATAAACGTGGAAAGGTATGGGTGACTCAATTGTTAGATTTGATGGTTATAGTTGTGAGCATACTTGTGATTTCCAGATAATAGGAAATTGATGAGACCAGTGGCAATGTCAATGTTCTTGCAAATTTGCTTAATACAAATGCAAATGTGATATATTTACTACCAAACTAAATACAAATGCAAATATGTGACAAATGCTAAATGGACTTCAAATACTTTCCCATACAACAAATGTTAATTTATTAACATGAATTTGGCAGAGGCCTTTATCCAAGGTGACATACAAAGAAAACAGTTTATATAATAACAACATAAACACAGTAATCACGTAGTTCATAATAATTAACAGGTATGTACCAATATACGAAGCAAGTCACATAAAACAGTGTTTCCCAATCTTGGTCCTGAGGACCCAGTGTTTGCTGATTTGTGTTCCAACTGAGCTTTAAATTACGAATTGAACCTCAATTGAGTGAATAAAATGTCTAATCAGAGCATTTGAATTATTTGTAGAAATGGCTGGCTGCACAGGCCTCAATTAGCACTAATCAAGGACTGCCTAATATTAACTCAGGTAAGGTAGTCCAAGATTAGTGCTGATCAGGGTTTGTGAAAGCAGCCAAAAGAGTTGGATATTTCAAGTTATTTCTAACCTTGTATGAAGTCACTAATTGTTAGTTCAATTGGGGGATCAATTTAATAATTGAGAACTCAGTTGGAGCACAAACAGCAGACACAGTGGGCCCGCAGGACCAGATTTGTGAAAAACTGACATAAATGATGAGATATATGTATATATTTATATATGTGTGCATTGCACAATTATTCTTTTTACTTGTTTTGATTGTTATGTTTAATAAACATGAAGTTCTGAAAAGTGTCCTTTAGTTTGCATCTTTCAGGTTAATCAACTTTACCAGCAATACTGAAAAGTCTTTCTACTTTATTATGAGAATTATTATTGAAAAGAATTTAAAATTGAAATATTTTTAAAGCTTTCCCATGATTTGAAATTCAAATGCAAATTCTTATATTTCAGAATATACAAATACCAAGTCAAATGCAAATAGTTCAGCAGATTTAATTGCATTTAAATTATTATTATTTATTTTTTTAGCAGACACCCTTATCCAGGGCAACTTATAATTGTCACAATTATATCACATTATGTTTACATACAATTACCAATTTATCCAGTTGTTTATACTGAATCTAGGAAAATACCTTGCTCAAGGGTACAACAGCAGTGTCCCTCACCCGGGATTGAACCCACAACCCTCCGGTCAAGAGTCCAGGTATAATGAGGTATAAACACTGCTGTTTAGGAATAGAGCACTTCAAATTTTTTTTGCTATACACACATGCCATTTACATACAAACGTTTCACACGTCTGTGGTTTTACAGACAAGGCTGAAGTTGGCTTCTTATTTGCCTGCTTCTTATTCGGCAGCTTCGCATTTGCCCACCTTCTTATTTGCAGGCTTTTAGTGCATAAATGTATTTGTCTACGTTGAAGAACTAGCCTTGAATTTAACTGGTTAAATCACTTTGGGCCGCCGATTTCTCTGCCGGTAACTGACAAGGGACAACCCCTCTGCAAGCCCCACTTGTATTTAGCCCAGCCCAACGTGGTTTACTGGGGAAGTACAGTGGGTAAATATGCCACATATGCCAATCGCTCAGCGTCTTATTAGCTCTTTATGTATCTACGTTGAATAAGTAGCCTTGCATTTAACGGGTTAAATCACATTGGGCCTCCGATTTCTCTGCAGGTACCTAGCGAGGGGCACCCCCACTGCAAACTACACCTGTATTTAGCCCGGCCCAACGTGGTTTACTGGGGCAGAACAGAGGGCAAACATGCCACATAAGCCAATTGCACAGCTTCTTCGCTGGAAAAAGTCTTGCATTTAAAGGGTTAAATCACTTTGGGCCGCCGATTTCTGTATTTATTCAACATACTCTGAACAAAAATATAAACGCAACATGTAAAGTGTTGGTCCCATGTTTCATGAGCTGAAATAAAAGATCCCCAAAATTTTCCATACGCACAAAAAGCTTATTTCTCTCAAATTTTGTGCACAAATTCGTTTACATCCCTGTTAGTGAGCATTTCTCCTTTGTCAAGATAATCCATCCACCTGACAGGTATGGCATATCAAGAAGCTGATTAAACAGCATTATCATTACACTGGAGCACCTTGTTCTGGGGACAATAAAAGGCCACTAAAAAATGTGCAGTTTTGTCACACAACACAATGCCACAGATGTCTCAAGTTTTGAGGGAGCGTGCAATTGGCATGCTGACTACAGGAATGTCCACCAGAGCTGTTGCCAGAGAATTGAATGTTCATTTCTCTACCATAAGCCGCCTCCAACGTCGTTTTAAAGAATTTGGCAGTACGTCAAACCGGCCTCACAACCACAGACCACGTGTAACCACGCCAGCCCAGGACCTCCAAATCCGGCTTCTTCACCTGCTGGATCGTCTGAGACCAGCCACTCCGAAGAATTTCTACACAAACTGTCAGAAACCGTCTCAGGGAAGCTCATCTGCGTGCTCGTCGTCCTCACCAGGGTCTTGACCTGACTGGAGTTCGGCGTCGTAACCGACTTCAGTGGGCAAATGCTCACCTTCGATGGCCACTGGCATGCTGGAGAAGTGTGCTCTTCACGGATGAATCCCGGTTTCAACTGTACCGGGCAGATGGCAGACAGCGTGTATGGCGTCGTGTGGGCGAGCGGTTTGCTCAGAGTGCCCCATGGTGGCGGTGGGGTTATGGTATGGACAGGCATAAGCTACGGACAATGAACACAAATGCATTTTATAGATGACAATTTGAATGCACACAGATACCGTGACGAGATCCTGAGGGCTATTGTCGTGCCATTCATCTGCCGCCATCACCTCATGTTTCAGCATGATAATGCACGGCCCCATGTCGCAAGGATCTGTACACAATTCCTGGAAGCTGAAAACGTCCCAGTTCTTCCATGGCCTGCATACTCACCAGACATGTCACCCATTGAGAATGTTTGGGATGCTCTGGATCGACGTGTACGATAGCGTGTTCCAGTTCCGCCAATATCCAGCAACCGCACAGCCATTGAAGAGGTGGGACAACATTCCATAGGCCACAATCCACAGCCTGATCAACTCTATGCGAAGGAGATGTGTCGCGCTGCATGAGGCAAATGGTGGTCACACCAGATACTGACTGGTTTTCTGGCTTGCAGAGGGGTTGCCCCTTGTCAGGTACCGGCAGAGAAATCGGCGGCCCAAAGTGATTTAACCCTTTAAATGCAAGGCTTTTTCCAGCGAAGAAGTTGTGCAATTGGCATATGTGGCATGTTTGCCCTCTGTTCTTCCCCAGTAAACCACATTGGGCCGGGTTAAATACAAGTGGGGCTTGCAGGAGGGTTGCCCCTCCAGGTACCTGCAGAGAAATCAGTTTTTTGTCAATTCCACCAAACTCTCTGGATGCAGAACAAGCCGTTTCTACATATGGACAGATTTTTACACCACAAAGACAAACCATGAGCGTTGAAACTGCAACAAGATGCACAATTATGATTATTTATTTCAGGACAGCAGCATCTCCCACCTCTGATTAAACCCACGACCCTCCAGTCAAGAGTCCAGAGCCCTAACCACTACTCCACACTGCTGCCCATGCTGGCTTTCCACAAATAACTAGTTTTCTGCTCACGGGCCAGATAATTTTGTGTGTGTGTGTGTGTGTGTGTGAGTGTGCTTGCGTGCGCACAACACGCTAGATGGATAAAAAGTCGCATACGATTTCTTCTTGTTTATCCTGTTCTTGTTCTTCAGATTATTTTGTATAGGTTGATTCGCTCAAGTAGCACGATGTTATGTGGTTTTAAAACATCATATATAATTTAGTGCGTGTAAAGAAAAACACAAAATTTCAGTTTTGTCACTTGCACTTAACCTTTTTAACATTTTGTTTTTCAAAGTCGGCATAATGCTATACAACACAGTCCGTTTAATTACTGTATGAACATAGCCTAAGTTTTAAATGTTTAGAAAATTCGACAATGTTACCGAATTTGTCTTTCAGACTTGTTTTGTTTTAATCAGTTTTGCCTGCTTGTTACTTTTTTCAGCCAACACATTTACACATGACCCTTGTTTGTTACATTTTAAAAGATTGTTTTAAACGTTACAATGTAAATGTTGACTCAGTAGCTGCCATTAAATGTTTCAGCCTTGGTGACTTTCTTTGATGCGCTATTAATTTTAGGCAACTTGCAATATATATATATATATATTTACATGAAACTTGTACTTTTTATATAGGTATACAAATGTCAATTGTGTGGATAAACGCATCAGCCAAATCAATTAATATGACATGTAGTTTTCTAGCTTGCTATTTATTAATTAATTTATACATTTATAATATAAACATGTATTTATTTCTACATTTATTTCTTTCAAAATATTTATTTCTAAATGTATTTATTCCTCTATGCATTTGTTTAAATAACTTATTTATTTCTACCAAATAAATTATTCCTTTACAATTTATCAGAGATCAGAGATTTAGACAAGGAAGCTATATGCCACTCTTGTGTACAATTCCATTCTATGGTATCTATCAAACAAACAAAATTATAAATTTTCAAACAGGAAATTGAAAATTTCTAGAACCGAGCAGAACCTTTAGGTTTTCAGCGAAAGCTGGTCAGGCTTGGATGCAAGCTTAAAAAATAAACGCATATTAACAACTGTGCAGTGGCGCAGCGGGTTAAGGTCGTGTTCTCTCAAGAACGTCATGTTGCAAGTTCAAACCATGGTATTTTTTTCCCTGCAATATGTGCTGTTTTAAAACATAAATAAATTGTTTAATATAAATGGTGTGGATATCAAACTGCTTGCATACCATGGTTTGTTTTGACGTTGACCAACATGTGGAATCACATGATTGGTAGATGTCCAGTTATTTAGCTTTTCTGTTTGAATAGTCACTACACGTCCTTAAAAATAGACAGAAGAAGAAGAAGAAGAATAACAATAACAATTTTACCTTAGTTTGACGACTTATATCTCATTGTGTATAAGAGGTATGTATGGTTTTTGTTCACATTTCATGTAAGAAAGTTTCAGACTTTTGATACTGGTACAGATGGTAATTCTAAATCATTTAGTTTTGCCGCTGCAACATGGTGAAAACAGCTAAACTCTTTGAGCTGTATAGAGACTCTCGGTAGTTTCAAACAAGTTTTTCTAACTTGTACGAGGAACTACCGTTCCTCTCAATTCCTGGATGGGACAAATAGCATGACAACGAACGTGCTTGACTTGACCATGGGCATATGATTGAATCCATTTTTTTGCTGCCCACTGAGTTTGGTACTTGTCTTTTTTGCTTTTTATTGACAGGCTCGTCAACACCAGCCATCATGACACTTTGCCAGTAAAACTGGACGCACAGAAGCAAGCACCAAGAAAAACCTATGACTGCGGGTTAATGTGATTGGATAGCTGTATAGATGCAATGCAAACAACTCACTCAAACAACACGCCCTAAACCAGTAGAGTATGCTGTTGCACCGTGAGACAGTACAGCAGCCACATATATGAAATTTCCCAATGAGAAAATAAAAATTTCACATTTTACGCCTTGGTTTTCAACGTTTACTCTAAAAATCGGGACAAATGGCGTCCCGACAGTACCTCAATTGGGACGCGGGACAAAGCCCCTAATATTGTGATGATCGGAATGATTTATCGGGACATCTGGTCATCCTATCTACCACAGACAGCAGGGGGATACAGGTACTGCCTAGTTATTATGGATAAATTCACAAAATGGACCGAGACATTTCCATGAAAACATAACACTGTAGCCAAGGCAGCTAAAATTATGGTTAAGGAAGTGTTTTCTAGGTCGGGACTGTATAGAAATAGATGCTGACCAAGTGTGACAGGCTGACCGGGGTAAGGAGACTCAGAGTCAGGATGTGCAGGGAAAATAAAAGACTTTTAATAAAACAAAATACACAAAACAAAAGGCACGATGGCCAACCAAAAAGACAAACACAAAAACAGGCTTTAAACTCTAACTATCCAAAAAGAACCATTCACTCTCTCACACAGGTCTTCTCACTCTCACAAACACTCACCAACTCACCAATATCCAACCACTCCCTTTTATACAGGTGCCTGGGCTAATTGGGCAATTCGCACCTCATTAGCCCAGACACATTCCATACATTCCTCACACAAACTCACTGAACCACACCCCAAACTCACTCATATCCACTCTAAACAATACAAAAACACAAAACCACCACAAAATAGGCTGCACTCCATCACACACCTCCCTTCCTTGTGCGCAGCACAACATGGCCTAAATGGCCACCTCCCCCCATAAAGTCCCAAAATCGTCTCTTCTGGTGCTGGGGAGAGGGCAGAGGCTTCCCCTGGCCCACAAGCAGTCCAGTGGTCCCAAGCAAAGATAGTCCGGCAGCCCCGGGCCATAACAGCGGACCCTCGGGAGGTGATGGCGGCAGTGGACCCTCGGGAGGCGACAGCGGCAGCGGACCCTCAGGAGGCAAAGGCGGCAGCGGCAGACCCTCGGGAGGCGACGGCGGCGGACCCTCGGGAGGCGACGGCGGCAGCGGCGGACCCTCGGGAGGCGACGGCGGCAGCGGACCCTCGGGAGGCAAACTCGGGAGGGGAGCCCCTGGCCATGAAGGTTGCAGCGGGAGCTCCACTTGTCCCTCGTACTTTGTAACTGGTGACTCCCCAGGCGATGCGGAGCACCAGGCAACCCCAGGCGAAGCAGGCCCCTTGGCGACCCCAGGCGAAGCAGGACCCTTGGCGACTCCAGGCAAAGCAGAGACGGCCGTGACCCCAGACGATGGCAGCAGCAGACCCTCAGGAGGCCACGGTGGGAGGGGAGCCCCCGGCCATGAAGGCGGCAACTGGAGCTCCACCTCATCCTTTAGTAGCGATGTCAGAGACAGAGGCAGCTCCTGTTGCTCTGCTCCTGGCGGTGGTGGAGGTCGTGGAGGTGTCGGAGACAGAGGCAGCTCCTGCTGCTCTGCTCCTGGCGGTGGAGGTGGTGACGGAAAGGCTGCCGACTCCTTCGGCAGCGGTGATGGGGCTGATGCTGGCCACTCAGAGGGAGGCTGTGGCGGTGCTGGCTCCCTCTGCTGTGGTGGCTGGGCTGGTGTGCGCCGTGCTCCCTTCAGCAGCATAAATAGAGGCTGCTGGGGGACACCAGCATTCTGCCCTTCTCCCTCCCAGAAAAATTCAGGGGGTTGAGCCTGTAACTCCTCCCCTTCTGGCCCTGGAGACTGCAGCGATTGCTCCTCCCCCTCTAGCTCTTGGGACGACAGTGATGGCTCCTCCCCTTCCAGCTCTTGGGACGACAGCGATGGCTCCTCCCCTTCCGGCTCTTGGGACGACAGCGATGGCTCCTCCCCTTCCGGCTCTTGGGACGACAGCGATGGCTCCTCCCCTTCCGGCTCTTGGGACGACAGCGATGGCTCCTTCCCTTCCGGCTCTTGGGATGGCAGCGATGGCTCCTTCCCCTCTAGCTCTCGGGACGGCAGCGATGGCTCCTCCCCCTCTAGCTCTCGGGACGGCAGCGATGGCTCCTCCCCCTCTAGCTCTCGGGATGGCAGCGATGGCTCCTCCACCTCTGCATAGAGTTCCAGGCATCTCTTCTCTTCATGCCTGACTTGGCAGCAGTAAGTGCACCACACCTCTGCCTCTGCTCCAGTCACTCCCACGTAGGGGCACCTCAGCCAGGCATGCCCATACCCCTCACAGTGGGCGCACCAGTCTGGGGGAATTTCTGGACATCCCCACCAGCGGTGCTCCTCCTGGCCACACCACGTGCACACGGGCCAGACGTCCCAGGGCTCCGCCCCCTCTTGCTGCGGGTGCCGCCATTGTGGTTGCTGTGGCCGGACCTTTCTTTGTTTTCTTCCCATTTTTTTCCCTTTTTTTCCCTTGCCTGTGGTCGTTTTCCAGTACAGCACGGCCGCTACATCCTACTTCTGACAACCATATGTGACAGGCTGACCGGGGTAAGGAGACTCAGAGTCAGGATGTGCAGGGAAAATAAAAGACTTTTAATAAAACAAAATACACAAAACAAAAGGCACGATGGCCAACCAAAAAGACAAACACAAAAACAGGCTTTAAACTCTAACTATCCAAAAAGAACCACTCACTCACTCACTCTCTCTCTCTCTCTCTCTCTCTCTCTCTCTCTCTCTCTCTCACACAGGTCTTCTCACTCTCACAAACACTCACCAACTAACATACCCAACCACTCCCTTTTATACAGGTGCCTGGGCAATTCGTACCTCATTAGCCCAGGCACATTCTTCACACAAACTCACTGAACCACACCCCAAACTCACTCATATCCACTCTAAACAATACAAAAACACAAAAACACCACAAAATAGGCTGCACCCCATCACACCAAGGCACATGCTTCATAGGACACGCTTTTCAGAATGCTATTTCCAAAAAGCTAGGCACTACTGAGATAACGCCATATGATGCAATGACTGGTAGGGTAATGAGGATGCCAGGACATTTATTGTGACCACAAGCAACACCACTGGTACAAGCGGCATTGACTGACAAATGGCTGGAACTCTATATGCAGCATATTCAGACAGTCAACCAGTTTGTCGCGCAAAAAATAGGTTTGAGTAAGAAGCAAATAATAAAAAAAGTACTTTGATTCGAAAGTAAGGCCCCGCCATACAATGTTGGAGATGTAAGAACATAAGAACATAAGAAAGTTTACAAACGAGGGTAGGCCATTCAGCCCATCTTGCTCGTTTCGTTGTTAGTAGCTTATTGATCCCAGAATCTCATCAAGCAGCTTCTTGAAGGATCCCAGGGTGTCAGATTCAACAACATTACTGGGGAGTTGGTTCCAGAACCTCACAATTCTCTGTGTAAAAAAGTGCTTCCTATTTTCTGTTCTGAATGCCCCTTTATCTACTCTCCATTTGTGACCCCTGGTCCTTGTTTCTTTTTTCAGGTCAAAGAAGTCCCCTGGGTCGACATTGTCTATACCTTTTAGGATTTTGAATGTTTGAATCAGATCGCTGCGTAGTCTTCTTTGTTCAAGACTGAATAGATTCAATTTTTTTAGCCTGTCTGCATATGACATGCCTTTTAAAACCGGAATAATTTTGGTTGCTCTTCTTTGCACTCTCCTTTTTGTAACGAGGTGACCAGAACTGAACATAATATTCTAGGTGAGGTCTTACTAATGCATTGTAAAGTTTTAACATTACTTCCCTTGATTTAAATTCAACACTTCTCACAATATATCTAAGCATTATCTTGTTGGCCTTTTTTATAGCTTCCCCACATTGTCTAGTTGAAGACATTTCTGAGTCAACATAATCTCCTAGGTCTTTTTCATAGATTCCTTCTTCAATTTCAGTATCTCCCATATGATATTTATAATGCACATTTTTATTGCATGCGTGCAATACTTTACACTTGTCACTATTAAATGTTATTTGCCATGTGTCTGCCCAGTTCTGAATGCTGTCTAGATCATTTTGAATGACCTTTGCTGCTGCAACAGTGTTTGACACTCCTCCTATTTTTGTGTCGTCTGCAAATTTAACGAGTTTGCTTACTATACCAGAATCTAAATCATTAATGTAGATTAGGAATAGCAGAAGACCTAATACTGTTGTGGTACACCACTGGTTACCTCGCTCCATTTTGAGGTTTCTCATCTAATCACTACTTTCTGTTTTCCACATGTTAACCACTCCCTAATCCATGTGCATGCATTTCCTTGAATCCCTACTGTGTTCAGTTTGAGAATTAATCTTTTATGCGGGACTTTGTCAAAAGCTTTCTGGAAATCTAATTAAACCATGTCGTATGCTTTGCAATTATCCATTTTCAATGTTACATCCTCAAAAAATTCAAGTAGGTTAGTTAGACACGATCTCCCTTTCCTAAAACCATGCTGACTGCCTCCCAGGATATTGTTACCATATAGGTAATTTTCCATTTTGGATCTTATTATAGTTTCCATAAGTTTACATATAATAGAAGTCAGGCTTATTGGTCTGTAGTTACCTGGTTCGGTTTTGTCTCCCTTTTTGTGGATCGGTATTACGTTCGCTATTTTCCAGTCTGTCGGTACAACTCCTGTGTCAAGAGACTGTTGCATGATCTTGGTTAGCAGTTTGTAAATAACTTATTTCATTTCTTTGAGTACTATTGGGAGGATCTCATCCGGCCCAGGAGATTTGTTTATTTTAAGAGCTCCTAGTCCCTTTAACACGTCTGCCTCTGTTATGCTAAAGTTATTTAAAATTGGATAGGAACAGGTCGACATGTGGGGCATGTTGTCTGTGTCCTCCTTTGTAAAAACCTGTGAAAAGTAATCATTTAATATATTTGCTATTTTTTTTTCTTCATCTATGATTTTACCATTTGTGTCTCTTAGACATTTAACCTCCTCTTTGAAAGTTCTCTTGCTGTTATAATATTGGAAAAACATTTTGGAATTGGTTTTAGCCCCCTTAGCAATATTGATTTCTATCTCTCTCTTGGCCTTTCTAACTTTCTTTTTGACTTGTGTTTGCAGTTCCAAGTACTCTTTCTGTGTACATTGTTTTTGGTCCCTTTTAAACGCTCTGTAAAGTGACTTTTTTCGCTGAATATTTTTTTTAATTGATCTATTAAACCATTTTTGCCATTTTGTTTTAGATTTAGATTTGTCTACTTTTGGGGTGCAATTGTTTTGTGCCTCTAGTACTACATTTTTAAAAAACAGCCATCCTTTTTCTGTGGATGTTTTCTCTATTTTACTCCAATCTACTTCTGTTAGTCTCTGTTTCATACCTTCATAGTTTGCTTTTCTAAAATTGTAAACCTTAGCTTTAGTCATTACTTTTGGGGTTTTAAAAAATATTTCAAATGAGACGATGTTGTGGTCTGAGTTGGCCAATGGCTCTCTGACCTCTGTTTTAGTTATTCTGTCTTCATTATTTGAAAAGACTAAATCAAGACATGCCTCCCCTGTAGTCGGTGCCTTGACAAATTGCATTAGGAAGCAGTCATTTGTCATTTCCACCATTTCAATTTCATCCATCGTGCTCCCCACCGGGTTCTCCCATTTTATATGGGGGAAGCTGAAATTCCCAATTTGTATGGCTTTTCCTTTTCTACACGCATTTCGAATGTCATTGTATAACAGATTATTTTGCTCAGCGTCTGAATTTGGCGGTCTATAGCATGCTCCTATTATTATGCCGTTTGAATTTTTGTCTATTATTCTGACCCATATTGATTCTGCATTGTTTTCTTTGTCCTGATTTAACATCTGGGCTTCAAGACTATTTCTTATGTATAGCGCCACCCTCCCTCTTCTGTCCTGCCTGTCTTTCCTATACAGTGTGTACCCACTAATATTATATTCGTCTCCATCACTCTCAGACAACCAAGTTTCTGTAACACCTATCACATCGTAGTTACTTGTTAGTGCAGTAGCTTCAAGTTCTACCATTTTGTTTCTGAGACTTCTAGCATTAAGATAAATACATTTAATAGTTGTCTTACCTGAGTTGTTGCCCTTGCTTTGATGTGGTCTCCCTTCTGTTTTTTTATTTTCTCCCCCCTTCCTTTCTAGTTTAAATGCTTCTGGACCTCCTCAAGGATCCTTTCTCCGAGTAGATTGGTTCCCTTTCTGTTTAAGTGCAGTCTGTCCCGCCTATATATATAGTCCTTGTTGTAGAATGTGCTCCAATGTTCAAGAAAGGTGAAGCCTTCCTGTGTGCACCACGATTTTAGCCATGCATTTTGATTTTGTATTTCCAGCTGCCATATGGTCCTTTGCAATGTGCCGGCAGTATCCCAGAAAATACCACAGTTTTGGTCTTGTCTTTTAATTTCCTTCTTAGCTCTCTGAATTTGTTTTGCAGGGATCTTGGTCTGTCAGTAGTCATGGTAAAGTATTACGAGGACAAATCACATTCCTTGGTGGGCATTGGAGGGGACCTTTTCTCCCCATGGACAGAATAGGTACAGCGGTATACAGGCTCAAGGTCCCTGCCCGAAAAGGGCTTGCATTAAAATGGTATCACATTAACCAGTTAAAACCAGCTGAATGACAGAGGATCCATTGGAGGGGCCCATTGAGGTTAATGTGAAAGATATTAACAAAGAATAAATACCCCACTAGATTTTCCTTCCAGGTTGGTTCTGAAATTAAGTCATTGTTGATTCTGATGGTGAGTCAAGCGTTGGAAACCAAGAACTTCAGCAGAGACAACAATGCTGGCAAGAGAGACATCCAGCTGGCAACAGGGAGCAGGAACAGTCATCTGACCATACAGAACTTTTCACTCACAGTGGGATTTACAGGTCCAAATGTTGCAATAATTCAGGACAATCGTGTATCATATTCAAATAGTGTTCATTGATCATTGATAATCAAAGAAATAAAGTTTTTACAAATAATGCAATGCAGTACTAAGAACTCTCCACTAGGGCGAATGCAGTCAAAGCATCAAGTACGGACTTTTGCTTGAATATATGTGTTGTTGCAAGTAGGGGGTGAGTTTTTTTAGGTTACATGTGGAACCTTATGTGAAGCTCAGCACAGTTGGAAAATGCAGGAGAGGGCAAACACAGGCAGTTGTCCAGGGTTAATAGATAAGTATTTTACTTTATGTTGCTCTGTATTAGGGCTAATTTATAAACCACAGTAGTAGTAGAATTTCTCTGTATAATTGTACCTGTATGTTGATAATAAAACCTGATTACTGTGATTTGAAATTGTTAGTTAGTTTATTTTATTCACGTATGATATTCCTTGTTTTAGTTTGAACAGCACATTTAGGTGGAGGACACTATTGGTCTGGGCCAGCTGTTTCTTGGGTACCTGGGGCTGTCCCTCATATGCCCTACACAGGCTGAGTGTATGTGTGTATGCTTCTGTTCTTTTTAATTGATTAAATAAAGAGTGGCTATTTTCTAACTGTTCTCTGGAGTCTCTATCTTCTTCCACCCCACTGGTCGGTTTTCCTGTGTAGCTCTGTTTAGGGACTTCTTACCAGACCTTCCTGGTTCTCAAACATGGTCGCAGCTCACACCTACTGGGTTCACTTACCCATACAAAATCCAATGAGTTTGTAGTTTAGACGGTTGTTTATTACAATAGTAATGACTCATTTTTACAATGCATTTTAACAATATTGCAAGTAAATATATACTGAGACCATAGTAAAGTTTTGGCAAATATTTAAAAACCTTGACACTAAGTGTTAACTACCAATAAAACATGACAAACCTTTGTATCTGTGCGCAATGTTTATCCAGATTTCAGATTTCCTGTTTAAGAGTTTGGATTTCCTGAGTTCCTGTGCTCTAGCTCCCAGATCCTGTCCACTGTAATGGTTTTTGTTCTGTTCACATGGTCTATTTTTCCTGTATTTCTTTGGACACATTCTGCAGTAAATTGATTCTTTTGGATAAAATAACGTGCAAAATAGCTTTTGATTTACTGAATAAAGTTCAGTGTAGGGTTCAAATTGCAGCAATCTTGAAGGTTGTAAATGATAATAATTATTTTACCTTTCAACTGCTTTTGATCGGCTTGTTTATATATTCTGAGTCATATTTATAAAACGGATCCTATTGACAAAGTGCTGTTATCTCTTTAAAAATCTGTTTCCTGTTAGTTTATATATTTATGGCATTTATATAGCACTTTTCATACAAAAGTATCACAAAGCACTGTACAGTACATTGCAAAAAGCATTTACATTTACACAACACAACTAATTTGTATAAAGATCCCCATCATGTCACACACACACAACTGGTACATATTCAATAGCATAACAGTATATTAAAAAAAATAATGTTAAAAAGCAGCAATTTAAAAGTTACATAAAACCCACTAAGATAAGAAAGCCATTTTATAAAAGTCTATTGTTTATTTTCAGTCTTGACTTAAAAACTGTAACAGTCCCAGCTTCCCTGATGAAAGAAGGGAGGGCATTCCATTAGGGGCTCTGCATGAAAAAGCCCTTCCTCCCGTGTTAATTTTGTTGACCCAAGGTATAAACATTAGCCCCTCATCCTGTGATCTAAGAGTGTGATTTGGATGACACGGGGGGCCAGTAACTCCTGCAAATAACTAGGTGCTAATTTATTTAAGGCTTTATACGTTAACAGCAAAATCTTAAAAGTAAATCTATACTGCACAGGGAGCCAGTGTAAGGAGGCTAAAACAGGGCTAATATGTTCACTTTTCCTGATTTTAGTCAGAATTCTAGCAGCGGTATTCTGAATGAGTTGTAAGCGAGACAGCACGCCTTTTAGGATAGCAGAGAGAAGTGTGTTACAGTAATCAATTCTAGGTAAAAAAGGCATGCATTAGTCTCTCAGCATCAGATACAGAAATAATTGGTCTAAGTTTGGCTATATTGGTAAAAAGATACTTTTGTAACTTCCCTAATATAAGTCTCAAATGATAGATCAGGATCAAAGATGACCCCCCACATTTTTCATTTTTAGTTTAAGATTTAATGAGAGATTACTAAGGTAGAGCTCATTAATCCCACATTTTTTAGTTGGTTCTTAGCGGCCATTAGCACAACCTCTGTTTTATCTGAATTTAGCATTAAATAATTCTGAGACATCCAACACTTGATGTCTGCAAGACTAGCAGCAAGTAACTCCCCAACATAAGTATTTCCTGGCTTTAGGGACAGATTTAGCTGGGCATCATCTGCATAGCAAAGGAAGTTCATATCGTGTGTGAGGATAATATCACTTAACTGTAGCATATATAATGAAAATAACAAGGGACCTAGAATAGAGCCTTGTGGAACATCGCAGACAACTTCAGACCTTTCAGATTTTGCCTCCTCAATAGAGACAAACTGACATCTATCGGAAAGATAAGATTTGAGCAAGGACAGGACAAGGTCAGACAGTCATACTGTGTATTCAATATGATTCAATAATCAAAGGCAGCACATAGATCCAAGACCCCCATTCACACTACTATGCCAGCCCAGCCGCCTCAGGGGCCACCGCATATTTACGTCACATTTCTCACACTTGCAGTTTAAGGAGCCTATGCGTGTTCACCTATGTGACTGAAAAGCAGACCTTAAAGGTGGTAAATTGCTTATTTATTTATTTAAATGGAACCACAGCCTGCACACAGAATGGAAGAGCTACCGGGTACACAGTAATCCTTGATTTGTAGCAGATGTTTCTTATTAATATTGTTTTTTTCCAATGCAGCACAGCAATTTTATGATATATATATATATATATATATATATATATATATATATATATATATATATATATATATATATATATATATATATATATATACAGTACTGTGCAAAAGTTTTAGGCAGGTGTGAAAAAATGCTGTAAAGTAAGAATGCTTTCAAAAATAGACATGTTAATAGGTTATATTTATCAATTAACTAAATGCAAAGTGAGTGAACAGAAGAAAAATCTAAATCAAATCCATATTTGGTGTGACCACCCTTGCCTTCAAAACAGAATCAATTCTTCTAGGTACACTTGCACAAAGTCAGGGATTTTGTAGGCATATAGTCAGGTGTATGATTAAACAATTATACCAAACAGGTGCTAATGATCATCAATTCAATATGTAGGTTGAAACACAATCATTAACTGAAACAGAAACAGCTGTGTAGGAGGAATAAAACTGGGTGAGGAACAGCCAAACTCAGCTAACAATGTGAGGTTGCTGAAGACAGTTTACTGTCAAAAGTCATACACCATGGCAAGACTGAGCACAGCAACAAGACACAAGGTAGTTATACTGCATCAGCAAGGTCTCTCCCAGGCAGAAATTTCAAGGCAGACGGGTTTCCAGATGTGCTGTCCAAGCTCTTTTGAAGAAGCACAAAGAAACGGGCAACGTTGAGGACCGTAGACGCAGTGGTCGGCCAAGGAAATTTACTGCAGCAGATGAAAGACACATCATGCTTACTTCCTTCGCGAATCGAAGATGTCCAGCAGTGCCATCAGCTCAGAACTGGCAAAAACAGTGGGACCCTGGTACACCTATCTACTGTCCGGAGAAGTCTGGTCAGAAGTGGCCTTCATGGAAGACTTGCGGCCAAAAAGCCATACCTCCGACGTGGAAACAAGGCCAAGCGACTCAACTATGCACGAAAACACAGGAACTGGGGTGCAGAAAAATGGCAGCAGGTGCTCTGGACTGATGAGTCAAAATTTGAAATATTTGGCTGTAGCAGAAGGCAGTTTGTTCGCGAAGGGCTGGAGAGCGTGCGAATGAGTGTCTGCAGGCAACAGTGAAGCATGGTGGAGGTTCCTTGCAAGTTTGGGGCTGCATTTCTGCAAATGGAGTTGGGGATTTGGTCAGAATTAATGGTCTCCTCAATGCTGAGAAGTACAGGCAGATACTTATCCATCATGCAATACCATCAGGGAGGCATCTGATTGGCCCCAAATTTATTCTGCAGCATGACAACGACCCCAAACATACAGCGAAAGTAATTAAGAACTATCTTCAGCGTAAAGAAGAACAAGGAGTCCTGGAAGTGATGGTATGGCCCCCACAGAGCCCTGATCTCAACATCATCGAGTCTGTCTGGGATTACATGAAGAGAGAGAAGCAACTGAGGTTGCCTAAATCCACAGAAGAACTGTGGTTAGTTCTCCAAGATGTTTGGGCCAACCTACCTGCCGAGTTCCTTCAAAACTGTGTGCAAGTGTACCTAGAAGAATTGATGCTTGATGCTGTTTTGAAGGCAAAGGGTGGTCACACCAAATATGGATTTGATTTAGATTTTTCTTCTGTTCACTCACTTTGCATTTAGTTAATTGATAAATATAATCTATTAACATGTCTATTTTTGAAAGCATTCTTACTTTACAGCATTTTTTCACACCTGCCTAAAACTTTTGCACAGTACTGTATATATATATATATATATATATATATATATATATATATATATATATATATATATATATATTTATATTATTGACTATTTTGAATGTTATGGTGTGTAACTGTCCGAACTTACCCCCACCCACAATCACATTATTCTCTCAAGAACACAAAGGTATTTAGAACGGAGGAAACAGCAACTTGCTAGTGTTCACAGGTATAAATATTTATTTTCCTAATGGATACTTCACTCAGATTGCAGATGACTAACAGGCTGTACATAAATGACATTCACAAGACAAACTCACGACTGACCACTTAATACGACTGCTCCCTGCTAAGGAAAGACACGGCATAACCGGTTACTTGAAATCATTTCATACAAAATAAACTTATTTAACATTCATTCCATTTCCAATAAACATTCATATATTTTACATTAAACCTGTTTCTTCTCATGTATACATATTTTTTTAATCTGCATATATACCGTCTTTATTTACAAACACGATCGTTAACACACCCTTGACGAGTTTCTTTGATCAATAAGCTACTAACAACCAAACGAGCAAGATGGGCCAAATGGCCTCCTCTCGTTTGTAAACTTTCTTATGTTCTTATGTTAAACTATTCTATTGTTTACTCGTTATTATTATCATTGTCATTATTATTCTCTAGTCCCTAACCATTACAAGTAAAGACTGAACATTAGCATTACCCCTTCTCTTGGAAGATTACCAAACATATGGCTATAACAAAACACTTATCCCTCATGTACAGCTACAACAACTTAATTAAGGGAAGCGCTCTAATCTAAATACAGCAATACACCGTCATATATAAAATACACTTTGCTCAACAACATGCATGATACATAATAAACTTCTGCTCTATCGCCACTTCTGCTTCTCTCTTTCCCGTACAGCCTCACTGTACACACAACCCCGAGTGAGGGACTTGTGCATATATGCAATATCTCCATATATATACATAAGAACATAAGAACATAAGAAAGTTTACAAATGAGAGGAGGCCATTCAGCCCGTCTTGCTCGTTTGGTTGTTAGTAGCTTATTGATCCCAGAATCTCATCAAGCAGCTTCTTGAAGGATCCCAGGGTGTCAGCTTCAACAACATTACTGGGGAGTTGGTTCCAGACCCTCACAATTCTCTGTGTAAAAAAGTGCCTCCTATTTTCTGTTCTGAATGCCCCTTTATCTAATCTTCATTTGTGACCCCTGGTCCTTGTTTCTTTTTTCAGGTCAAAGAAGTGCCCTGGGTCGACATTGTCTATACCTTTTAGGATTTTGAATGTTTGAATCAGATCGCCACGTAGTCTTCTTTGTTCAAGACTGAATAGATTCAATTATTTTAGCCTGTCTGCATATGAGATGCCTTTTAAACCCGGGATAATTCTGGTTGCTCTTCTTTGCACTCTTTCTAGAGCAGCAATATCCTTTTTGTAACAAGGTGACCAGAACTGAACACAATATTCTAGGTGAGGTCTTACTAATGCATTGTAAAGTTTTAACATTACTTCCCTTGATTTAAATTCAACACTCCTCACAATATATCCGAGCATCTTGTTGGCCTTTTTTATAGCTTCCCCACATTGTCTAGAGGAAGACATTTCTGAGTCAACATAAACTCCTAGGTCTTTTTCATAGTTCCCTTCTTCAATTTCACTATCTCCCATATGATATTTATAATGCACATTTTTATTGCCTGCATGCAATACTTTACACTTTTCTCTATTAAATTTCATTTGCCATGTGTCTGCCCAGTTCTGAATGCTGTCTAGATCATTTTGAATGACCTTTGCTGCTGCAACAGTGTTTGACACTCCTCCTATTTTTGTGTCGTCTGCAAATTTAACGAGTTTGCTTACTATACCAGAATGTAAATGTTTCCTAAAACCATGCTGACTGTCTCCCAGGATATTGTTACCATATAGGTAATTTTCCATTTTGGATCTTATTATAGTTTCCATAAGTTTACATATAATAGAAGTCACGCTTATTGGTCTGTAGTTACCTGGTTCGGTTTTGTCTCCCTTTTTGTGGATCGGTATTACGTTTGCTATTTTCCAGTCTGTCGGTACAACCCCTGTGTCAAGAGACTGTTGCATGAGTGTTCTTTGAGTACTATTGGGAGGATCTCATCCGGCCCAGGGGATTTGTTTATTTTAAGAGCTCCTAGTCCCTTTAACACTTCTGCCTCTGTTATGCTAAAGTTGTTTAAAATTGGATAGGAACAGGTCGACATGTTGGGCATGTTGTCTGTGTCCTCCTGTGTAAAAACCTGTGAAAAGTAATCATTTAATATATTTGCTATTTTTTTTTCTTCATCTATGATTTTGCCATTTGTGTCCCTTAGACATTTAACCTCCTCTTTGAATGTTCTCTTGCTGTTATAATATTGGAAAAACATTTTGGAATTGGTTTTAGCCCCCTTAGCAATATTGATTTCTATCTCTCTCTTGGCCTTTCTAACTTTCTTTTTGACTTGTGTTTGCAGTTCCAAGTACTCTTTCTGTGTACTTTGTTTTTGGTCCATTTTAAACGCTCTGTAAAGTGCCTTTTTTCGCTGAATATTTTTTTTAATTGATCTGTTAAACCATTTTGGCCATTTTGTTTTAGATTTAGATTTGTCTACTTTTGGGATGTAATTGTTTTGTGCCTCTAGTACTACATTTTTAAAAAACAGCCATCCTTTTTCTGTGGATGTTTTCTCTATTTTACTCCAATCTACTTCTGTTAGTCTCTGTTTCATACCTTCATAGTTTGCTTTTCTAAAATTGTAAACCTTAGCTTTACTTTTGGAGTTTTAAAAAATACTTCAAATGAGACCATGTTGTGGTCTGAGTTGGCCAATGGCTCTCTGACCTCTGTTTTAGTTATTCTGTCTTCATTATTTGAAAAGACTAAATCAAAGCATGCCTCCCCTCTAGTCGGTGCCTTGACAAATTGTGTTAGGAAGCAGTCATTTGTCATTTCCACCATTTCAATTTCATCCATCGTGCCCCCCATCGGGTTTTCCCATTTTATATGGGGGAAGTTGAAATCCCCCATTAGTATGGCTTGTCCTTTTCTACACGCATTTCTAATGTCATTGTATAACAGATTATTTTGCTCAGCGTCTGAATTTGGCGGTCTATTGCATGCTCCTATTATTATGCCCTCTGAATTTGTGTCCATTATTCTGACCCATACTGATTCTGCATTGTTTTCTTTGTCCTGATTTAACACCTGGGCTTCAAGGATATTTCTTATGTATAGCGCTACCCCTCCGCCTCTTCTGTCCTGCCTGTCTTTCCTATATAGTGTGTACCCACTAATATTATATTCATCTCCATCACTCTCAGACAACCAAGTTTCTGTAACACCTATCACATCATAGTTACTTGTTAGTGCAGTAGCTTCAAGTTTGTTAGTGCAGTAGCTTCAAGTTTACATACATACATACATGCTAATTAGGGAATATCTTAGTTGGCCAATGACCGAGCCCGGTTTGGCTATATTAGGGCAAACAGCGCCGCTGTTCGGGTTGTTTTTTTTGAGTTTTTAGGGGTTCATAAAAGAGCAATAAACTGCATTTCAACCTCAAACGTTGTCTGTATCATTATTTCACCATTGCCGCCGCTGAACTAACCTCCCGCATGGAACCCACAGCACGCTCGGTGCTACATTGGTGTCAGATCAGACAAGCGGGATCGGGAAATGGATCCAACAGAGACAGACGGAACCCGCCCGGGGAATTGTCGCCTCAGCTCGGAGCGCCTGTCGGAAGCAGAGTGTGGGCTATGGCTTGGTTGAAGTCAACGCCAATAATTAAAGCGCACTGGAGGGGCGAAGAGAAGACGCTGTGGATTGAACAGAATCTCCGGTGGAGAGAGAAGGAGCAAGAAGAGGAGGTCTACGAGGAAGCACAGAGCGGGGAAATCGACTCGACAACGCTGCCTGATAGCCAGACTGGTAGTAAGAGAGATGGGCAGCCAGGCAGCAGAGCTCCACCCCGAGCAAACGTCATGCTGAAACCGGGGATTCCCTTGCTGTCTACCCCCAGCGCTTCACTATCATGGAGGAGAGGAACCTTCCCCGGTGGCCGATTAAGAGCGATTTGGAAAACTCAAGCAGAAGAGAACTCCTGCAAATGACAGCTACAAGGGAAACCAGCCTGCTAATGGAGAACAGAGGGCTGACAGCCTCTGCAGACGCAGAGCGACCATTACATCATGCAGAGAGAGATCAGGCACTGCAGAACACAGTGAGAGAGAGAGAGGACGTACAGCAATGAGACACACCCCCAATGAGGAAGGGAATCCAGGCTGTAGTTACAGATGGAGGGGAATGGTCCACAACCTGTCTTGCTTCCCCAACCACCTGCCCCTTTACATGGACCGGTCCCGAAGCTTCCTCAATACAACGGTGTCATGTCTTTGGATGCCTTTTTGACTCAGTTTGAGTTAGTGGCTCAAGATTATGCCTGGTCTCAAAGAAAGAAGGCTTCCTGCCTGTCTCAGTCACTGGAAGGCGCTGCAGCAGAGATATTGCTGGACCTCGGGCCAGAAGAGAGAGTGAATTACCCTGCCCTGGTTGATGCCCTGAAGTGCCGCTTCGGAGACAGCAAATCAACGTACCTCCTACAGGATCAACTTCGGAGAAGATGCAAAGCTAGAGGGGAAAAAGTAGGAGCCCCGGCCGCTGACATCGCTCGCCTCTCCCGCAAAGCATACCGTGATGAGCCCACCAGCTTTAGCCAGAGGATTGCTTTGGACACCTTCCTCCGCAGCCCTTGCATATGCCCAGTCCATTGAAGAGGTGTTACTGGACGAAGAGCCACTACCACGCCACCTTACTTCCAAGCCAGTCCGATCAGTGGAGCATACGTGGAGAGTGACAGCGAACCAGAGTTCACTTATAAATTGAGAGTGGCTACTACCAACCCTCGACGAGTGAGAGAGCGAAACTGCTGGAGGTGTGGACAGCCTAGGCACCTCATCGCTGACTGTCGCCAACGAGAGCCCCGGGAAAAAGGGGTGATGGAACTGTCAGGAAACAGGAACGGGTCCGTGTAGAGGGGAAAACGCGGGCCCAGCAGTTGCACCCAGCCGCAGCCGAATTCCACCCAAGCCAGCCCCACGTTGTGGGCCGCACTGGTGACGGGGCCTTCCTGCATGCTCCTGTCCTCATTGAGGGGTCCCCCTGCACAGCTCTCATCGACACCGGCTCCTCCATCACTGTCGTTCATCCTGATGTCCTTCACCAAGCCGTAGGAGACTGGAGAGTCGGTCCAGTTAAAAACGGTCACGGGAGAGCGAGCCCCCATGGAAGGAAGGGGCCAAATGCGAGTCACATACGCCGGACGGATCTTTCGGCATGAAGTTTGGCTCACCACAGTGCAAGACTGCTGCATCCTCAGGTTGGATTTCCTTAGGAAGGCCGGCATCTCCCTTGACCTCCGCCATGGGCACATCACCACCTCTGCCGAGCATGGCCTGGCACTGCCAGCCTTAGGGAAGTCGACCAAGTCCAGACGGCCCCGCAGCCGATGTCAGCTGCTGCTGAAGTCCTTCGTCCGGAGCCCCCCAGCTCACAGGGCACAACAGCTTTGCCTTTGCCAGCCCCCTGCCGGAACTGCCCGCCTGCAGGGACCCCACGCCTGCTTGCACTGGACGACCCCAGCCGCCAACCCTCTCTACAGCCGTGGCCAGTTCATCACCAGGAGCTACCCAATTGTGTCCCCTGCTCTACACTGGGAGGGTTGCCCCCAACCTCACAGCACTTACAGGCTGCCGTTACCACAAACATCGGCCCTCCTCCAAAGCCTACGCCTGCCTTAGCTATGTCCCAGAAGACCGACATGAAGCAGCGATCTGCCACCCCGCCTGAGACAAAGACTGCAGTGGAAGCAGTCTGGCGCCGTAGCTGCAAGGGGCTTAGCCCAGAGCAGAAGGACCAGTTGGGGGCACTGGTCGAGGACCCAGGCCGCCAGCAAAGGGAGAATGCCTGCTGGTTTCGCCTCCACCAGCAGAGGGAGAATGCCTGCTGGTTCCGCCTCAACCGCCGTGGGAGGACTGCTTGCCCCTCCCACCTCCACCAGTAGAGGGTGAATACCTGCTGGTTCCACCTCAGCCGCCGTGGGAGGACAGCTTGCCCCTCCCACCTCCACCAGCAGAGGGTGAATACCTGCTGGTTCCACCTCCACTGTCATGGGAAGGACTGCTCCTGCCCTGCCTCGCACCGCCCAAGGATGCCTGCCTCGCACCGCCCAAGGATGCCTGCCTCGCACCGCCCAAGGATGCCTGCCATGCATCGCCCAAGGATGCCTGCCATGCATCGCCCAAGGATGCCTGTTATGCATCGCCTGGGGCTGCCTGTGGCTCCGCACGCCTGGGCTGCCTGTGGCTCCGCATCGCCCGGGCTGCCTGTGGCTCCGCACGCCCGGGCTGCCTGTGGCTCTGCATTGCCCGGGCTGCCTGTGGCTCCGCACGCCTGGGGCTGCCTGTGGCTCCGCGATCGCCTGGGGAGGCCTGTTCGCCATCGCCTGGGGAGGCCTGTTCGCCATCGCCTGGGGAGGCGAGTTCGCCGTTGCCTGGAGGTCATTTGCTGCTGACCTCCGGTGATGTACTGGGGCTGGAGAAGCCAGCCTACGCACTGTCAGCACATTTGCTGACAGCCTCGCCCCTGGCAGTCTTTCCGCTGCCAGGGGTGCAACGGGAGGAAGCAGCCTTTCCGCTGCTAGAACTGCCCCAGCTGGAGAAGCCAGCCTACGCACTGTCAGCACGTCTGCTGACAGTTGTACCAGTAGCCACCTGGCTACTGGCAACATTGTGGCCCATGAACTCCTTGAAGGCCCTGTTTTCAGCCCGAGACTTTGAGCGAGACTTTTGGGCTTTCAAGGGGGGAGGGGGCTATAGATGGAACGTGTGCTGCGCACAAGGAGGGAGGTGTCCATTGAGGCCATGTGTGTGGGGGAGGTATGTGGCAGTGTGCCCACCCCCATGTCTGTTATATGTTGCGTGTGGTGTGTTAATGTTGGTGTATAGGAATTGGTACACGTGATATAAACGGGTCTGTGTTTCACGTGTGTTTAAAAATGTAGATTTGTATTTAGGCACGAGGATGGCACAAATCACTTCACGTGCTGGTTAAAATGTAATGTGTGGTCACGGGAGTACACATAATTAATTCACGTGCAGATGTACCGAGACTCCAATTGAATGATTGATTAGCAATTGAGTCTCGGTACTGATGTATAAGAAGCGCACCTTTTCACGCACTGGAGGGTTAGGTGTACATCGAGGAGGTACTGGAGAGAGAGGTTGAATTTAAGCAATTGCTATCGTGCTGGAGGGCCAGCACGATACTTGTTAGTGTTTAGTCTTGTGTCTTGTTTTGTTTATCTGTTTATTTTGGCATCAGTGCCGTGTCCTGTTTTTGTGTCTGCTTCAACCTTTTTATTTACTGTCTGTCATTAAACTGCGCAGCAGCGCAATCACCATACCACTCCGTCCAGTCTGTGTTATTTCCCTGCGTCTGACGTCACCACTCTAGGCTGCTTGTCACACGATGTTATTCAGCATTCCATTAACACTGGTGAGTCCTCCCCGATTAGGCAGTGCCCCCGCCGACTTCCACTTGCCTAACAAGGAGTAGCTGAGGAGATTATCTTGGAGATGAGAGAGGCTAACATCATAGAACCATCGGACAGGCCATGGGCTCTCCAGTTGTCCTTGTTCCCAAGAAGAATGGAGAGATGCGGTTTTGTGTGGATTACCACCGCCTCAACGAGGTTACGAGGAAAGACTCCTACCCCTTGCCCTGGATAGATGAGTCACTGGACCTGGTCGTTGGGTCCTCCTGGTTTAGCTCCTTGGACCTCGCAGTGGGTACTGACAAGTCGAGCTCTCCCTGGACGCCTGCCCCAAAACTGCTTTCTCAACTGGCAGGGGCTTGTGGCAGTTCCAAGTCATGCCGTTTAGGCTGTGCAATGCCCCTGCCACATTTGAACGTCTGATGGAGAGGGTACTGTCCGGCATTCCCCCTCATGCGTGCTTGGTATATCTTTGGGAAGGAGTGCTGCAGAGACGCTGGGTCACAATAGCATCAGGAGAGACAAGGTGGCAACTTGTGGTTCCTGAAGCCCTCCAGTCGGAGATCCTGTGGGCTGTCCATGGGACCCCTGGGGTGGGGCACTTTGGAGTGAACAAGACCCTGCAACGCCTGCGGCAGAGTTACTACTGGAGCCAATGTCGGAGGGACGTCGAAGACCATTGCCGCAGGTGCGACCAGTGTGCTGCCCGCAAGGGTCCTCCGGGGCAGTCCCATGACCCCCTGCAGCAATGTCCAGTGGGATGCCCAATGCAACGAGTGGGAGTGGACATCCTTGGGCCACTACCTGTGTCTGACAAGGGCAATAAATATGTGCTGGTGGCGATGGATTAATTTTCTAAATGGCCAAAAGCCTACGCACTACCAGATCAAGAGGCAAGCATGGTAGCAGAGGCTCTTATTGAAGGCTTCTTCTCAAGGTTCGGGGTCCCTCAGGAGCTCCAGATCAGGGATGAAACTTAGAATCCCCGATCTTTGCGGAGATGTGCCGTCACCTAGGGATAAAGAAAACCCACACCACCCCTCTCTACCCCCAGAGCGATGGCCTCGTGGAGCGCTTCAATAGGACCCTCTCAGCGCAGCTTTGGTCTACAGACCCAAACGGAAGAAGGGCCATTGCCCCAAGCTGGACAGCCCCTGGGTGGGGCCCTGCCGGATCCTGGAGCAGCTGGGCGAGGTGGTGTACTGGGTCGAAATACACGTCACAGGACGGCATCACGCCCCCTACCGGGGAGACCAGGTACCCAGTGCACGGCAGGAATCCGGCCAACCAGGACAGGCACCTCGGCGTGCTCCATTGGGAGCCCACAGAGGGAGGCCCCGTTATTCCACAACAGCAGCCCCTGCGGCAGCATTCCACTGCCGGCTGCAAGCCTCTACTTCCCCGAGGGGACCCCCATCCCCCCAACCCGGCCGTCTCGTCTCTGACCCAACTCAAGACCCCCGCAGACGGTTCATCCACCGCTCCGCTTCAGGGACAGAGATTGAGCTTTCCGAGGGCGGTAAGCAGCAAGAGGTGGGCAATGTAGCGGTGGGGCGGCTATCAAAGACTGATGCGGACTGAAGGGGGGGAGGTGAGAGGGAGTGAGGGATAAACACAGTTAGATGGCTTGTATTGTCTAGTATATTAGTAAGGTATGATTGGTGCGTAGGTGCCAACTGTGTACAGCTGGGATTGGGTGGGAGTATTGGGAGTATAGTTAGTTGGGGATTGGGGGGCTAGCATGCTAATTAGGGAAAACCTTAGTTGACCAATGACCGAGCCTGGTTGAGCTATATTAGGGCAATCATTATTTCACCATCGCCGCCGCTGAACTAACCTCCCGCTTGGAACCCACAGCACGCTCAGTGCTACAATATATATATATATATATATATATATATATATATATATATATATATATATATATATATATATATATATATATATACAGTGTCGTGAAAAAGTATTTGCCACCTGTCTGATTTTCTGCATTTTTGCATATTTTTGACACTGAATGTTATCAGATCTTCAACCAAAACCTAATATTAGATAAAAGGGACCCTGAGTGAACACATAACACAAAAATTTCATACATATTTAATTTATTTATTAAAGAAAGTTATGCAACACCCAATGCCCTCGTGTGAAAAAGTAATCGCCCCCTTAGACTCAATAACTGGTTACGCCACCTTGAGCAGCAATAACTGCAACCAAACGCTTCCTGTAATTATTGATTAGTCTCTCACAGCGCCGTGGAGGAATTTTGGCCCATTTCTCCATGCAGAACTGCTTCAACTCAGTGACATTTGTGGGTTTTCGAGCATAAACTGCTCGTTTCAGGTCCTGCCACAACATCTCAATGGGGTTTAGGTCTGGACTTTGACTAGGCCATTCCAGAACTTTCTTGTTCTTCAACCATTCTGATGTAGACTTGCTTGTGTGTTTCGGATCATTGTCTTGCTGCATGACCCAGCTGTGCTTCAGCATCAGCTCACGGACGGATGGCCTGACATTCTCCTGTAGAATTCTCTGATACTAGGGGCTCCTGAGTGGCGCATCCAGTAAAAGCACTTGTGTAGAGTGCAGGATGCGCCCTATAGTCTAGACATCGCGAGTTCAAGTCCAGGCTATTCCTTTGCCGACACACACTCTGATACAGAGCAGAATTCATGGTTCCTTCAATGATGGCACAGCGTCCAGGTCCTGATACAGCAAAGCATCCCCAAACCATGACACTACCACCACCATGCTTGACTGTTGATATGAGGTTCTTACTGTGGAATGCAGTGTTTGGTTTTCACCAGACATAACGGGACAATGTCGGCCAAAAAGTTCCACTTTTGACTCATCTGTCCATAGAACATTGTTCCAGAACTCTTGAGGATCATCCAGGTGTTTTTTGGCAAACTTGAGACGAGCATTCATGTTCTTCTTAGTGAGCAATGGTTTCCGCCTTGCTACTCTGCCATGAATCCCATTTTTGCCCAGTGTCTTTCTGATGGTGGAGTCATGAACACTGACCTTAGCCGAGGCGAGAGAGGCCTGCAGATCCCTGGATGTTGTTTAAGGGTTCTTTGTGACTTCCTGGATGATTTTACACTATGCTCTTGGAGAGATTTTGGCAGGACGGCCACTCCTGGGAAGATTCACTACTGTCCCAAACTTTCTCCATTTGGACAATATGGCTCTGACTGAGCCTTAGAAATGGCTTTGTAACCCTTTCCAGACTGATAGGCATCAACAACTTCTTTCCGGAGGTCTTCAGGAATTTCTTTTGTTCGTGGCATGATGTGCCTCTCGAACCTGTGTGCTGACAACTTCACTCTGATGGTAAGGGCCAAAGTTAATCAGATTTATTTTGGGCAGTGCTGGCCCAAATCAGGCCTGGTTGTTAACCAAAGTACTCAAACAGCTGACCCTAATTATCCCTTTAATTGGGTTGAGTTAACTGGAGGGGGGGGGGGGGCAATAACTTTTTCACACCTGAAGATTGCATGTTTGATTACCTTGCACACCAAACAAATGAAAGAAGCACCAAACCTTGGTGTCATTTTTTCTCTCAGACTCCCTCTATATACTAGTACAACCCACAAAAAATTCTGACCAAATACAATGTGAAAATGTGCAAAAATGCAGAAAATCAGACAGGGGGCAAATACTTTTTCACGGCACTATATATATATATATTATATATATTATAATGCGTGACAAGGAATGAGTTTAGTTGAGCTGCCACCACTCTCTCTAAAGCTTTTGATAAGAAGGGGAGATTAGAAATGGGCTGAAAATTATTAAGAACTGCTGGATCCAAAGTAGGTTTTTTAAGCAGTGGTTTTACTACGACAACTCTACGACAATGTTCAGGCAGAAGAAGCCAGTACATCTCTGACTGCAGAAACTGGCATTTGCAAAAAACTTTTGCCCTTCAATCAATGGCAGTAAGACAAATGTTACCTGTGTGAAATGCAGAAAGTATCTGTATTTTATTTTAAGCATTTTCTTTTCTTCATGCATACAAAGCTACATAAATACCTTGGGTTATATTGACCCCAACCTAGGAAGAGTCATAAACTATTATAGCGTGAACTAAAAGTTACATTTAAGGTCATTGGAAACCAGCATGAGTTCAAATAGACCCAAAACATAATAGGAGGTTTAAGTACGTAGTACCTTACATATAAATAAGCAATATCAAAATAATGCATCTAGCATTTAAAATTGATAAAAAGCATTTCTGTCTACATATTTTGTATTAAATATTAAATATTATATTTTATCATATACTGTATGGTACTTGTACGTGAACAATATAGGGACATAAATAATATATGATCATATATTAAAAAATATATGCCCTGCTAATCAGTATATATTATTTCCATACATTATAACTATACGGGTCATCCGTATGGAAAACACAATCCAGTATTGTAAAATCAAATGTATGGATTTGTAAAATCAAATGGTTTTAAATTAAATATTGTGTAATAGATTATAAATTAATTTGATTTGATTTTAATTATTACAAAACATTATAAAACATGTCTTAATCTCAAGGGGGTTGGTAAATTGAGTAAAAGGGGCAAAATAGTATAGGTATACAATAAAAAAAGGTAATAGAAATATATAATAATTTTTGTTATTGCCTGCAATACAAGCTGCTGACCTCATTTTAATTCACAATTACTGGTGTCAAGTACAGACACGCTACAATGTTTTGCCTGTAGACTACACATTTGCAACATTGAAGCATCAGAAATCAGTTTGTATTATCATTAAAATTGTGCTCAACTGCAGTTTGGTATCTTAAATCACACACAGATGCAGAAATAAATGCAGCCAGGTACCGAAAGACTGTTAATTGATACTTAGGCTAAAAGAGAATAGTGTTATTTCATTTACAATGTCCATACTTGCCAACATTTGGCAACTGTTCAACGGGACGCTCGTCTCCTGGGGGGTGGGGGGTGTTATACACATCATACACATGGGAGGGGTCATACGCAAAACAAACACTATCATATTATAGACGTATCCCCTCAACTCAACACCACACTACCAGCATGACAGTAAACATAGACACGATGAAGCGTTCTCACCTTTGTATACCGGTAAGTTAGTTATCAGCAGATGTGTCAGTCGCACGAAGAGCACAGCGTGAGGTTTTCACTAACTCTACTGTGCAGAATAAATGATGGTTTTTCTATGCATCGGGACGCGGGACATTTGCTTGGAAATCGGGACTGTCCCGACCATATAGGGACTGTTGGCATGTATGAATGTCTGGTGGTAGATCAATTGCGTATTCCAGACATAAAATGCAAATGTACTTTTTTTCCCTTACATCTATTTCTGAGAGAATTCAAGTCCAACATGATAAGCGTAGCAAGATTCTCGTGAAACAAATAAGTCACACCATTCAAAACTGGTTAAGAGGGTATGCAAAATTATATGTCATACATTTCTACTAAATAAAAACAGGATGGAATGGCTGAGGTCCCTGGCAATAGACAGCAGCAGATGGCTGAGAGAAATATAGGGCAATGCGGTTTCTTGAACGAATAACAAGAGCAGGCAATCTCCAGTGAAGGACGAGAGGCAGAGGGTGAGCTCCTGTGAAAGAGCCAAATGACTGACCTGATTGGTGGGGCGAACGTTTTGTTTATGTGTTGGGCATGCGCAGTGCTCTTCCTTGTTTGTCCCGGTGACTTACTGTGGGTGAGAGAGTCAGCTCTGTCATTCTTGAGACCGTCAAGAGAAGCGAGGAAAAAAAACCGAGGAAAGAAAAGGAAAACATTGGAAGCAGTAAGATACAATTTAGAGACCAACCCAACACCCAAAAACATTGGGAGGCGGAATAAGAACGTATACTGTTCTGATGTGAAGCTTGTGTTCGTGGAGCTAATTAAACCGCTGTGCTTGTGTGGAAACAACAAAATTAAACGAGACAGAGAGAGCGAAAGAAAAAAGAAGGCGAAATTGAGTGAGAGTGGAAATCCCACTACCAAGCGTGGCTCTTTGAAAATAAGTCTTTTTTTTATATAAGAAATCCAGAGGGAAAAAAACGTTGTTTTTTGCAAGACAGAAAATCAGGTCCTCCAACCACACGTAATTTTTTTTAATGATTTAGACATTTTTTTTTCTTTCCATCCGTTGTTTTGGTTCTGTGGTAAAGGATGCCGGATCAGATCTCGGTGTCCGAGTTTCTTTCCGAGACTACGGATGATTACAACTCCCCGACCACATCGAGCTTCACCACTCGTCTACAGAGCTGCAGGAACACCGTCAGTGTGCTGGAAGAGGTAAGGACTCATCGTTTGGCTGTGGTGTGGGCTTGTGGAATTCACTGATAATGTACAGCGGCTAGTGTGGAGTTACTATTTAACAATTGTACTCTCTGAAAGGGAGTTTTCATTAAACTATGTAAGGTATATATATGTATATATATATATATATATATATATATTTTTAATATAATATATATATATATATATATATATATATATATATATATATATATATATATATATATATATATATAATGTATATGTATGTATATATATGTGTATATATATATATGTATATATGTATATATATGTATATATGTATATATATATATATATATGTATATATATATACATATACATATATATATATATATATATATATATATATATATATATATATATATATATATATATATATATATATATATATATATATATATATATATATATATATATATATATATATATGTATATATATATACAGTACTGTGCAAAAGTTTTAGGCAGGTGTGAAAAAATGCTGTAAAGTAAGAATGCTTTCAAAAATAGCCTTGTTAATAGATTATATTTATCAATTAACTAAATGCAAAGTGAGTGAACAGAAGAAAAATCTAAATCAAATCCATATTTGGTGTGACCACCCTTTGCCTTCAAAACAGCATCAATTCTTCTAGGTACACTTGCACAAAGTCAGGGATTTTGTAGGCATATAGTCAGGTGTATGATTAAACAATTATACCAAACAGGTG